>JAQFVV010012408.1:2525821-3125821 GCA_028023455.1 Epiperipatus broadwayi | reverse complement strand
TTTCAAGCTATTTGCTATCATCAGTGAAAGACAGGAATTTTAGAAACTAGATCTAAACACAAACTCTGAGCATTTATGAAACAGTTTCTATTCAGCTTGCAAGCGTGAATCTTTTAGACACGTAATGTCTTCAAACTCAGCATAGCAAGCCAGATAGCTACATGGGTCTGATCTCAGTTCAGCATCACCACATAGTAGAAGCCTCTGCAATATATATCATTGCTAGAAAGACCTCAAAGGTACATTTATGAAAAACAAAAAACAAGTTAAAAACTTGCTAACACTTGTATTTATGTCAATAGATGGCGTTCTACCAAAAACACCATCAAGCATGTTTACATAAATGTCAGAGCATGCATTCACTATCTCTAACTTTAATTCCACTTTCAGATCATGATTTCAAGCTATTTGCTATCATCAGTGAAAGACAGGAATTTTAGAAACTAGATCTAACCGCAAACTCTGAGCTTTTATGAAACAGTTTCTAGCAATGATATATATTGCAGAGGCTTCTACTATGTGGTGATGCTGAACTGAGATCAGACCGATGTAGCTATCTGGCTTGCTATACTGAGTTTGAAGACATTACATGTCTAAAAGATTCACGCTTGCAAGCTGAATAGTAACTGTTTCATAAATGCTCAGAGTTTGTGTTTAGATCTAGTTTCTAAAATTCCTGTCTTTCACTGATGATAGCAAATAGCTTGAAATCATGATCTGAAAGTGGAATTAAAGTTAGAGATAGTGAATGCATGCTCTGACGTTTATGTAAACATACGCTTGATGGTGTTTTTGGTAGAACCCCATCTGTTGACATAAATACAAGCATTAGCAAGTTTTTAACTTGTTTTTTGTTTTTCATAAATGTACCTTTGAGGTCTTTCTAGCAATGATATATATTGCAGAGGCTTCTACTATGTAGTGATGCTGAACTGAGATCAGACCCATGTAGCTATCTGGCTTGCTATGCTGAGTTTGAAGACCTTACGTGTCCAAAAGATTCACGCTTGCAAGCTGAATAGAAACTGTTTCATAAACGCTCAGAGTTTGTGTTTAGATCTAGTTTCTAAAATTCCGGTCTTTCACTGATGATAGCAAATAGTTTGAAATCATGATCTAAAAGTGGAATTAAAGTTAGAGATAGTGAATGCATGCTCTGACGTTTATGTAAACATACGCTTGATGGTGTTTTTGGTAGAACGCCATCTGTTGACATAAATACAAGCGTTAGCAAGTTATTAACTTGTTTTTTTGTTTTTTCATAAATGTACCTTTGAGGTCTTTCTAGCAATGATATATATTGCAGAGGCTTCTACTATGTGGTAATGCTGAACTGAGATCAGACCCATGTAGCTATCTGGCTTGCTATGCTGAGTTTGAAGACATTAGGTGTCTAAAAGATTCATGCTTGCAAGCTGAATAGAAACTGTTTCATAAATGCTCAGAGTTTGTGTTTAGATCTAGTTTCTAAAATTTCTGTCTTTCACTGATGATAGCAAATAGCTTGAAATCATGATCTGAAAGTGGAATTAAAGTTAAAGATAGTGAATGCATGCTCTGATGTTTATGTAAACATATGCTTGACGGTGTTTTTGGTAGAACGCCATCTGTTGACATATATACGTTTATGTAAACATATGCTTGACGGTGTTTTTGGTAGAACGCCATCTGTTGACATATATATATTGTAATGGTCGCTGCCTGCGTCTCTACACACACTGAGCATGACATGCGTTTTCTAACATCGAGCAGCAGCAATTAAGAAATATTCAAAGGCATCCAAAATATACATTACTATAATCATACCTTTGAGAGGTTCGTTTACTGCAACCTTTGCGCGCCACCTTAAGAAAGAGATTGCTCCCCTCCCCAAGGGATATGATCATGTAATTAATAAAGAGTTATAATCTCATATTTTTTTATATATAAAATCAATAGAACAGTGAATGCCTAACAAATGATTCCCGATCCCAGTAAGTTTAGTCCCTGACTAGCTCAATCAACTCATGATCTCGGGATGGTGGTTTGTTGCTTCATGAACAGAAAAGGTCAACAATAATATCATTATCAAATACACAGCACAACACCATACTTTAAAATTAGATGTTAAATTTATTAAGCCCTCTATGATTATATAAATATTTACAGAATAAAGAAGAGAATAAACACACACATAAACGATATTAATTAAAATTCAAGCGTATAAATAAATTTTAAATACTTTCATAAATGAGAAAGGAATGGTCTGAAATTCTCTCCTGCTTATACTTTAAACCCAAAACTTGGAATAAATTACTTATATGAAAACAATGTGTATTGGTTATGGTATGCACATGTTTCATAATTAAAAAAAATGACCCTCACCCTTCCACTTGTGGTGATCTATACCTTGGTTTAAGTTAAAATAAAGATTTAGCCATGAGTTAATGATATTTGAATCTTAAACATTCTATAATATGAGTACTGCACGTGGCGGACAATAATAATTATTTGGAATACTTTCTAACACACTTTTATTCTTTATGGAAACAATCCTGCATGTAGCGGATGGAATAAATTTACTAGGGAAACAAACTCATGCTAAACTACAATTTGAATCTTAAAAGTTCCATAATAGAAGTCCTGCTCATAGCAGACAATAATAATTATTTGGAACACTTTCTAACACACTTTTATTCCCTATAAAAACAATCCTGCACGTAGCGGATGGAATAAATTTACTATTATCTCAAGGCGAAACACATACATTCAATGACCAAACCACCCAACTATTTCTATTTAACTATTTTGAAATATTTCCGATACTCCAATGAATTACGTGTACCTTTATGTTAAAATTACAAAAGAAATATTTATAACTGAATTATGCAATTCATTGGTTCATTTATTAATAGCAATATTAATAAAGCACAAAAATGGATATAAAAACATACTTCCCAAAGGCTTCGTTCTTCTCCGGGCTAGGATTTTGAGGGCGATAAATATCTGCTGTGCAGGTGATTACTTAACAGGGCTTCAATGGAGGTTGGAAAATTGTCCATAGCAGCTACACTTTAAGAAATAGAAAGTCACATCACTGGATGACTGTGTAGGTCTTCGAGCAGTGCGAATGTACCGAACTTGATCTCCTACTCCATGTTCATTGTTGTATCACTAATAAATCTTGATTCCATTCCATATTGCTTCCTTTCTTCTTTATTTAATTGGGCAGTATTCTTTCTCCCTTCGGTTAATACTTTTTTAAAATACGTTCAGCTATTAATGACTCTTCCACTTGTTCAGCATTCCGAAAAAATAGGTTTTACACTCATAATTCTGCTTTTCTTTCAGTACACTCCGAAAACTATACTGCTAACTCAAAGAGAATGGGTAAGAGTGCCCATGTAAGTATCAACGAATATAACCCAGCTAACTAATCCAATTTCACCTGACCAGCCTTTATATACCCCCCCCCCATTACAGGGTGTATTCTCTCATCCCCTCCACAAGTTATTGCTTTTACATTTCTGTTTTTAATTAAATTATTAATCCCTGTTTTTAATTACTTAAGTCCAAACAATGGATTTAATTTTAGCTATCTGCTTGGAAAAAATTTGTCTTACGATAACTTTATCTTTTAATTAATTTCAGAATTTCACAGACCATTTAAATTCCAATCCCTTGATTTCTTTAAACAATAAAATAAAATCACATTTATTTAATTAAATAATTTTGAGTAGGTGTCAAGCCGAATGACCACTGATACAATTTCTACATTTTTTTTCCAAAAACATTATACAATAAAAGAAAGAGGTCATTGACTTGCCTGCAGTCACGAACATTAAGTTCTTTTATAAAACTTAAACTGTATATTTGTTGTCACATAAAAATTGTTTTTAAGTTTTCTTTCATATGTCATAGCATCGGCCGGGACGCGAACCCACAACCGTCTGCAACCAATTACTTGCTTGCATGGCGGCTGCGATACCTCTCGGCTAACAACGCAAGACTTGTTTTTAAGTTTTCCAAAAAGAATATTCAACAAGCAACAGAAAAAAAAAATACATTTGAGAATCTAAAATAAAATCAAAAATCAAAATAAAACATGTTTACTGATGGTTTACTTGCAAATACATTTCAGTTTCTCACAATAATTTCTTTAATCCCCTGCCATATTTATTCATATCATAAATAAAAAAAAATATAGCATTTATTAACAGCAAAATACATATTTATATGTGGTGTCCGCATTTGTTTATTTATAAGCGTATTGTCACCATTCATCCTATTTATTTACAATATAGTGTGTGTGTAAGCAACAGAAAAAATATACCTACACAGACCACTCCTTTTATTATAATATGTACATTTGTTTGGGCTGCAACTATGCTTGCAGCCATCTTTGTGGCAGTCATTTAAGACTGACTGTCATAATATATATATATATATAACAGAAGCATACTCACACAGTATATTAACAAATGAATAAAGAAGCAACAAGCTTACTATTAATTTTAATATTAAACATAAATGATAAATCATAAATATTATTTGTGCTCAAATATATATATAACACAAGCATACACCCACTGCATATATCGACAAATGAATAAAGAAAATTACAAGAGAAAAGCAATCATGTCCAAATCCATTTAAATGTAGAATATTATTTTAAAATTACGAATAGTTGATTACTTTCTAAAAGTCTTTCTTTACCATCATATGGAGGGAGTGAAGAAATATATGCAAGAAAAGTTTATACTACCTGTGTTTTTCCCTGGGATAATGATGAGATGGCTTCCTATGTGTTCAATTAATTTCTCGACTTATTTCAGGACAGTTCCTTCCAGTGTTGGCAAAATTATTTATTATAATTATCAAAATTATTTATTATAGATTCAAGCTATTCCAGCTGCAATTTAGTATTGCATCACACCGGACATTAAGCATTCAGAAGACTTTAACCCCATATGTTCATAGCTGGCAAATACATTGGCTGCTTTCAATATGTTTCCAAAACTTCACAATTTAATAATGTGTGGAGAATTATTTTCTTCAAAGCAGTATCAGATAAATTGTCCTTTCCAAAAAATATATTAGGTAGTTTAGTATTTTTCTTCCTATGATGTATTATGCTTAACATGTTTTTAGCTGGTATGATTTCATTGAAGATTAGATAAATGATGTCATGGCAACAAAGACACTGGCATCACTAATCCATGAGAATAGTGATTTTTTGAACATGGTGTCCCACAAGATTTTTGTCATTTCTCTGTCTTTTGCAGTTTTGATATCTGCGTGAGCACAGTGATTTTTTTTTATCATATTGAGAATATTTTCATATATTTCATATTTAATATGGATATTATATTACTATATAGAATGAATTTTTAACTGTCAATTGGATATTATAGTAATTTTCCACCACTGTTATTTGTAAGTAATTTTTATTTTGTTTCTTAATAATTAAATATAGTAGCTTTTAAGACATTTTTATATGTCACCATTACAGGTTATTTTTTATTTTGTAGTGATAATTGTGGTATTATTGTAAATATAGTTGTACGTATTTCCATATATATTTAATGCTAGTTTTTTTTACATTTTCCTTAAGAAATTATTCTAATTTTCATTAAAAAAAATTTCATAATTTTATGTACTATCTTTTAGGTTATTTTTTATTTTGCTTCTTTTGGGTCATTCTTCTTTGCATTTTTCTTATAAATTATCCTTGTTTTCATTATACTTTTAATTTCATTATTTTATATAATATGATTTAATTAAGACATGTTTTACGTTCGCCATTTTCACTGTATGACAGATTCGAACTATATTGGGAAAAGTGTTTTTTATTGTCTTTAATTTTAAAATTACAAATATTTTTTATAAATTTTTCTGCAATTATTTTTTTGTCAATTTGAATTTACAATAATTTTAGTAAATTACTATTAATTTATGTATTTTTTTGGCGCATGTAATTTTTTTTTTTCCGAGAAATGACAAACATGGCGCCATCCAATATTTTTTCCTATGACATAGCTTCTTTACTATTATTCTTGCTATGTCTACCGGATGTCATATTTAGTATTGCTATTACATGTCTTCTTGTGTATTATGCTTGCTATTCGATGTCTTCTTTCATATTATTCTTGCTATTACATGTCTTCTTTCATATTTCTATTGCTATTGAATGTCTTTTCGTATTTTTCTTGCTATTACATGTCTTCTTTTATATTTCTCTTGCTATTAGTTGTCTTCTTTCATATTATTTTTGCTATTAGATGTCTTCTTTCATATTTTTCTTGCTATTAGATGTCTTCTTTTATATTTTTCTTGCTATTAGATGTCTTCTTTTCATATTTTTCTTGCTATTACATGTCTTCTTTCATATTGTTCTTGCTATTAGATGTCTTCTTTCATATTTTTCTTGCTATTAGATGTCTTCGGATGTCCTCTTTAGTATTATTCTTGCTATTAGATGTCTTCTTTCATATTTTTCTTGCTATTAGATGTCTTCTTTCATATTATTCTTGCTATTAGATGTCTTCGGATGTCCTCTTTAGTATTATTCTTGCTATTAGATGTCTTCTTTCATATTTTTCTTGTTATTAGATGTCTTCTGCCGAATTATTCTTGCTATTAGATGTCTTATTTCATATTTTTCTTGCTATTAGATGTCTTCTTTCATATTTTTCTTGCTATTACATATCTTCTTTAGATGTCCTCTTTAGTATTATTCTTGCTATTAGATGTCTTCTTTCATATTATTCTTACTATTATATGTCTTCTTTTGTATTTTTCTTGCTATTAGATGTCTTCTTTCATATTTTTCCTGCTATTAGATGTCTTCTTTCATATTTTTCTTGCTATTAGATGTCTTCTTTCATATTATTCTTGCTATTAGATGTCTTCTTTTATATTATTCTTGCTATTAGCTGTATTCTTTTTATATTTTTCTTGCTATTACATGTCTCCTTTCATATTACTCTTGCTGTTAGATGACTTTTTTGTAGTTTCTTGCTATTAGATGTTTTCTTTAGATGTCCTCTTTAGTATTATTCTTGCTATTATATGTCTTCTTTCATATTTTTCTTGCTATTAGATGTCTTCTTTTGTATTTTTCTTGCTATTAGATATCTTTCATATTATTTTTGCTATTAGATATCTTCGGATATTCTCTTTATTATTATTCTTGCTATTAGATGTCTTCTTTTATATTTTTCTTGCTATTAAATGTCTTCTTTCATATTATTCTTGCTATTAGATATCTTCTTTTGTATTTTTCTTGCTATTAGATGTTTTCTTTCATATTATTCTTACTATTAGATGTCTTCTTTCGTATTGTTCTTGCTATTAGATGGCTTCTTTCATATTTTTTTTGCTATTAGATGTCTTCTTTCAAATTTTTCTTGCTTTAGATGTCTTCTTTCTGTATTATACTTGCTATTAGATGTCTTCTTTCATATTTTTCTTGCTATTAGATGTCTTCACATTTTTTGCTATTACTGTCTTCTTTCATATTGTTCTTGCTATTAGATGTCTTCTTTCATATTTTTCTTGGTATTACATGTCTTCTTTCATATTATTCTTGTTGTTAAATGTCTTTTTTTTATTTATCTTGCTATTAGGTGTTTTCTTTAGATGTCCTCTTTAGTATTATTTTGCTATTAGATGTCTTCTTTCGTATTTTTCTTGCTATTAAATGTCTTCTTTCATGTTATTTTTCCTATTAGATGTCTTCAGATGTCCTCTTTAATATTATTGTTGCTATTAGATGTCTTTCATATTTTTCTTGCTATTAGATGTCTCCTTTTGTATTTTTTTTTGCAATTAGGTGTTTCTTTAGATGTCTTCTTTAGTATTATTTTTGCTATTAGATGTCTTCTTTTTTATTTTTCTTGCTATTATATGTCTTCTTTTGTATTATTCTTGCTATTAGATGTCTTATTTTGTATTTTTCTTGCTATTAGATGTCTTCTTCCATATTATTCTTGCTATTAGATGTCTTTCATATTTTTCTTGCTATGTCTGACAAAATCTTTAGTATTATTTTTTATTATTCTTGTTATTACACATCTTATACTAATTATTTATTATAGTAATTATTTTTTTCAGAAAGGAGAAACATGGCATGCAATGTCTACGAGACAGCTGGCTTCTTTATTATTTTTTTTACTATGATGTATTATCCTGAAGACGTACTATTCTAATCTTTTGATCTTTAATGTAACACCTTTATGTGATCTTTGGACAAATTTTAGTGATTAACATTGTCCTGAAATCACTAGGAGACGTTATCTTAAACATCAGAAGATTAGAGTAGTTTGTCTTTGGGGTGATACATCATAGCAAGAAAGATACTAAAGTACCTTTGTTATTCTCTATATTTTTTTCTTTGTAGACTCATTTTTTTCTAGAAAGTTCTTACTTCTTTCTTTTATCCCTTACCACCCACGTTCTGTTGAGGTCCTGTTTCTTTGTAAACAAAGCAAAAAGCCTTTAGCACCCTTTTTTGAAGGTCAAAAAATTTCATTGACCACCTGTAATTTGTTTTTAACTTCGATTTTTTGTTTTTCTTTTTACATTCTTTAGATAATAATCTATACAGTTTTAATATTTTTTTCATTTAAGATCTCTTTTCTCTATTATAATAAAATGAGCTGCATTACCTTCTATCTTTGAAATCAAATTTATATTTGTTGAATTTTGTTCATTCATCCATCCACCCAGCAAATATATATATACTCGTGTTTCAAGAAAAAAAAAGGGCATAAACATCCGTTTCCCTTTCATACTTCAACTTTATTTTAACCCTTTCTTTACCAATTTAAAAATCAAATATACTCGAATAAATAATATAAGAACTATATATATATATATGCATGTGTACAAATTTTCCTTTTGTGAAACAGAGTTAGAAGCCATCTTATCACAATATATATATATATAAAAGATTTTCTCAAAATATGAAAATAAAGATCGATTATGATGAGTTACAAGAAGTTAAACAATTACAAATACCTTCATCAGATTATTAATACAGATGCAAACATAATGGATTAAATTAATCATAGAATTAAAAAGGAAGATATTTAATAAATGTATTTTACCAGTTCTTACTTATGGATCTGAGACTTGGGCACTTAATAGAAGAGCAATACAGAGACTTCAGACCACTCAAAGAATTATGAAGAGATGTATGTTGTAAGTAACAAGAAGAGATCAAAAACGCAATATGTGGGTAAGAGAACAAACAGGTGTTACTGACCTCATTGAAAAAAATAAAAGACTGAAGTGGAGTTGGGTTAGACATATTGCTAAATGAGATGATAATGGATGGAAAATTGAAATCTTAAACTAAATTCCAAGAGATTGTAAAAGACCCAGAAAAAGACCACATGTGAGGTGGATGGATGCAATAAGTAAGTGTGCAGGGGTGATGTGCAGAAGACAAGCAGATCTCCATCTTGCAGTGGATTGATAATGGTTGATGATGATTTCAGCCTAGTTTACAAAAATAATATTAATTTTAGCTAATTTAATAAATATTATTTAGTAATATTTATATGAATACTGCTATCTTCATGAAGTGATACCTCTTAGTATGTGCAGATATACATATAAATATTAATTTATTAAATATTATTTAGTAATATTTATATGAATACTGCTATCTTCATAAAGCGATACCTCTTAGTATGTTCAGATATACATATAAATATTGGTTTGTACAGATGTACATATAAATACCATTTTTGTAACCTTGGCTAAAATCATCATCATCAATCATTATCAGTTCACTGCAGATGAAGGTCTGCTTCTCTTCTCCACATTACCAATGCACACTTTCTTATTTCATTCACCCATCTCATATGTGGTTTTTTTTTAAGTTTTTTACAATCTTTTGGAATTTAGTTTAAGATTTCAATTGTCCATCCATTATCATCTCATCTAGTAGTATGTTCAGCCCAACTCCACTTCAGACTTTTATTTTTTTTTATGAGGTCAGTAACAACTGTTTGTTCTCTTACCCATACATTGCATTTTCAATCTTTTTTAGTTATTCCCAACATGCATCTCTCCATACTTCTTTATGTGGTCTGAAGTCTCTGCATTGCTTTTTTATCAAGTGTCCAAGTCTCAGATCCATAAGTAAGAACTGGTAAAACCCATTTTTTTAAAAATCGTCCCTTTCAATTCTATGATTAATTTCATCCATTATGTTTCCATCTGTATTAATAATCTGACCAAGGTATTTGTAATTGTTTAACTTCTTCTAACTCATAATCGATCTTAATTTTAATATTTTGAGAAAATCCATGTATATATTGTAATAGGATGGCTTCAACCCCTGTTTCACAAAAGAAAAATTTGTACACCCGTATATGTATATAGTTCTTATATTATTTATTTGAGTATATTTGATTTTTAAATTGATAGAGAAAGAGTTAAAATAAAGATGAACTATGAAAGGGGAGGGGTGTTTATACTCTTGTATTTTATTGAAACAGAATATCTATATATATTTGCTGTGTGGATGGATGAATGAACGAAATTCAACAAATATAAATTTGATTTCAAAGATGGAAGCTAATGCAGCTCATTTTATTACAATAGAGAAAAGAGATCTTAAATGAAAAAAAAAAATAAAAACTGTATAAATATTATCTAAAGAATGTAAAAAGAAAAAAAAGCGTCCCTTAGCGATTCAGTTTCAAGAAGACAGGGACGATTGTCCCCTTACCTTTACATTTTTTATTCAAGGTAAGTCGGTTTTAATCATTATATATTATGGAAAGTGATAATATAATCAATAACTCTTAAATTAATGTTAGCCCCGATCTCAGCATTCAATCTAGCAATGCAGTTATCGGTCGTAAATATTATAGCCTTAGATCTAATCTAAATCAACTAAACTAACTTCTACAACAAATAAAAACCCACAAACCAATAAATCAAATGAAAACATCATCACAAATATCAACAAAAGTTTAGAAAATATTCAACTTACCCCTAATATAAACAATAGCATAAATATCTCATCAAGCGAAACTATTGAAATCCTTAAAAATACAAGCAAAAACCAATCATCTCCTCTCCGAAGACTTTATGCACCATCAGAAGACTCTAATGAGCAATTTCCTTTGCCCAATAATACCCTGAAAACCATATCTGAAAATAATAGACAAAATTACCAACAAGATGATTTCGGCAAATTTTTTAAAGTCAAAACTTTTCCACCAGAGGTCAACAAAACCAGCGCTGTCAAATTACAGTTTGTCAACAGTAAATTTAAAAAACCAAAAGAAGAAATAAATTTTAAAACTAATAAATCTCATTCCAAAACAAACAAAGATTATAGCACAGAACAATCCATTGCTACATCAGCCAACTTACAATCTAAACCAATTTCCTCAATTCCAATATTGAAAAATTCCTCTACGTACGCAAATATCGTAAGGTCTAAAAATTCTGAGAGCATCTCCGAAAATATTAAGGCCGATAATTTCAATGAACTATATTTTAATATCTCAGAATTAGACACAGAGCAAGAATCAAACACTCTGGAAAATGTCTCATTTAATATTAACGATCTTAATGACGACATGTTCCTAAAAATAAATAATGATTTCAACAAAACGATTCCCAACACTCTGTATAAATCATTTACAAACTACTACAGCGATAAGTCGTTAATCTTAGTCATAACAAATCAACAATGTGCATTATATAAGTTCCCTCTAGAACAACTATACAGTCTAATCAATCAAAATCAATTAGGCAGAGGCATTCACATGATCCTTAATCATCCCAATGACTGCTTAGTTATCGTTGAGTTTAAAACGTGGGCGGACCGTATGAACTTTAAAAATAACTACAGATCTTTAGGAAATTGTATACTATGCTCCATAGATATGAACCGTCCAGTTACACTATTCGGCAGAATTCAAAACTGCCTTGCCCACTTGAAAGAACAAGAACTACAAGACATCCTTATTAATTATGGTTCAGTTAGCAAATTTAAACACCTATTAAACCCTCACTTCGAAGATCAAATCCTGTCCAATACAGTTATCTTCACACTTACATTAAAGAAAAACATTAAACCCACTGACATACCCACCATTATTACTGCAAGAGGCTCTCCTATGGTTTTGACCTTCAGGGGAGTACAGCCACAGTGTTTCTTCTGCCTTCAAAGAACACACCTCATTAAAGATTGTGCGGCAAGAGTATGCACACACTGTGATATTAAAAAGAATAAAGTTCACAGATGTCCTGGTAGACCTATTAATACAGCTATCACATCCTTAAATAGACAATCACCACATGGGACTAATTCAAACAGCAACCTCACAAACCCAGACAATCTGATTCAAATAAATCCTCCAACAAACCCTTTCATATCCAAACCTATCTTTCAAAATGAAAATCTTCAAGAAAGAATAAACACCAACCTCTACACTAATAGTAGTGAATCAGAGAACCAAGCAATAACATATACTGCTACTAAACCAATCTCTCAAACCAATAATACTCAAGATCATACATACGATACATATTATATTAATCCCCGAGAAACAATGCTAGGTCAAACTCTTTTTACAAAAGAAGACAATATGACCAAACCATCTAACGAGAGCAAGGAAAACGCAGGCGATGAAGAAAATACACTTAAAAAATTTCAAAGCAATTCATCTATAACAACTCCCACCCAGCTTAAAACCATTGATACATCATCATTCAGGCGAGCTAAGTCTAACAAACTTAAACAAAGTGATCCACAAACTGTCCTCAATTCTTCAACGCCTGCAATAATTAACCATCCAGATGAAAAGACTTATCAAACACTCAACCTGAAAGTCAGCATAATTAATGTTTCACAACAGTTACAGCAAACCGAAAATGACTCAGGTCTAAAATTTAAACCAAATTCTTATAACAATAAAAAAACACTTTCATCAAAAAAACAGGAAAAAGAAAACAACACTATTAAACTTAAAAACCCCCAAAAAACTGACACAACAAATACCCAAAATACAAATAAGAAAATTAAAAAAAAATCAATTCGCTCAGATAAATCAAGCTCTGATGATGACAGCTCCCATCCGATACATTATTTACCACCACCCTCTAGCAAACAAATTTCAGATATATCCAGCACAAAGCTTCACAAATCCATAGAAAAAAAGAGGAAAACCATGGATCCTATAACCATCAATACCATTGATCCATCTGACAAATCTCAGACAGATTACACTACTTCATCAGACACCGAAGACTTCATGGATGCGTTTCCTCAACCAACAAATATATCACCAATCCATCCACAAGTTCAATCACAAGACTCTGATTGCCAAACAACATCAGAACTCATTAACATGGAGATGTCCCACATTGACTTGGTTCACTTTGCTGAGGATGGTTTGGATTAATCTATCATGTTCTGCAAAATTGCTGGCATTAACATTCGCGGCATCAACTCAATTGATAGAGTTCTAGCTATTAAAAACTGGCTCTCGCTCTGCTCCCCTCATATACTTCTTATGGATGAAACTAAATATCACCATAAGACTGGTCATAAAATACTATCTCTTCTCTCAGCTCTCGGATTTACTAGATTTTCCATAGGCCATTCTGCTTCAGGTGGAGTCGGTATTCTTCTCAGCAAGTCAACACCACCAAACAGTTTTAGCATTCTATTCCTAGATGCCAATATTATTATCATAGAAATAGACTATTGGGGTTATCCAATCATCATAGCTTATATATATATACAGCCAAAGACACCTCTCAATATCTAAAAATAATCCATATCCTAAATGCCATCAAAGCTAACAGAGCCTCTCCTACTATTCTTCTGGGAGACTTTAACACCACATACAATGACTTCAACAAGAGATTTTTGCATCTAATAAATTGCAGATTAATGTGTGGAGAGGGCTTCTTTCCTCCTGAAGCCTACTCTTTCTATACTAAAACTAAAAAGTCCCTGATAGATTTGGTTTACTACACCCCAGACCTCCATTTCAACCTTGATGCAGCATTGGCCCCTGTTGCTTTCTCTGATCATATGGCTCTAATCTTACAACTTACACCTATTTCACTCCCTACACCTATTAATGGACCTGGTAAAACCATGCACATGATCACCCAATCAAATATGACTGAAGCGATAGTGTCTGAGGCATACATCCTTTTCCAGAAAATAAACATCCTTTCCCTCCCTGCTGAGGAGGGCTGGTTTTGCTTCATTGGAATACTACAGTCCATATTAAATTACCACACCAGAAAAATCAAAGGACCTAATGGCCTTCTAAATGACCTAACAGACATTAATATACAACTTCAAGCATCACAGCAAAATTTCACAAATACAGAAAAAATTATCTTCCTTAAAAACTCTACAAAATCAAGCAAAAGTCCCTTGCAGAATAGCCAAATGTTTCTTAGCACAACAACACTGCTGGACAAGAGACTACCTCAGATGGACACTGAGGTACAAAACAAAACCCTCCCTTATCCATTAATACTAATGGAACCAATCTTTTGGCTTTCCAATGATGCAGCACATCAGCAAACAATTCTGCCAATTAATGCAAAAAGATGGAGCTCCTCCTATAAACAACTGGTTGGATGCTGGTGACCCTGGAGAACATGGCATCATAGAAATCCCAATCAAAAAGAAGATAACATCTCTCCCTGATGGCATTCATCCTGGCCTTCATGGCATCCCAAATATCCTTCTCAAACACCTCAGTCAATTCACTGTGCCAATTATTAAAAAAATGATTGATCACCAAGCCTCCAGCAACAGAAACATAGATCTTTACCCAGTGGCACTTGTGCCTTTTATTAAAAAAGCAAAACCACTAAACGACATTAACCATATCCAGCCTATTTCCATGACCCCATTGCTTATTAAGATAATTGAGTCAGTCATTAAATATCAAATCCAAACTCAAATTCTTAGCCATATCTTGTCAAACCAATACGGAAAAAAGGATCATCAACCTCGCATGCTATGTCCAATGTAACTGCACTTTTAAATTACATCAGAGGACATCGTAAATTCAAAACCTATTGCTGTCCAGCTGGATGTTATGGCAGCATTTGATTCAGTCCAGATAAACATCCTCCTGGATATTCTGTTGAAATGCGACATTCCAGCTGGGATTGTACAGATGGTCAGCAATCTGCTCAACAACAGAGAGATTTTTTTCTCTTTTGATGGCAAGATCACACCAGGCTTCAAGCCACACAAGTTGATCCCTCAAGGATTTCTGCTCAGTGCCCTTTTCTTCACACCATACATCAACCCTCTTCTGACAGATATAGAAAAAAACCTCCCTGGAATTTTCCTTCCCTCTCAATAAAAACTTCAATGTATTTGCATATATAGATGACATCATGGTTGTGCTTCCCACCATTAAATACCTTTCCCATCTCATGAACATATTAAACAGAAATACAGTGAAACTTGGCCTACAAATAAATTTTAACAAATCTTCCATCTGGAAGATAATGTCTGGTAAACAAATTAACTCTCCCTTTTATGCAAAACCCCAAAGATACCTAGGTTTCCCAATCTACAAAACTCCAACTGCAATGGCAAGAGAGATTCAAGATGCAATCCTCCATTCAACTGAAGCCATCACCACTTCACTCTCTAGAGTATACCTTTCATTATATGGAAAGGTTGGCCTCCTCAACATGATCATAATGCCAAAAATCTCATATTATCTTCCATTCATTAAAATGTCTAAACAGTTTCAAAATAAAATTAACCGTTTATGCACCAAACTTCTCTGGAGAGGAAGGACAGTTGCTATTAGCTTGCAAGGTATCCAATGACCATGCAGGTTTAATGGACTGTCATTCCATTCAATACAAGCAATCATTTTACAGAAAACCCACAACACTCTACATAATCTGATCCTCTCCTGCGGATACTCTAACATTATTAAAAAAATTACACTGACAGATTGTCCTCCACCCTCTTCCAGTTCATGGATAGCATCCCTAATAGAACACCTACAACTTTATAACCCGATAATGCCCTTTAACCTTAACCAAAAAATCACCTTATGGGAAGCATACAATATAATCAACTATAATCAACAACCCATTAAAACCAGCCTAAAAGTAATCAACCAAAGACTCATTACACACTTCAAAAGATGGAGTCTGGAACCCAAATTCCTTGACTTCATCATTAAAATAAATCTTAATGCGCTACCCATGAATTGGTTTCTTTATCACTGAAGAGGTTTTACCAGTATTGACCCTATATGTGGTCTGTGTGCTCATGAAGATGGAACCATAGACCATATGATACACCGGTGCCCAAGACTTAAAACTCTGAAAGATATAGTCAATTCCAGCATAAGACCTGATATGATTTTCTCACTTAAAAATGCCATTCATAATGGGTTTTTTTTTCAATAATAAGGCTTTCTACCTTTGTCCTTTACTCCATATGGATAGTGAGATGCAAAAGTCTCATGGAATTACCCCCACCACAAATCATACCATTGTTTTATCAAATGCTCAAAAAAATCAAGAAACGTGACCAGCTCCTTGCCTCCAGTAAAGTCTTTGATGACACCTGGTCTTTAACTGCTCTTTCCTTTTCCTGATTATCAATTCCCACCTACCCAGCATTATAGAATAGTCAATTATAAAAGAAAATATTCATGTTTATATTAAAAATGCTAATACCATTAAACAAGTTCTTAGAATCTCTTCACTATACCTAACCACATAAGAGTATAACAATTGTGCTCTCATAACATAATCTAGCCAGATGACAAATAGAACATTATATAATCATATTATTGTACAATTTATTCATTTATTTATCCTTTATTAGTATGTAATCACTATTTATTGTTGATAAAATTTTTATTGAAATGAAGAATGTAAAAAGAAAACAAAAAAATAAAAGTCGAAAACAAATTACAAGTGGTTAATGAAATTTTTTGACCTTCAAAAAAAAAGTTGCTAAAAGCTTTTTGCTTTGTTTAAAGACAAACAGGACCTCAACAGAATGTGGGTGTTAAATGGTAAAATAAAGGAATAAGAAGAACTTTCTAGAAAAAAATGCATCTACAAAAAGAGAAATATAGAGAATAATATACCTTTTGGAAAAGATAGTTTATCTGATACTGCTTTGAAGAAAATAATTCTCCACTCATTATTAAATTGCAAAGTTTTGGAAATGTATTGGAAGCAGCCAATGTATTCACCAGCTATGAACATACAGGGGTAAAGGCTTGTGCATGCTAAATATCCTGTATGATGCAATACTAAATAGCAGCTAAAGTAGCTCGAATCTATAATAAATAATTTTGCCGATACTGGAAAGAAGCTGCTCCTGAAATAAGTTGAGAAATTAATTGAACACATAGGAAGCCACCTCATCATTATCCCAGAGAAAAACACAGGAAGTATAAACTTTTATTGCTTATATTTCTTCACACCCTCCATATGATGGTAAATAAAGACTTTTAGAAAGTGATCAACTATTCATAATTTTAAAATAATATTCTACATTTAAATAGATTTGGACATGATTGCTTTTCTCTTGTAATTTTCTTTATTCATTTGTTAATATAAGCAGTGTGTATGTATGCTTGTGTTTTATATATATAAAATATTTGTGCACAAATAATATGATTTATCAATTATGTTTAATATTAAAATTAATAGAAAGGTTATCCATATCTGTGTTGCTTCTTAATTCATTTGTTAATATACTCAGTTTGTGTGTATGCTTGTGTTTTATATATATATAATATTTAAGCACAAATAATATTTATGATTTATCAATTGTTTAATATTAAAATTAATAAAAAGCTTATCCATATCTTGTTTCTTCTTTATTTTGGGTTGTCTGCAGAGTGTAGAAAAAAGGGGGAAATGTTTTATGTATTTTAATTTGTCATTTTTAACTATTTTTGGATAGAAATTCTTCATTGAGGGAGGGGTAGGTTTTATGTTTGACTTATTTTTGATGATATGCCATAATTTCAAAGCAGAGAATAATTAATTTGAAAAATAGATTCTTTCATGTAATGTTCTCTTTAGTTTGTATAACCATTGCTTTTGAATCTGATTGCAATGCATATTTGCAAATGTTGAAAGCTAAATAATTTGATGAAATTCTGTTTTTGTATTTCCCACCTTCTGCCAATGTTAATTTTTTAAATTCGAATTTTATAGCATTTTCTTGGGGGTTTTTTTTTTTGTAATTTGTATTTTCGATAGGTTTGTTGGATTTATTTTGCCTCAGCTAATTTTATTTGTCAATTTAAGTGAAGAATTCTTCATTCTGTGTTTGGCATATTTTCACCATTTTCTGTTTTTGTAATTTGTATTTTTATTTTTGAGTTATTTCAATTTATCACTTGAGGGGGGGGAATTATTTTTATATATTTTTACCGATTTTGTGTGGGTATGTACTTTTTTAAAATATACATATTATTTCACTTGATTTTTTACTTACTTTTGATGTCTTGCTTCAGGCATTTTAATTTTCCATTGATTTCAGCCATTTTTGGATAGAAATTTATCATTTGCAGGCTTTTTGGTGGTGTTGCAGCATCACCTAGTGGCCCAGTACACATAAACAAAAGCTACTATATAGCTCAAGCCTAACCAAATAAAGAAGTTATAACCACCCAGAAAAGCTCACCAAAATCTGCAGCTCACTAACCTACATCCCAGCTAAATGAAGATATTGCAACCACCCAGGAAATCTCACCATGTTTGCAGCCCAAGAACCTATGTTCCAGTTACACCATAACTGGTAAATAATCTAGAAATCCACAGAGTTCTGTGTTAACTTCTAATTGAATTTCTTAAACCATAACTCTGGCTATCTAAAAGTCATAAAACTATTTAAAACATGTAATTAAAGGTCAAATCTACCTAATGTTAAATGATAACGAATCCAATTTTATTTTAATTAATGTTTTTAAAATATATAAATAACCTACCTGCTCCATTTGTAATTTCTTTCCTATCAAGAAATATTTCTCATAACTAACCTAAGTTAAAATATATCACTGCGGTATGCCTATATTTCTATGTTGATTATTTAAGTTAAATATTTATTTTATTATATGCCAAATGCTTCAAAACAGTGAGCGCTAAATTTTATACAGTTTAATTAAAGAAGATATTTTGATATCTTCACCTAAAATATTTCCTACATTACTTCTCTGAGTGCTGTTTAGAAATCTTATTCTATAAATAATAATGATTCACTCTGTGCTCATTATTATTATTCCTTATTATTGTTAATTATTGAATGATTTAATTTTATCAAGTGGCTTGCATTGATCAAAATTTTTACAATTTTAAAATTATGTAATAATAAGACTAGCCTGGAAAACATTTAGCAGTATAGTTGCTAGTTAACTTCTTTTTTAAATCCATTCAAATATACTTTCCTTTCTTAAAATATTAGTTATTAATTATGCTATAATAGCATCAATAGATCAAACAGGGCAAAGTAAAGATGTTATAATTATTCCTGCTAGTAGCACCTATTTTATAAGCTATGTAAGAGTTGACTTCCATTGATAAAGCTAATAAGCTATTGTCCTCATATATATCATATTAAATTTATAGTACTCTTTGTTTGACGGATGTGATTTATTTCTTTAATTAAATATTTTCTCGTTTTGCTGCTATATATATTTAATATCTAAGATGGAGCCACAGTTAAGCCAGCACATGTTCCTCTCATAGGGTAGTGCAGTAGCAAAGCCTGAGTTTAAGGCCAGGTTCTGAATGCAATCTTTTTTTTCTCGCAGCATAACATTTGGTCTCAGGGTACTGGCATTTCTTGCAGAAATTCGTGATTTCTTCATCCATCTGCAGAGTGACTTTTCTTATTGTTAGTTACCTGTTCCATAGCACATTGATAAAATCTAGTGCAGCCAATTCTACCTCCTTAATATGTCATTCAGCATTGATATGAAATGCTCTTGAAAGCCAGATTCGATCTAAAGTTATTGAGCCAGTTTATATGCTCATCTTTTTAATATAAATATGTGTAAATAATAAATGAATTATTTTAATCAAGGCTCAGTATAATTAACTATAAGTCACAGCCACAATCTTAAATAAGTATTGACATATTTCTATAGACATACGTAGTGATTATTTATATATTCTTTGTAATAAAATGTTTAAGATGAGAATATGTTAAGTTAAAACTCATCTTTTATACAGAGTTAATTATTACTTGTATAAAGACATTCATAAATTAACCTGTAAGAAGAGAGTCTGTTATCTCTTTATTCATTCAAATGCCTGCATGCATTCTATGCTGAAGTTGTGTAGTTATTATATCTTTATACTGTTGACTCATAACAAATGTTAGTTAATTTAATATATTTCATTCTCAGTCTGGTTATTAATTCAATTCAATCCAGTTCTAATTAGTTATAAAATATGTATGTGTAGAGCTATGCATTAGTGGTCATATTTCAATTAATTATATTTAGTCAATTTAAGAATCTTTTATTTATCAGAGTCTTGTTGCTTCTCCCTGATCTATGTTACTTTCAAGTGTGTCATCCGTAGCATGTTGATTCTTGGAACATGGGTGAATAACTTTGGTGCAGTCAGTCTCGAGATCTTACCATCTCGTACTGGTCAGCTTTGGTCTCTTTGCCTGAATTCTAGGGTCTATATGCAAATGTACAAACTTGACCATTACAATATATATAGATATATATAATTATTTCAGTTGGAGGAATGAATTTGAAGACATTAGTTGTCTGAAAGTTTCAGACCTTCTTCTTAATAGTTAAATATTAGATAAATGCTTGGTTAGCGTTGGTGTTTTTGAATCTGATGTCCTAGCTCCTCAATGAAGAGAGTCATAGCTTGAAACCGTTCTGGGGATGTCACTCATAGATAAAGATTTGAATGTTTTCTCTTATCATAAATAAATAAATAAATAATAATAAAATAAGATTGTTTAGAAATATTTGTACTATTATATGATGTAAATAAAGCGGTTTTTCTGGATTAAACTGTATATTATTTAGTATAAATTTCCAATGTTTTGACAAAATATCATTCACTATTGTCATGATTAAACTTTTATTGAAAAACTGTTAGATCTTAACTAATAACGAGATTAAGTGCAAAGTGAAGAACAATTATTTTTCTATATGTCTGATAATTGAATTTTTCAATATAGGTGGATTAACAAAGATTTTATTTTTTTAGTTTTACAATTAATTAATTTCAGGTTGATTTTAGAAGAAAGAGGTAACGTAAATTGTCTCCACAAGGCTGAAATACATTATGGCTTTTTCAGATTCATTTAATCCACTTGATTTTTTAAATATTTCAATAGATTCGTTCATGGTTCTCAATTCATATTTTTTCAAATTAGCGAATGTTTTAGCATTATCAAAATCAGATATATTTAACCTTTGCTTGAAGGCATTTTATGCTCCATAATTTTGACATTAATTCATCTATAGAATTGCCCTATATTGCTTCTTAAGTACTGGGAAAATAGAATTTTTTAGACACCATAAATTTATGAAAAAAATCCATGTTTTTGCTAATGGAAAAGATAATCTTAATATTGAAATTAGGTTGTCTTTTACTAATCTTATCAGTAACTTCTTTAATATAAGGTAACACATCATCTATTTTCTTTTTAATATGAATTATCAATTTTATAAACTTTCTTCTTTTTAGTATTAATACTATGTAAAGCTTTATAAATATGATTTTTTTTATAATCATTAGAAAGTAGAATATTTTTAATCAGTTCTATTCTAAAGGAAGTTGATCTTTATCAGACAAACTACATGCACTCATCAAAAGATTTTTTGCCACAGAAAATATATGAGCAGAATGATGATGAGAATTAAAATTAAGATATCTATTTAAACAGGTGGATTTTTTATAAACAGATACGATGAAAAAGTCTACCAGATTTTCTAATAATTAAAACTTCTAGAGAAAAAAAAATGTTTTGTTATTTTCAACTTCCATGATGAACTTAATATTAGGATGCCTTCCATTAAGAAAAACAAGAAAAGAATTCAAGACATTATCATCCACATATCTGAGTCAAATAGAAGGCTTTTTACTAGCTGCCTTTAATACTTGATGTTCAAAATTATTAATAAAGTGATCAACAACTACATGTGACAGTCGAGAACCCATAGAAAGTCATAAAAAATGTATTTTTAATGCAATGTTTTGCTAATGGAATAATAAAATCAGGTAAATTACTGTATTGAGCTACTATAGGTAAACCTTTTTTCAAAGGAAATATGGCTAAATATAGAAGAGACCTCAAAACTGACCAATTGTTTTAATTCTTGAAGGACTATTATCTAACAATGGCCATAAGCATTACATTAAATATTGTGCCAGAGAAAACATGGCAGACTATAATTTCAATGGTAATTCAGGTTTATGAATTTTAGGTAATCATAAATTTAGAATATAATGAAGAACCTCATCTTAGAGAAATTTTTATATCCTCATCTATATTTGATAAGAAGTTTTATCTTTTTTCTAAGTGTGTCAGAGGATCTCTAACAAGTTTTTTTATAAGTGTCATAATTTAATAAATTAAAAATTTTATTGGTATAATCCAAATGATTAAGTACAACAGTTGAATTATTTTTATCTGCTGAAATGATGATAATAGAATTATAGTTTTATAAATTATAAAGTGCAACAAATTCTCCTTTAGATAAGTTAGTTTTGGGTGTTTTCTTATTTTTTAAACATCACAATATTTAAATCGAATAACATAAGCAGTCGAAAAATCTATATTTTTTTAAAGAAGATTCTACATAACAGATAATATTTTCAAATGGAATACATTTAAGAGTCAGCTCATAATTAAAACATTTTTTCAATAGGGAAACTTAATTTGAAGAAAGTTGACGATTAGATAAATTTTTGATAACTTGTAAATCAATCGAAGTATGTTTATTAAATTGTTTTCTCCTTTTAGTTAACAATAAAGCTAATTTCTTATTTTTTATTTAAAAGTTTCACGTTTGTATTAGTCCAGAAATAATTTTCTAATCTTGCAATCTCATAAAATAATGTCTGCAGAGAAAGATCTGACAAACTTGTTCGATCAATTTTTAAAAATGACCTCTAATTTTATTTACTAAAAATGGTGATGTATAACTTTATTTAATTGAAATGAAACAAATGATGTTCTGACGATTAATTGGAATGTTATACTAAGCACTTTTTGAAAGCAGAATTTTTATGAAATCATTAAGCTGAGTAAATATTAAGCATAAATAAACTTAGGGGCATACTCTCTCTACTTTTATTAGTGTCTATAAATTTTTCAGATGCATTGATAAAATTGTCCCAGTTCTAGTCAAAATAGTCAAGGGATGAATTGCAGGCATCAAATGGGTAGCTTCATCACATCCAAATCTCTTGTTAAAATTGTCAGTATTAAATGGATAGTTTCAACATACCCTGTGTTAATACAAAATCTAGTCCAACCATCATATTTTTTATAAATGGATCACTGGGAGAGACACATAATTGTACTATTATAAATAAAATTATTATAGGCTTGACAACAGACATCATAGTGAACTAATCAATATCACTAATATCTTATTTATTGAATCTGCTGGAATTTTATAAAGACTGGAATATGTTACTTGTCAACAGGAGGACATTATCTGAATTAGGTAAAAATAAAGACAATCACCCCACTACCACTACATAGTATAGACAATCAATATGGTCTTACACTCTAACCCAGTCCCTATTCTTCTTCTCGGTGACTTGAACATCAGTTACACCAACTTCAACAACATATACCTACACCTAATTATCAAAACACTCATGTTCGGGGAGGGATTTCTACCCCCAGGATCTTTCTCCTTCTATACTCAAAATAATAGAACTCTGATTGAACTGTTCTACTACTTTCTGGAGCTACATTTTCAAATTGAAGCAAAGCTACAAGTCACATCCTTCTCAGATCACCTTGCACAATTCATTGATATCACACCAGACAAGACTTATACACCAGAAAATCCAGCTCATAAACAATACATGTGATCATGCACACAACAGCAACAGAAGCTATCATCTCTGAAGCTTACATTTACTTGCACAAAATAACCATCTTAATAACTTCCATATAGGTTGCTTGGTTTTCTTTCATTGTGGTCCTGCGATCTCTAATTAGCAATTATGCTCAGAAACTCAAAGGTCCAGTGAGATTACTAGGAGATTTAATGGAAATAAATACCAAAGTCAGTGAAATCACAAGTAATACATCCAACATCAAAAACATAATAGCACTCAAACTTCAATACAAAAGTAAACAAATAAAACTTGCCAAATACCTCTCCATCAAAAGAGCTAAGCTATATCTGGAGTCTCAACATTGTTGGACTTGAGGTATATTCGCTGGGCTCTTAGAACCTCAAAAAATAAAAATGTACCGACCATGATCACTCACAAAGGTCAATCCTGGATTGGGCCATGAATGATAGAGGGAATCAAACAACACTTTCAAGACTCCCTCCGAGATGAGCCAAAACCACCAATAACCACCTGGTTTGAACCTGAAACTGCAGACCCTCACAATATCATGCACAAAATAATACACAACAAATTAGCATCACTTCCAGACAGAATCCACCCAGGAATTTTCTCATAGAGTCCATTCTAAAAGACTCAATCCAAGAATGCATACTAAAACACATTTCCAATGCACAATATGCAAAAAAGGGCTCATCCACCATTCTAGCCATGGCCCAAGTTAAAACCCTTGTTGACTACCTTAGGACACACATAAAGTCAAAACTAATTGCCATACAACTTGACATAGCAGCAGTGTTCGATTCTGTCAGGACCAACATTCTCAAAATGCTAACAGGATACTCCCACCCAAACCCTTCCTACAAATCATTGACAAGATGCTCAGTAGTTGCCAAATAATGATATCTCTAAATGGGAGCACTTCCAGTTGCTTCAAACCACTCTCCCCTCAGTGCTCTTCTATTTGCAGTAACCCTCTTATTGAAATCCAAAGGCAGCTACCCTGGTGTCTATGTGCCCCATCTAAAGAAAGAGATAGGAGTACTGGCATACATGGATGATATATTCATAATATTACCTTTGCACAAATGTCTTCCTTTCCTCTACCAAATACACTTCTCAATATAAACTTACTTTTAACTTCCAAAAATTGGCAACATGGAAAATTGCAACTGGAAAAAGAATCAACAGCACTTTTCTTGGTGAGCTGCAAAACTTTCTTGTGATACCATTTTATAAACCCCCAGCTGCCATCATTACACTAATCCAAAATGACATATTAAATTCAGCCAATAAATTAACATCTCTCTCCAAAATATACCTTTCACTGCATGGAAAGATAACCATATTGTACAAAGCCCTTTTTTCAAAAATCAACTATTACTTACCCATCATTAAATTAACAAAAAAATTTGAAAACAAACTTAACTCAATGTGCTCTAAAAATTTTTTTGGTGGTAAGATGGTTGCCATTAGCATTGAGAAGATGCAACATCCATGTAAGCTCAACAGATTGTCCCTCCATGCAGTCACAACATTTACCCTCCAAAAAATTCATAGTCTCATCCACAAACTTTTGACCATCTACAATTTGCTCCAATAATCCCCCCCCCACAGGCACCACATAAACAGGACTGCATCTTATCCCTCTCAGCCTACTACTCCAACCTAACTAAAACAAATCCACCCTCGGAGAGTTCAAAAATATATTACTGGCAAGGCTATTATAGCCTACAACACCCATGCAGCCAAGAACAGGATTACAGGCTTAAAACAACAAACAAAAAATTCATCTCCCAATTTAGGCCCTGGAGTCTGGAAGCCAAATATCTTGACTTTTTAATAAAGTTAAACCTAAATGCACTTTCCACTAGATGGTTTCTAGTATACAGAAGAGGCCATGGCAACCTGGAGCCCCAATGTCAGTTCTGTCAGTAAAAGAAGGAAATGATTGACCATATCATTAACATATGCCCTAAGTACAACTGCATCAGACAGTTAATTCATGCTAACTCTAAAATAAACCACAACATGATCACCTCTATTCACAGATGCCTAGGCACAAAAACCTTCACCTGGATCCGACTTGCCATTTTCCTCACATTTTCATTATGGCTGGTCTGCTGCCAACTAGCCATTGAGGATTCAAGTCAAAACCTGGCTCTCACCTTCATCAACACCATTACCAAAATAAAAAAAGAGATCAAATGTTTTCCTCCACACCTTTGACAACACTTGGAAACTCTTCAGATTCCAATACCGCAGCAATAGTATAAGCAACAACTCAACCACATGTAAGAACATACTACCCCTAAATACCTACAAGATACAATTCATATATATGCCCAATCTTGTGCTTCAATATTAGACAAACGTCACCCATAAAAGAGAACTTTATGAACATTGAGATGGTCCCAACTGGAGCACATGAACAATCAAAATGCCCCACAGATCAAAGTTCCAATACAAACCTGTGACCTTTATTCTAACTTATAAATCACACTAAAACCTATTAAATAAATTTTTTTTTTGGGAAAAAAAATTCCTTAAGGAGTATTACATTTAAAATTCTATTGATACGATTGCATGTTTCGGTTATAGCTCTTATTCAGTCGAAATTTAAATGTTTTATTTTTATAAGTTTGAAATAGAAAGCGACTGCTATTAAATTATTGATTTTTTTATTGAACATTTTAAGACATTTTAATGTCATTTACCATTTTGAGTTAAGGTAATAAGATTAAAATTATATAAATGGGATACATCTTAATTTTTAAATATTTAATATTATTAAGTAAATTATATAATTAAAAATTAGCTGATATTTATATACATTGACAAATTAGGAAGTAATAAGAAGTTTAAAAAGATTTAGTTTATTGTATAGTTATTTATCCTGAGTGTATAGTTTATTAATTTAATTTCCATTATATTGTACTATAAGCATGGGGGTGTATGTGTAAATAAATGAGTTAGTACAGATTACTTAAAGTGAAGTGATAATATGTGACACTGTTACTTTGATTTACACCAGTGATTAAGTTTTTTATATTTTTTTATATCTTATATACTGCTCCCCCCTCATCTATCTTCAATTATTCATTGTGATGGTTACCTCCATATTAATTTTATATGACACAGATGGTTTAGTTTGCTTCAGATTTATGAGGAAATTTGTCAAGTGTGAGAATGTTTGTTGCTCTCTGTTATGTGAATACATGAATATTAAAATTCATAAATAATTGCATTATCATTCTTGAGCAGTAATAAAATAATTTTAATTCACTGAACAACTTTATAGATATTGTCTGAGATTAATTAGTATTTAATAAATCAATTGAAGAAAAGCACTAAATACATATAAGTTATTCATATGTAATTTCATTTTCTTATTTCATAAATTCTTTCAGATTGTAATATATTTTGTGCTAGGCATGCACACACACACACACACACACACACATATATATATATATATATATATATATATATATATATATATATATATATATTGTAACTGGTGGAATTTGATCAATGCTGGTGATGGGTAGAATGATCAATCTGATCTGATCAAAAATAAAAAAAAATCTAATTTAATCTAGTCTAGCTCAATTGGGTTGCCATTATGCAATAAACCATCATAAAGTACTAATAATCTCTCTGAAAGTCTAATTTGTTTAAGCTATATGTGAAACGAAAGAGTAATGAGATTATCTGCTCCAGACATCAACAAATCTATCACAATTACAAAGTAAACTGCACTGAGCAATGAACTCGGACATCATTGCCCTAAAGAATAATATATGATTAGGCTAACTACTTGCTCAGCAATCTAATGAAAATCAAATCCAATTAATAACTAAAGCAGATTCCAATATATTTTATTAACCTATTATTATTGTAGTAATTTGAATCTACTTCATTATTTAATGATGCTGCATTTTATCTTAACGGATAAGCTTCTAAATACCTATAATTGTATTTTACAAAACATTTTAAAATATAGACACTATTTAAATATCAAAACAAAATAATATTTGACTCAAATGTATATCTAGTTTAATAAACGCTAAATAGAAAGTATAAACATTCGTTCATTAATAAGCGTTGCACAATTCTTTCTACATTAATATTTAATCAGTAATTTTCTATTGAAATCAACTAGTTTTTATATCATTTTATAAAACACTTTGAAAACCTATGCACTCCTTTAAATGTTTAAACAAATTAATCTGTGTCTAGTTTAATAAGAAGCTATAAAGTAGTATATAAATAATTTATTCATATCTTCCAATAAAGCGATACTTAATTATTGCCTCGTTTATGTGTTAAAATAGAATACTTCACTAGAATTTATTATCAACACTCTATTAGCTCATTTCTAACTCTACATTGCCCAACCACATTACATAAAAGATATATTAAGTTTCTATTGGGTGCTTATTCACCTATGAGTACTAATATTATTTATTTAAATCTTCAAATAAATGAATATGAAATTGGTTGGCAATAATTAAAATATATGATTATAATTTAGATTCATCCCAATTTAAAGATAATATTCAATTAAACTATTCAATGAAGTTTGTACTCTTTATTTTAGAGAAATTTTAAAAATATCTGAGATTAGTTATGCTGAACCAATGATAAAGCATGATCTATTTATATTTTTATGATGGAATCAGACAAACATGAAATGATTGATTTGTAATATTAATTAAAATATAATATAACATATGATATTTGAATGCAGTCATATGGGAATAAAATAAAATGCTACTACGCAAAACATACCATATCTACCATATTATATTCTAGCTCACTTACCAAGCTGAGTTTGAACCTTGTCATTTAAATAGCTACCTCATCTTATGCAATCCAAATAATAATAAAAAAATTAACGGAGTCTTGTCATTTGAATCACTCAATTTATTTGATTATATAAAAGAAAATTGGTAAGATCAATAACCAAAATACATAGGAAACTAATTTATATTTCAGATTGAATGAATAAAAAAAAAGTGATAAAATTACTGTGTGTATCTCTAAAGTATGTTGCGAAAACAATAACGACATGTATAAAAAAAATGAATGAATGAATGGAGAGACTTTTGGATATCTTACTGAAAATTTATATATAACAGATACCAAAGATATGAAATAGGATGAGATCAAAGCCTATTTGTTTATCAAAATAATAACCGACAAATGAATATGAAATAATACGATATATTTGAATCTCTTGTCTGTTCGATGTTTTAAACTAAATTTTATACATGCAACCATCAAATCATATATAAAAAAAACAACAACATCGGATTGTGTTAATATATACTCAGACAAGAGTTCAAATAATTAATAAAGGAATCTCTCCGATCATTTTTATTTCCTAAACTCTATTACTCCTAAAGATAATTTAAATAAAATACAAATCATCCTTTTTAAATATATGTAAAAAAAATTAATATGCGCACATTTATATATATATAATCATACCCCATATAAGAGTTTGTCCGTTTTCACTATTTGTCCATTGCAATTACTTATCCCCCAGTTTCTATGATGCAAAGAGAAGTTTATTTCTCTGAAAAGATAAGTCAAACTTTATAATGCTTCACTAACAGTCCTTTTCCTTTCCAAAGAGGAGAGTGCGATTTAATTAGCCTTTTTTTTATGATGCAAATCAATCCAGTTGATCCTGAGATGTTTCTTAGCTTGTGACACGATATTTATCCAAATCCAATGGTAGTTATATGCCAAACTTTAAACCAGAAATATCTTCATTTTTAAAACTAAAATAGCCGATTTTTATATAAAGCATTTATATATATATATATGTTTCCTTTTTTTTTTTTTTTACCTTCTGTTGCCGTTTCCTTTGGAAATCCTTCACAACTGCCATTCAAATGATTGAATGGGCAGATAATTTAAGTTTATTTTTCCATTTGTTTTATGGTTTAACAGTTAAAAAAAAATATTGAAGAACTTTTATTTGTAAGAACCTAGAAAATACGTCCATTCATGGCAATCACAAAAAGATGATAGAGTACTCTTATAGTCTTTTGGTGGCTATTTATAGGTTCTCTTTCCGAGACTTTCTGGTGTCATAGCAACCATTAGAAAATACTCGAATAAAGCTCAATAAAGCTCAAGCCGAACAAATTTTTTACAACAGTTTTCACGGTTGGTAATGCGAGTTTGGAGAAAATGGATACATGGCAATGAAATCCAAATTTGATTAGAGTTTTTCTATTATTTGTAAACCAAAATACAAAATTGATATTACAACCTTTATTCACTCTATAAACACAAATAATTTACACATATATATTTTTTTAATAATAATATTTTTTTCCAATTAATTTATAAACAAATATATGACATAAAAACATTAATATAAATGAAATATGTAAAATAATATCGATCCTATTTAAGTAAACTTTTATATCGCACTAAATTGTTTTCAAAATTTATTTATTTACCTATATGTTTTCCTGGGTTTGATTATAGTGAATTTAGTATTTTAAAGCAAGAATCAACAGTAAAGAATACTATTTAAAAGCTTTATGTTGCTATGGTGATCAATTTAAACTTATATTTCTAAGATCTCACATCCATATATCAAGCACAAGAAAAATCAAGCAAGATCAACAAACTTCTTTATTTTTATTTTTTTAAAATTCTTTGATCATTAATCTGAATATTCACAATATATATATATATTGTAATGGTATATCTCCCTCTGTCATATACGTTTCACCTATTTACCCCTATAACTCTATCTGAGCCAGATTTAAAACTCTTAAAGAATACCCATATCATTTAAGATGCCTACATGGTTGTACATGTATATCTTCATGTATATGTGAAGATCTATGCCTGTAATGTAATTGTTATAGATATATTACAGTAGTTAGATTTGTTTAAAAGTGAAATTAATTTTAAGTTAGAGTTTAATTCATTTTATAAGTCAATTAGTATTTTAATATGTTTAAATCACATGTATATATGTTTATTCTACATACCTCCATGATACATATATAGAGTCTGATTATTCAATGATTTAAAATATTTTCTAAATTGAATTTAAATAATATATAAACAAAATCATGCTATGCACACCTGTTTTAGCATAGTGGGATGATGAAATCCAAAATTTAATAATATAATAAATGTTTATCCAAATATATCACATTTTGTAAATAAGATTTAGCCAACTGTCACTATTGCTAAAATTTTGGAAGTAAAATAAATGATCAAATCACAAAAACAACCTGTTCAAGGAAGATGACAAAAGTTATTTTGGTAATTTAAAATATAAAATTATAAAGATATTAATTTCTTAGGTTGCCTCAAGAAAATTTATTAAAATTATGACTTGATTACAAGTGAGTATAAATAGGCTATATTTTTCTGTATAAGAAAACTCTGTATAATTTTGGGAAGCTTCTTTCAACATACTGCATGCTGGTTTGAATGTGAACATGGCTGAGTAGGTCAGGCAGTAATTACTATTTCTCAAGCTCAGGAAATGGTGATCTCTGTCTCTATCCTATGAGCCAAAGCAGCACAAGGCCATCATAGTGGTGGAAGATGTTTTTGTTAATAATCTACTGCAATGGAACATTAACTGCAAGAATGCTCCCTATCCTGAGAACAAGAATTGCTAACACACTCACCAGCAAGAAGTGCCAATGGACAAGCTGCTCCCAAGATTAGGTAAAAACTCCTAAGAACACTGCAAAGAGCTGTATAAATGAATTTTAAATTTTATCTCTCAAAGCTATAACTGTTATAAACTTAATAGAATGTTCAAAGCTAATTTCTAAAACTTTTATCTAAATTAAATGTAGAATTACTGATGTCTACCTACCTAATTCTTTGTAATCTTAATTTTGTAAACTCTTTAAAATTACTTGCATGTTTAAATGGAACATTGATAATTGTTTGTTAATTAAAATCTATCTGTTCTTTAAATGTGGTGATGCCTATACTACCTTATCAATTTTAATTCTTAAAATTTCATTTTAATATATGCGATAATATGCCAAATATACCTCAAAACAGCAAGCGTATTTAATTCTAATAATTCTGTATTGAAGATATAATTTATATTTTCCGACTTAGTAAACATTAATAATGCTAATTTTGCCTAAACTTGCTGTTTCAAAATTATGTTATATTGAAATAATATCTCACTGTGTTATCCTTGTTACAATATAAATTGATTTAGATTTGTTTAATAGTTATTATGGTTTGCAATCTTATAATTATAAGTTGTGAGTTTAAATGTAATTTTATCAGATAGCTAGCTAGTCACAGAGATATAAAACAGGTATATTTCATAGTTTCTTATTAATTATAAGCCCCTCAAATATATCTTTCTCCTGCATAAAATCTGATTAATAATGCAGATTAGTGATTATTAAATGAGATTAATTTATTAATTTTGCCCTTTTTATTATAACATTGTGAACTGGCTTTCATTGGCAACGTAGATAGTAACTACCTGTTTAAGGCACCATTAATTTAATTTTAACATGTTTGTTATTTTTCCTCATGTGTTGTGGATGTGTACTTATGAAGTATGCATTCATACATTAATGTCTTGCTACTCTCCAATGGGTTCATGGTGGAGGATCACCCGATTTATCAGCTATCCTCATCATTGTGGATATCAAGTCACACCCAAGGATCATATTGTTTGGATAGGGCTATTATATATTGAACTGGAGAACAAAGATCCAGACCATTTTTTATTAAAGTCTTGAACATAGAATGTTCATATTTTCTCTTTTATTAGTGACAAGCCATTCAGTCTCAAGATACTGCACATTTGATGTGAAATCCTGTGACTAATTGCTCATATGTATCACTGTATCTTTAATCATATTTAGCATGTGCCTATAGCAAATATCTGTAGAGGTAGTTAAGCCCATTCTTCCATATAAAACATAGTCAGCATTTATCCAAAATTAGGAGAATCTCTGATTGGTAGACTCATATCTGCACCATTCTTGAGCTTTATTTTTGTGCTTCAATCTTAATTCCTCTAATTAGCAGACATATTAGTGCTGTAGTAAATTTTATATCTCTGCCTAGTATATTTATCTATCAGTTAGCTAATGAGTGTGCAGAAATAGTATTTCATGTATTAATTTTCCATAGGCATAATTTATTCACTGTGCATACATCTATTTTAACATATGATGATGAGATTATAAGCTATAATAATTTAATCAATCTCATTCCACTATATAATGCTTGCACATGCATCAAGCCACCTATGTATTGTGCCTTGTAATTGTGTGTACATTTTAATTTATTTTGGGGTTTTTTTCATTTTATTATAATAAATTCATTTCAACTTTACCTCATCTTCCTTATCATTTGCTCCTATTTCAATTAAATAATTTAAAATATGTTTAATATGCATTATAAGTTAGAGTTAGCATTAACTTGAGGATGCTTATTTTTAGTATAGTTAATACATTTATATGTTGATTGGGTGGTTAGATTTTGTGTCTCATATTTTTCCCTGTTTGGAGCTGGCTCGCAAATTAAATTGGGGCCCATGTGTAACCTCAGAAAGGTCACTCATAGGGTGTTAATATATATATATATATATATATATATATATATATATATATATATATATATATATATATATATAATATTCAAATAATATATGTAATTAGAACATGGAATATTATATTAACACAATTGATATGCTGACCAACCTATGGGGAATAAAAGAGTTTCTTAACTCAATAATCAAATGTCTGTTTAAATTGTGTTTGCAATATACAGTGAAGCTGGAGTAATACGTTATATCAATGTGCACTTTGTCATGTTCTATACCAAATGTTTAAATAATAAAGATGTACCAGTTGATTGGAAGAATGCAGTATTAATATTAATATTTAAAAAAGATGATAAAGAAAATACTAGAAATTACAGATCTATCAGCCTTTTATCAGTTTTATACAAAATTTTTACCAAGATAATTACAACTACAGACAACACTGGATTTCCACCAATGAAGAGAACAAGCTGGATTTAAAAGTGGTTTTAATATGGTAGATCATATCCAGGTATTGAGAAAAATTATAGAAAGGACAAATGAATATGAGTTGTCATTATGTTTTGGATTTGTAGATTATGAAAAGGCATTCGATTCTATACACATTTCTTCAGTGATTAAAGCATTGGATCATCAAGGTATAGATCCAGGATATTGTCACATTGTAAAGAATATTTATAAAAATGCAACAGCAACAATTAGATTACATAATGATACTAGGAAAGTCAACATTGAGAAGGGTGTAGGACAGGGTGAGTCCATATCTCCAAACCTTTTTACAACAGTGCTGCAAGAAGTATTTAGTGGATTAAAATGGGAATCTAAAGGAGTGAAAGTAAATGGAGATTATTAAAGTCATTTAGATTTTGCAGATGATGTAGTTGGTTTTTGCAAATAATGCTTTAGAGCTGCAGGAAATGTTGCAGGAGTTATCAGATGAAAGTATGACTAAAAATAAATGTTAAAAAGACTAAAGTATTGTTCAATGGATTTTTCTCAAAATATGAAAATAAAAATTGATTATGATGAATTAGTAAAAGTTAACAGTTACAAATGCTTTGGTCAGATTATTAGTACAAATGAAAACATAATGGATGAAATTAATCATAGAATTAAACTTGGTTGGAGTGCTTTTGGTAGAAATAATTTCATACTAAAAGGAAATATGCCTATGTGTTTGAAAAGGAAGGGTTTTAATAAATGTGTTTTACCAGTTCTTACTTATGGATCTGAGACTTGGACACTTAGTAGAAGACCAATACAGAGACTTCAGACCAACTCAAAAAGGTATGGTTAGATGCATGTTAGGAGTAACAAGAAGAGATCGAAAATGCAATATATGGGTAAGAGAACAAACAAGTATTATTGACCTCATTGAAAAAATTAAAAGACTGAAGTGGAGTTGAGCTAGACATATTGCTAGAAGAGATGATAATAGATGGACAATTGAAATCTTAAACTGGATTCCAAGAGATTGTAAAAGACCCAGAAAGAGACCACATGTGAGATGGATTGATAAAATAAAAAAATGTGCAGGGGTGATGTGGGGAAGAGAAGCTAAATATTGGAGAAACTGGTTTGAACTTGGAAAGACCTTTATCCTGCAGTGGTTTGATAATGGTTGATGATGCTAATGATGACACTATCACATAACATATAAATAATAAAAAAATTATAATAAATTTAATAAATTTTACAACACAGATTTTCTATCTTGGAGTGCCATATGCAATCATATTTATTAATCACATTTATTGATATATATCAAAAGCACACATATTTTATTTTTTACTTAGATGTATACAGTATTTCATATATTAAAATGGTTTTTATGTGTAAAGCTAATAGTTTTATGAAATTTAATAAAATTTATATATATATTTCCCAATTCACAAAAAAGAAATTTTATTTTACAAAACTTGATGTTTAAATGATATAAAATAAGCAACAACAAATATGATGATTGTATAAATTTTGAAGTCAACTGATGGCCTTCCAAGCAGCTGCCCTGGGTTCGCTTCCCAGTCAATGCATTGGCATATGAAAAAAAATGTTCTTTATAAACATCTAAATAATTAGGAAGCTATAGTTTGCTGACAATAATACAGCCAAAAAGTTATTGGGAAAAAATATACCACTCAAAGCATATTTAATTATGATGAAGGTCTGATATTTCAGTATTCATTATTTTTGAGTGAATGTGAATGAGTGAATATACATAGTAAATATATATGTAAATGTGCTCTCTCAATTTATTGTTATTAACTATATTATTAATTTAAATATATGCAAGCTATATAGTGTGACAACCACGTAAAGTCGTTAACACACATATATAGTTATTAATAAAATTAGAAAGTAATAAAGGTGAAATAAATTAGCTAATAAATTTTTTTTAAAAAAAAGAAAGGAAGGAAAAGAAAAATTGAAATTCTAATGTCAAAATTACTGTGGATTTTGTAATAGTAAGAGAAGGGGAGGGGGGCTGCATAAATAAAGAAATGTGCCTCTTTCTCTCTTGTAAGAAATGCTAGAAAGTTATTTTTGTTTATTGTGGGAGAGGGGAAGTGGATGCATAAAAAAATGCGTTTCTTCTCTCTGTTAAAAAATATATTATAACAAATTAAAATAAATGTAAAACGTAAATGTGAAAAAAAAAAAATGAACGAATTGTAAACTTTAAATAAAATAAATGTAATATGTGATATATAAAAAGAAACAATATGGCCGTAGGTGTGAAAGTCTGTTGGACAAATTAAATTCCACAGACAAAGAAATGTTATCAACGGAAGATCTTTGCCTGATCTGTTAAATTAATTGGGACTTACATTCCAGCCACTAATTAAATAAAGAAACATAATGATAAGAATTGGTTGGAAATCTAAGTCTTAATTAAAAATTTTAAAAACAATGAACAAAGAAAGAGATTAATAAAATTACAATTTTTGTCTGGCATTGCTAGTAGGGACTTTAGAGAAGCAACAGCTAAAAAGAAAATGGAAGAAGTGTGTGGCTAGTGGCGTTAAAGGGATGTAGGTTCAGATTCGAGCCATCTCATCACTGACTCACAATGTAAGATCTTTGCCTGACCTGCTAGAGGGACCGCTGCTTCTGTAGCTGTCAATTGAAACGCAACCTAAAGAATCAACCAGCAAACTGGATGAAAATAATTCCACAAACGGAGGAAGTTAATGGAGAACCTAAGGAATCAACAAGCAAAAACTGGAACAAAAATAACCCCACAATCTGAGGAAGTTAATCAAGAGTGCTCGGAAGAAATACCCATGGGACAATTACAACAAAGCCTAGGTAAAAGCATGCATGCATTTTCATTTGTCTACTATTTATAACTAAATATAAAATTAATGATTTGAAAAAATTAGAACTCTATCAACCGGACTTTAAGAACTTTTATATCTGATCTATTTTCATATATTTATTATAGCCATGTATTTATAAGTGTGTGTTTATTTTTATTATTATAATGTAATTTTTTTATATAAAGTGTAAATATTATTATTAAACATATTTGTCATTAAATTTCATATCCTTGCTTTATTCTCCTATCACCAAGCTACGACAGGGGAGAAACTGTAAGTAGTGATTAAAGGGGCATACTGATTTGTTTAAAATATTCATGTGCTGCTTGTTCATGCGGAATCCCAATTCTAAAAAATAAATAGCAAGCGCTGGACATTCGCTAAGTTTCTTTGAAATAGTTTGCTCTGTTCAGCAGCCGAGAGTTTTGGCTGGGAAAAATAACACCAAGATAATATGTACGTATTGCCTTGGGGTTCAGTCAAGGGTATAGATATGAAGTTAAATTTGTATCTGTATTAGCTCTCTGCTTGTATTGTAATGGCGTTGGTTAAAATAATGAATAAGATAATAAAGAATCTAAGTTGAAAACAATAAATGGATAGGAAATATAAGTTATGAAAAGAATTTAAATATAATAAATAAATATAATATAGAATAAAATAATTGAAATAAATATAATTAAAGTACAAATAATTAATTAACCATACGAATAACCATTTTCGTTATAATTGGGGGCCAGTCCGGGATATAAGTCACGTTTACAAGTTCAGCATATTTGAATTCGAGTATAACAAAATTAATAGTTTATGCAATAATTAATAAACAAATCAAAAAATAGCTTGGTGGTAGGTAAAAGCAAAAAAAAAAATAAATAAATAATAGAGTGTAAAAGGAGAGAAAGAGAACGTAATATAACATGGGAAGTTAGGTTGTAAATTGGAGACAGTTGCGGAGGGGTCTTGAAGGCAGGCGTGGGTGAGTGATGATTAGTGAGTGAGACGGGGAGAGCCGAACAAACATACCTAGTGTCAGTGAAATATAAAGTAGTAAAGTAATATAATCCTATAAGGATAAGGTTAGATAGTAAACTGTAGAATAAAATATAAGTAATTAATTAGTGTGTGTGTGTTAAATAAATTTGATGCACACCAGATCAAAAATAAAAATGGACGCTCTAGGGGGCGAAATAGGAAAAACCTCCGAAAACATAATGGAACCGTCCGGAGAAATAGCTAGTGATGGAGGTATAGAAATTAGAAAGGGAATGGAGACTGTGAGTGATGATAAAAATAAAATGGAAAGCTATAATATAAGGGATATGTTCACGGAATTAATGGAAGGCCAGCAAAGGTTGTTTATGGAAATGAGGAAAATAGATGAAAGAAATAGTAGGAAGATAGAAGAGTTGGACGAACGACTAAATAAAAAGTTTAGTCAAAGGATGGAACAAGTAAATGATGAGATGAAGTATGTGAAGGATAGGCTAGAAACAGTGTGTCAAGAGGTAGACAAGCTTAGAGAGGAGCAAGGGAAAGAAATAAAGAAAGGAAGAAAGGAGGAACAGGAAAACATGCAAACATGGGCAGATATCCGTAAAACAGAGGCAGCCAGTCAGTTGTTAAGAGTGAAAACCTTCTCAGGACAGGAGGGAGAGATGCTGAATGAGCATTTGGAGAGTGTGGAGTGGTATTGCAACTTGAATAGATTGAGTGACAAGGCAAGGGTTGCCATAGCACGCAGTCACATACAGGATGAAGCCCGGTTTTGGTGGGACTCACTACAAGTAAAACTGGTGACCTTCAAGGAATATAAGCACTCGATGTTAGCAAGCTACTGGGGGGAGGAGCTTCAGGAAAATTTTAAGTTTCAAATAGCACAAATTAAATGGCAGCCGGGGGAATCACTTCACGCATTTTTTGGCAGACAGGTAGCGAAATTGAGAGCACTCACTATACACCCATTAACAGAACAGCAAATCATGTGGCTAGTTAGATGAGGCTTGCCCACAGAGATAGAACAAATGATGATTGACAAGCAAATGGTAGAACAGATGGCTGAGGTTTTAATAACGTTAGATAATAGTACGGGAGGAGACAAAGACGTGGAAGCTGGTCATATACAGTTAGCGAATTTGGTACATAACAGGGAAGAGAATATGCCTACGATGGCACCACAGATCTGCCCAAAGGTAAAAGTAAGAGTAGGAGAAATTGGGACTACTGCACTATTAGACTCGGGGAGTCAGATATCTGTTATGTCACAGGAGATGTTTGATAAAGTGAGTTGTGTCAACCTGGGGATAAAAGCCCTACCTTTGAAAACGACACTTGTCGTAATGGCTAATGGAAAGAGACTCAAATTGGCATCAAAACAGGTATGGGTAACATTACGCATAGCTAATAGGGAATATGATCATGTATTGTTGATTTTAGAAGGATTAATCCATGAGGTTATACTAGGATCGGACTTTATGCATAAAAATGAGTGTGTGTTGGATTTTAAACATAATCAGGCAGAGATGGGTAATGTAACAACTCCATTTATAATGGATTTAAGGGAACAGACTGATAAAATGGATTATATACAAAATGCCTCGATGGAGATAGAAATGCTGAAAGTGATAGATGAATCGAAAGTCATAAGTGATAGACAAAGATATAGGCTGAAGAAATTATTACACTGCCACGAGGTGGTATTCTCGGAGATTCCCGGAGAGATCCGGGGGTATGAACACAGGATAAGGTTCATGGAAGATCAGCCTTATCGAGCTCACGTGTATCCCATACCCTATCAATATAAACGTGAGGTAGAAGAGCAAATAGATAAAATGCTGACATGGGGAATCATATCTAAATGCTTGTCCCCATATAATAACCCCATCGTAACAGTAAAGAAAAAGGACGGATCAATTCGGTTGTGTTTAGATGCTAGACAGTTGAACAGAATAACCATTCCTGATACGAACGCTCCGCCACCTATGAATGAATTGTTAACAAGGTTTAAAAATAAAAAAATATTTTCGACTTTGGACTTGACGTCCAGTTATTGGCAAATTAAGTTGCATCCAAGGGATTGGAAATATACGGCGTTTAGGTATAATGGACGAGCGTATAACTGTAATAGAATTCCATTTGGGTTAAAAAATAGTGGGGCGGGGCTAGTGCAGTGTCTAGATCAATTGTTGTCGGAAGAGGTTAAAAATTTTGTTGTGATATATGTGGATGATGTTGTTGCGTCAGAAAGTATAGAGGAACATTTTGAGCATTTAGAACGGTTATTAGACGAGTGCAAAAGAAAAGGAATCAGAATCAATTTGAATAAAAGTCACGTGATGGCTACTGAGGTCAAATTTCTAGGCCATATCATCAGCGAGAGGGGAATACTACCTAACCTGGAAAAAATCCAAGCAATTCAGGAGTTTCCAACCCCTGGAAATAAAAAACATGTTAAATCATTCCTGGGGCTGTGTACGTTTTACAATCGGTTCTATAGGGGCTTTTCACTAGACATGGAGCCATTACTACACTTATTAAGAAAGGAGAAAGCATGGACGTGGGGTGAACAGCATGAGCAAAGTTTCCAAAAAGTGAAGGAGGGATTCTTAGGGGAGGTTATGCTGTCATATCCTGATTTCAATAGACCGTTCTTCGTACAGACGGATAGTAGCGGGTTCAGACTGGGGCCATGTTGTTTCAAATTCTAGAAAAGGGGCAACATGGAATCCTTTGCTTCATTAGTCGCTTACTGAAAGGACCGAAAGTGAATTATACCGTGACTGAGAAGGAAGCGCTGGCAGTTGTGTGGGCGTTTAAGAAATTTCGGCAATATCTGATAGGTTCCGAAGAGCCTCGAGTTTCTTAACCACAGTTTTTTGACAAATAGCAGGCTAATAAGGTGGAGTTTGTTCCTGCAGGAATTTAACTATAATTAGTGTACTGCTGCGGGAAAGAGAACATTGTAGCAGATACCCTAAGCCGATATCCGGTGGCAGAAGGGCAACACTTAAGCTGTGATGGAGTATATATAGCCACAGGGGAAATGAATGGAGAAGGAACAATGGAAGATGAGTTGCGGAAATTAAAAGAGCATCAAGGCAGGGACAATGATTGCAAGCAGATAATAAACTATTTACAACATCAGCCTACGACTGACATGAAGGAGAATCCATTGTGGAAGGACAGGAAGCACTTCTGCTTAATAGGAGGAGTCCTTCAGCGTGTGTTTCGGAGAAAGAAACAAATGCGTATTGTCTTACCGGTCATCATGAGGAAACGAGTGATTGAACACATACATAATACATACGGCCATTATGGGGCGAAGAAGGTGGAAGGATGGCTCAGCCATTGGTTCTACTGGCCGCAAATGTATGCTAACATTATAAACGTCATTGGCACATGTGCTGTGTGCGGAAAAACGAAGCCGCCTAACACATCGGGGATAGGTCCATTGCAACCAATCTATGCCCAGCGACCCAATAGTTTAATAGCAATTGACTTCTATGGGCCATTACCCCCATTTAATAAAATGAAGTATCTGCTTGTCACATATTACATATTCTCGAAGCTAGTGGCGGCGTATCCGGTAACTCAGGCTAATGTAAAACAAACCATGAGGGCTTTAGAGCAACAACACTTCAGAGCTGTGGGAATTCCTGAGAAAATTCTATCGGATCACGGAATGCCGTTCATATCAAACGAATGGAAGAATTGGGTTCACAAACATGGGATAAAACACATACTGACGTCAATCCGTAACCCTCAGTCTAACCCATGTGAACGAATTATGAGGGAATTGGGATGATTATTTTGCGTCGACCATCAAAGATGGGTAAAGGAAATCCCGCGGATAGTAAATATGATAAACTGGTCAAAAAACGAATCCACAGGGTTCGAACCTGTTCGTTTGCATTATGGGAAAAACATCCCATGTCCCTTTGAGACCAGACTACCAGTGGGAACAAGATCGATAAATAGAAGGAAGGACACAGAGCAAGCACTCAGCCGGTTAAAAAAGATGGGCAATTTAAGATGTCGGAGACAGGGAGCAGCAAAAATCGTATTTAAGATAGGAGATGAGGTCATGGTAAGAGTGCAGCCTGTGAGCCATCCCGAGAAACATATATATAAAAATTTTCAACCTATCTATGACGGCCCTTACGTAATCTGATGAAGGTATGGGAATAATGCTTTCGTAGTATCACAAGGAATGGAGGAAAAAGGGACATATAATGCTCGGTCGCTAAGGCTGATAAGGAGGGATAAGGAACCTCCAGACAAAAACTAATCTTACAGAAAATAAATAGACAGATAGGTTGGTTCGATCAAACAATAACGGCAGGGGATCATGAAAAATAAAATTGTTTTTTAAACGTATGACAGGTGGGGCAAATCGTCTCATGACAAATAATTAAAGTCACTATGATAGAAAAAAAAAGAGTAATAATAACGGAGTAAAATCAATGATGAACTTAATGAGTATTTATGTGCAGTCAAGCACAGCAAGACCAATGTAAATAAAGTAAAAAAAAAAAAGGAGAATAAATCTATAAATAATTTATTCGTATCACAATCTGTCAGATATAAATGCAGATAGAATTAACAATTAAGTAGAAGTAAAAATAAAAATAAGAATCGATTAGGCTCATTAAAGAGCCTTTTAATAATTAATGAAATAAATAAATGAATAGTTCATTCGTATCACAATCTGTCAGTTATAAATGCAGATAGAATTAACAAATAAATAGAAGTAAAAATAAGAATCGTTTAGGCTCATTAAAGAGCCAGTGAATAATTAATAAAATAAATAAATGAATAATAGTGATAATGCCTAAATGACAGATACCACTAGTAGGTGTATGAGGTTGCAGATTGAGGCATATATGTGTGTGTGTATGCATTATGTTGGGTCGTATTTTGAGCGTGATTCAGCCATCTCTTTGCACTTTAGATTCTCATGGCTCTCAATGGTTAAACTTTTAAATGAAGCACCAGTAAGAATCCTGGACTCATTATATAATAAGAATTAATGTCCCAACATAATAAGAATTAGTGCCTCAATATAATTAGAATTAGTGCCTCGAATAAAATAAATAAATAAATAAAGAATAAGAATTTGTTGTTTGCGCAAGATGAGCAGGCAGTAGAAATATCCTGCTGTTCACACGCTTTAAACCCTGTTATGTTTTTTGTTCTGATAGAGTTAAGTTATGCCATGGTCTCATATGCGTAGAGATTAAATTGGTTGATCAGCCAAAATCGATGGGAAAGAATTGTGTAGCTTTACCTAGCTGTCTCTCTGCAGTCATCCTCATCATCATTATCACTCGTCATGACAGAGTGGGAAAGTCTGTAATAAAAGCAGAAGTAAGAGTTGAAAGCAAAGAATTAAAATAGGCTCTCATCTCAGAATAAGATTCGACCCGATTTTAATTCTCAAAAACGGGCGGAGTGTAATGTGACGACCACGTAAAGTCGTCGACACACATATATAGTTATTAATAAAATTAGAAAGTAATAAAGGTGAAATAAATTAGCTAATAAATTTTTTTTAAAGGAAGGAAAAGAAAAATTGAAATTCTAATGTCAAAATTACTGTGGATTTTGTAATAGTAAGAGAAGGGGAGGGGGCTGCATAAATAAAGAAATGTGCCTCTTTCTCTCTTGTAAGAAATGCTAGAAAGTTATTTTTGTTTATTGTGGGAGAGGGGAAGTGGATGCATAAAAAAAATGCGTTTCTTCTCTCTGTTAAAAAATATATTATAACAAATTAAAATAAATGTAAAACGTAAATGTGAAACAAATTAAAATAAATGTAAAACGTAAATGTGAAAAAAAAAAATGAACGAATTGTAAACTTTAAATAAAATAAATGTAATATGTGATATATAAAAAGAAACAATATGGCCGTAGGTGTGAAAGTCTGTTGGACAAATTAAATTCCACAGTCAAAGAAATGTTATCAATGGAAGATCTTTGCCTGATCTGTTAAATTAATTGGGACTTACATTCCAGCCACTAATTAAATAAAGAAACATAATGATAAGAATTGGTTGGAAATCTAAGTCTTAATTAAAAATTTTAAAAACAATGAACAAAGAAAGAGATTAATAAAATTACAATTTTTGTCTGGCATTGCTAGTAGGGACTTTAGAGAAGCAACAGCTAAAAAGAAAATGGAAGAAGTGCGTAGCTAGTGGCGTTAAAGGGATGTAGGTTCGGATTCGAGCTGTCTCATCACTGACTCACAATGTAAGATCTTTGCCTGACCTGCTAGAGGGACCGCCGCTTCTGTAGCTGTCGATTGAAACACAACCTAAAGAATCAACCAGCAAACTGGATGAAAATAATTCCACAAACGGAGGAAGTTAATGGAGAACCTAAGGAATCAACAAGCAAAAACTGGAATGAAAATAACCCCACAATCTGAGGAAGTTAATCAAGAGCGTTCGGAAGAAATACCCATGGGACAATTACAACAAAGCCTAGGTAAAAGCATGCATGCATTTTCATTTGTCTACTATTTATAATTAAATATAAAATTAATGATTTGAAAAAATTAGAACTCTATCAACCGGACTTTAAGAACTTTTATATCTGATCTATTTTCATATATTTATTATAGCCATGTATTTATAAGTGTGTGTTTATTTTTATTATTATAATGTAATTTTTTTATATAAAGTGTAAATATTATTATTAAACATATTTGTCATTAAATTTCGTATCCTTGCTTTATTCTCCTATCACCAAGATACGACAGGGGAGAAACTGTAAGTAGTGATTAAAGGGGCATACTGATTTGTTTAAGATATTCATGTGCTGCTTGTTCGTGTGGAATCCCAATTCTAAAAAATAAATAGCAAGTGCTGGACATTCGCTAATTTTCTTTGAAATAGTTTGCTCTGTTCAGCAGCCGAGAGTTTTGGCTGGGAAAAATAACGCCAAGATAATATGTACGTATTGCCTTGGGGTTCAGTCAAGGGTATAGATATGAAGTTAAATTTGTATCTGTATTAGCTCTCTGCTTGTATTGTAACGGCGTTGGTTAAAATAATGAATAAGATAATAAAGAATCTAAGTTGAAAACAATAAATGGATAGGAAATATAAGTTATGAAAAGAATTAAAATATAATAAATAAATATAATATAGAATAAAATAATCGAAATAAATATAATTGAAGTACAAATAATTAATTAACCTTACGAATAACCATTTTCGTTATAAGAGATAGAAATGCATCTATGATATATGTGTGTGTTTTGAAAAGTATTGTAGACATGCAAATTCTGAAAACAGTATGTGTTTTATTACAACTTACAAATTGTGACCTGTTATACATGACGTACAATTTACATAAAGAGAATTTAAAATAAAATATAGCAAATATCGTATTCCACTATAAGTAATAAACTCTGAGGATAAACGATTAAAAGTTAGAGGAAATTGCATATTTGTTAGATCAAAGTACATTAACAGCCAATATTATTCTTTGTTTTTTTTTTTATATTACTTGCAGCCTAAATGATTCCTCTTTTTTCCAAATTACACAAACATAATTAAATCACTGTCAAACAGATCTATTTATGCATGAGTAATAATATGTTTTTGTTTTATCTTTCAACATTCTAAGAGCTTATTCTATCACTTGTGAAAACTGCCTGTGAAATACTTTGTTCCATAGCTAAGTTATAAAACAGGTTGTTTGAACTACTTTATTAATATTTCTGTTAATGTATTTTTTCATTAAAATATGAATTTTTGATTGAAGAAAAGAATATTTTTTTAATTAAAAACATTCTGAAATCATTATTTATGAATTATATTTTTTTTTTGTTACTAATATAATAAAAAAAAGGTACTTTGTTATTTTCTGTCCTGCCACTGCTAGAGACGTCATTTCTGCAAAAATTGCAGAAATATTCAGAGTAGGGGGCAAAGAGCAGACGATGCAACTTCTGGCCACTAGATAGTGCTGTTAACCATGCGTATGCACAACAACAGTATGCCATGTGGCCAAAAGCAGATGACGCAAAGTTCCAGCCACTAGATGGCGCTATTCACTATGCGTATGCATAGGAACATTATGCCAAGTAACAACCAGCACTACTGTCCGCTAGGTGGCGCTGTTAGCCATAGGTAAACCGATCCAGTTCACATCGTCTGCTAAACAGCGATTACTCAGCATTCTAGCCCACTAGGTGGCACTGTTTCTCCACACCATGTGCAGAAAAAACGGCACCGTTTAGAAGTGATATTTACATTCGCTTGCTAGTTCCGGTTTGCCTCCACGTTCTTAAAATAAATACAGCATGTAATGTGAAAGTGTGAATAATATAGAAAACCATAACTATTTAAATCTGCTTTAAAGTTTAATATTCTTACATTGAGTTTCACTCTCGGATAAATCTATGTATTTTTAAATTATTTTCTTTTAAAAATCGATGTTTTTTTTTTCTCTAAAAATGTTTTTTAAGGTAAGTTTTACAACTCCCGTTTTATTGCAATCTTTCAAAACAATTCTGACCTTCGTTATTTTGAAAAGTGATTGTTTTTTTTTTACTTTCAAATAATATTTGCACTTACGTTTGTTGCTTATTTACCTTATAAAGTAAGTCTTGCCTTTGATTCAAAATTAACTAATCAAAAGCAAAAGGGAGAATCAAATATAGAGTTGTTTTTTGTTTCTACTTCATAGCTATTGAAAACTGGTAACTATATTACTAGTGCTACATAATCTGTTTACCTACCATTTCAAATAATTAAGCTTTTTTTTTCCATATCACAATTTGTTCACTTTTGTGTAGATTAAACTCTGACTTTAAGCTGCAAAGCAGCATTATTGCTTAAGACAACAGTTTGATTTTTTTGATACTTAATTTAATTGTTTATCAACCAAAAATTAATACATATTATCATATTTTCAAAGTTGTTAATAATTAAGAATAGATCTGCTTAGTTCATATTTAAACTACTATTAATAGATTACTTAATGTCTTTTAAATTATTTTGATTTCTAAATATGGTAAAGTTCAAAACTATTTAAGAATAGTTTATAAAAATGATTACAATTTGAATTGCAAATGTCAAATTAATTTAACCTTCATTTTTGCTAGCAACCACTTTAGACAAATATAGTAATGACTATTATTAATTATTTACTAAACTATAGATTGTCTCTAGCACATATATAAACTTTAAAACTCAAATAATGATTAATATATTTGATTTTTTAAAATTAAACACACAAATACATTGAGTTATTCACATTTATTTTTCTCACATATAATACATTAAATAACCTCAATATTACACCTATTCTTTTAAATTCATATAAATAACGATACAATAAAAGACAAATGACTCCCAAGATGTATTTCATGCTACACCAGCACTCATCAGTTGATGTAGGTCACTATCTGTAATTTCAAATTGTAATTATTTAATATAGATAAATATTTTTTATATAATAAAGTTATATTTGAGGGATGATAACCTGGCCGACTGATGATTGCTAGTTCAGCACAAAATGCATCTTGGGGTTATTCGTCTTTTATTGTATTTTTATTCATATGAATTTAAAAGAATGTATGGTAATATTGAGGTTATTTAATATATTTATTTATAAAAATGCTCCATTTACTTTTGTAAAAATAACTAGTTATAATATTATTTTAAAATATTATACAATTATAATAAATAATAAAAATATTAAAGTAAATGTGTATTATTTAATTTCGATTACTGGAGAAGAAAATTATATTTTATATTATATGAAGATGCAAATTTATATTTGAACCAAAAATATTGTGATATATATACTTAATTATTGGGTGTATCTTTGGCTTTTTTCTTTCATTTAGTGGCAATTTAAAAAGTTATTTAGTTTTTAAAGTGAAGTAATCTTTAAAATAAGAAATTTATATAAAAAATTAATGATTATACTAAGTGCATAACAGCAGTTTATTAACAAGTATCCTCTTAGTGCTAGGACAGAAGGAATTTACCCTGACAATTATACACTCCTTGAAATGTTATAAAAGATAAACAAATTAATTGTAATAGTCATGTTATCAAATTTTTGAAAATGTTTTTAAAACTCTAATACTCTTTGTTGAAAACTTTTGCTAATAATTGATTCATAACGTATGGCTAAAATCTAGTTTTTTGTTTTATAAAAATAATTTTAAAAACAGGCACATTTTTATTATTATGTTTTAATTATCAACAAATGAATTTCATATTTAAAATTCGCAAATGTTAATGTTTAAAGTCATTGCGTACTGTCCTATATATATATATCATGAAATTGTATAACAAATGACGGAAAAAACATATGTTATGTATGTGAACATATATACTTGAAATTATTTTTGATATTAAGAATAGTTTTAAGTACATTTTATTGATGTTTTAACCATATATATTTCTGTGGTGTTGTCATGCAATTAACAAAATATATTGGACATGACAGAGATATATTTTCCAACTTGTTAATTTTCAATGTAGCTTTTATGCATTTGTGATCTTTGTTTATTTATTTGCTGCAAAAATTCATCATATTCAAACTCTACTGCAGAGCTAGCTTTAAGTTTACTACTTCTGATTGGCCAAAATCATCTGCTATAAGATTTTTTCCAATGAAAGATAGATGATCAATAAAATTTTTATTAAGGTAATGCAAAAACAGCCCAGATTATCTATTTTGCTTAGAAATAACAAACAGAAGAAATATTATTACTTAAAGTACATTGCATTCTTAAAAAAGCCCTCAAATACAAAACTGTTTTGCAACACATTAAATTTTATGAATTTTTTCCGAAACAATACATTAAATTTTAAATATAAGAATAAATGAAAAGCTTATCATTCATTTTTGTTTTCTTTTGTCACATTTTAACGTATAATAAAGGCATTGCAAAAAAGGTTTTCCGTATTATCTTAACCACAATTTATGTATGTGTGTGTTTAAAAAGTTAGAGCTTATTGTTACTGTTCTATATTTGGATTTTTTTTTGTTGGTAAGTACTATATATAAATTTTTAATAATGCTGTGTTTAAAAATCATTTACAAATGACATGAAATTCAAAGTTAAAATAATTTTTCATATTTAAACATTTTCCACCATTTTGTTTTCAGATGTGGTAATGTATATTGTTGGTAAACACTAATTACAGTAAAGCAAATTAATAAACAAGGAACATAATAAAAAAGTTAAAAATAAAATTAGGTAAAATCTAAAAACAGATAAAGGATAGAAATGGTGATAGTTAAAATAATTATCAGCATCTGAACAAAATGTATTTTATAATTGTACTAAAATAGGTTTGTGCCAACCCTAAGTTATTCATTAAGAAATTCAGTTTTAATATTAACTTTTGACTCATTTTCCATAAACTCCAGATGCCATTTTTTATTAATAATCATCATCATCATCATGAACCATTATCAATCCATTGGAGGATGAAGATTTCTCCAAATTCAAACTATCTTCTCCGATCTTTAGCTTCTCTTCTCCACATCACCTCTAGACACTTTCTTATTTTGTCCATCCATCCTACATGTGGTCTCTTTCTGGGGTTTTTACAATCTTTTGGAATTCAGTTTAAGATTTTAATTGTCCATCTATTATCATCTCTTCTAGAAATATGTCCAACCCAACTCCACTTCAGTCTTTTAATTTTTTCAATGAGGTCACATACCTTTTTTTTTTTTTCCCATAAAATTCCTTTTCGATCTCTTCTTGTTACTCCTAACATGCATCTCTCCATACTTCTTTGAGTGGTTTGAAGTCTCTGTATTGCTCTTCTATTAAGTGTCCAAGTCTCAGATCCATAAGTAAGAACTGGTAAAACACATTTATTAAAAACCTTTCTTTTCAAACACATAGGCATATTTCCTTTTAGTATCAAGTTATTTCTACCAAAAGCACTCCAACCAAGTTTAATTCTATGATTAATTTCATCCATTATGTTTCCATCTGTATTAATAATCTGACCAAGATATTTGTAGCTGTTAACTTCTTCTAACTCATCATAATCAATCTTTATTTTCATATTTTGAGAAAATCCATTGAACATTACTTTAGTCTTTTTAACATTTATCTTTAGTCCTACTTTCCTACTTTCATCTGATAACTCCTGCAACATTTCCTGCAGCTCTAAAGCATTATTTGCAAAAACAACTACATCATCTGCAAAATCTAAATGACTTAAATAATCTCCATTTACTTTCACTCCTTTAGCTTCCCATTTTAATCCACAAAATACTTCTTGCAGCACTGCTGTAAAAAGTTTTGGAGATATGGAGTCACCCTGTCTTACACCCTTCTCAATGTTGACTTTCCTAGTATCATTATGTAATCTAATTGTTGCTGTTGCATTTTTATAAATATTCTTTAAAATATGACAATATCCTGGATCTATACCTTGATGATCCAATGCTTTAATCACTGAAGAAATGTTTATAGAATCAAATGCCTTTTCATAATCTACAAATCCAAAGCATAATGGCAACTCATATTCATTTGTCCTTTCTATAACTTCTCTCAATACCTGGATATGATCTACTGTACTAAAACCACTTTTAAATCCAGCTTGTTCTCTTGGTTGGTGGAAATCCAATGTTCTCTGTAGATGAGTTGTAATTATCTTGGTAAAAATTTTGTATAAAACTGATAAAAGGCTGATAGGTCTGTAATTTCTAATATCTTCTTTATCACCTTTTTTAAATATTAATATTAATACTGCATTCTTCCAATCATCTGGTACATCTTTATCATTTAGACATTTGGTATATAACTTTGCTAAAAAAAATTCTATTTCTTCACCTGCTTCTTTTAATATATCAATTATAATTCCATCATTACCTGGAGCCTTTTCTTTCTTCATAAATTTAATTGCATGTCTCACTTCTTCATTTAAAATTCTGGGCAATTTGGAAGATATAATAGATATAGGAGGTACTTGTTCTTTATTACTATATAATTCTTGATAGAAGTCTTCTACCCATTTCATGATGTCATCTCTCTTTTTAGTAATAATTCCATCTTTTTTCCTTATTGCAGATATAAATTTCCTACCAATACCAAAATGTTGTTTTACACTCTTGAGACTTTTATTCTCTTCTACAGCTTTCCTTGCTAGTTCACAGTTATACTTTCTTATATCATTTTCAACTCTTTTCCGCACCATTTTACAGAATTCGAGGTATTCAATCCTTTTTAATGCATCATTTTTGTATATCTTCATATTCCTTCTTTTCTTCATAAATTCTCTAGTCTCAGTAGAAATTTTATTGGTCAATTGCTGCTTTTTTCTACCAGCTATCTTTGTTGCAGTTTTTAAAAGTGTATCAGTTATTTTCTTATTAATTTCATTCAAATCTGAATCATGTTCAAAATCTACTAATACTTGAAACCGATTTGTAAGTTCTAATTTAAATTCATTAGAATGTTTCTGAAGATTAGGAATATCAACTGTAAATATTGTTTTTCTTAATAATTTTTGTCTCTCTAGTTTTGCATTAACACATATCTTACATCTTACTAATCGATGATCACTTCCTGTGTTAAATTTATTAAGAACATTACAATCTTGAAATATGTATTTTCTGTTAGTCAAAATATAATCCAATTCTGCTGTACCTTCATTTGGATGCTTCCATGTCCATTTCCTTTTAACATTTTTTCTCAAAAAAAGAATTCATAATATAAAGTTTTTCTTTTTCTGCAAACTCCACAAGTCTATGTCCTCTCTCATTTCTATTACCATAACCAAAATTACCTACAGCACTTTCATCTTTCATTTGTTTACCAATTCTAGCATTAAAGTCTCCCATAACAATTTTAAAATGTTGTTTACTCTGATCAAAAGCCTTTTGTACATCCATATAAAAATCTTCTACTACTTCATCACTATGAGAACTTGTTGGGGCATAAACCTGAATCATCTGCATTTGGTATCTGCTATTAAGTTGTATAACTAATCTTGCCACTCTGTCTGATACACCATCAATCTCCACAATGTTGTTCTTCCACTTTTTATTTATAATGAATCCTACTCCACTTGTATTTCCAATATTTGTGCCTTTATAGTAGAGTACATGTCCACTTTTTAAATCAATTGTCTCTTCACCTTTTCTTCTAACTTCACAAAGTCCAATAATGTCCCATTTAATATAAGACAGTTCTTCTAATTCTTGCAATCTTCCTTCACTTGAAAGTGATCTGCAGTTGTAAGTACCTAAATAAAAAGTCATCATCAAATGGCAGCCTGGGTCCACAATCAGGGGATTCTTAGCACCCTCCACCTTCAGCCACCAACCGCTGCCTTGGTTGGTGACTTTACAGCCTCCTGGGAATAAGGGCCATGATTTATTTTTGTTTGTCATGATTGTATATATCTATTGGGAAAAATATTTATCATTTACACATACATTCCTTCTGCTTTATCAGGCAACTGAAAAGAAAGACCATGGTGTTTTTTGATCTTAAACTCAGAGGTAAAAAGCTAATAAACTCACCATGCTGGCTAATGTGTGTTGGTGAGCAGCCCATCCATGTTCATATACTATATGAATAATCACATAGTAATAACAGCTGCAATGACAAGAACGTATGGAATGGACATTAGGAATTTGCCCTGCTTGGTTTCTTTAAGGCCTCCAGGAGGAATCAAAGGGTCTCCTTTCAGTTAATGGCAAACTTCTTTCTGCAGCTGTTATTAATAATAAATCAAAATTAATAATAGAATAAACAGTTTTAATCATGTGACATTTAATCATCAAAAATTTACATTTTAAGAAAATAATTAAACTTTTACATAGGTTTGAATTACTTTATATTCCTAACTAATTAAGCTCATGACATGCTGCCTTAAGGCATTAATATAATCTTTGATTTTATTTATAGTTATTTATGTTTCTTTCATACTTGCATTAATTAACCATCATGAGTTTCTTATACTGCTCTTAAGACTAAATTATTGGTCTAATACAACTTTTGATATTTCTATATATATTGCTTGCATACCACATTTATATGTATACATTGAAACTTTCTTATCGACAATGTTATCTTTTCATTGATTGCTTTTGTATCCACTCTAATGTGTAAATAAAGTTTGATTTTTGAAAGTAAAACTTTTACTAGCAATTGTGTAAAAAAAAAAATTATGAATATATAAAAATATTTGGTGTTTTTTTTATTTTTGGTTAAATTGAATCAAATATTTGAGAACTACAGTTGGTGATTTAAAAATAACTAAAGCACTTTCGTATGGAATCAAATATAAAAATTAAACAGATTATTTAGCATAAAACATTATATGAAATCTTTATTGCAGATAAAACTCAAGTGAGCTTTTCCAAATGTGAAAACTCACATTTGTTTTTTTTTCCTCTCCCTAATGGTCAGTACTTATACAAGTAAAGATTTTTTTTTTAAATTCAGGATAATAAAATCTTAATATCAATCAGTAATGTAGCTAATAAAAATTATTAATTTAATTATGTCATAATTCTTCAGATATTTTAAAAGTTGTTTGGTTGAACATGCAGAATGAATATCTTAATTTAAAGTATATCTTAGATAATAGAATTATGTTTTGAGTTAGTTTAAGATATAATTTATTTAACAGCTCATTATATACTATTTGTAAAGTATATTGTCTTTTGATATCTTATGGAATCTTCTTTTAAAAGTGTCCAAACATTTATTTAATCTAGAGCTCTAAAGTTAAATCTGGTACTTTTATATCTAGACACACACACAAATTCTGTATAAGATGTATTTAAAAGAATGATTATAATTTCAACTATATTTTTAATAGAATGTAATTTTGTTGTTGAATGCTTAATAATCTACTTTATTCTTTTTAACAGAATACTGTCTGTCTCATAAGACATCTTAAATCTGATACTTCTATAGATTTATATGTGCAGATACAATATTGAATTAAGTAATATTTAAAAGAAACACTATAATTTTTATTATATTTTTAATACAGTGTAGTTTTGTTATTATTTGCTTATTAATCTAATATATTTTATTGTTTTCAACAGAATACTGTTTGTCTCATAAGACAGCGCTGCATTATTGATGGTCTTTCTGGTATTTTTGAACGATGAAAAAGCTTTAGCAAAAAAAGCGAAATTACTCGAAGAACGCTTTCATTCAAGATATGTTACAATATCTATATACATAATGATAGTTTTGTTAATATATATATTTTTATAAAAAAAATTAAGCGTTGTTTATTGCTTGTATCAAGATATAAAAATAAATAAAATGCTATAGAATACATTTTAGGTATTACGCTTTACACTTCATCAAACCTTTTAATTTTTTTTTTTTCATATGTCATAGCATCGGCCGACAACAACCGTCTGCAACCAACTGCTTGCTTGCAAGCGGCTGCGCTGACCTCTCGGCTAATAACGCTTGACAATCTTTTAATATTTCAAACAGTAAATTACAATTTTGCCTTTAATTATCTGGCTTCTCTTTTAAAGTACTCATATGGTTTATATATTAACATAATTGTATAATCATTTATAAACTTTAATTATTGTTCAAGTAGGAACCTTCTTAATATAATATACTGTATACTTCAATTTAATATATAATATCAAATCAACTCAAACATTGAGAAATGTTCAGCTATGTTCTCAGTCATTAAATATATTAGAATCCGCTTGGACGTTTTGAGATGGGGACTCTAATACATTTATTCAGAGGGTGTAGCTGAATTTTTCTTATAGTTTGAAGTGATTTGAGATTTATTTCAGGTAGCGTTATGCACTAAAATTAATTTCAATGTAATTATAGATTTAATGTATAATCGATATTTTTTTATAAAAATTTAATCATATAAACCTACTTTTTAATTTAATGTATATTTTAACAAAACTCTCAGTTTATTTTATATATTTATTTTTATTTTTAATATACTTTTGGAATATTAACTTTAAAAAATATTGCAATAATTAATCGTACCACTAGTGGGTGTGAAAATATGTAAACGTTATTTTTATTAAATAAATTTATATACAAGATTAAAAATCAGTTAAAAAGAAAGAATCTAAACATGGGTTTTATTTTTTATATACTGAATTAATAACTAGTGAAGCTAGAGTGTAACGGTCATATTTGTACATTCACGCTACGAAATCCAGAGTTATGGCAAATTATACCAAGACTGATCTAGATGAGGGCTTGAGACCTCGAATCTGATCGTACCTCAGCTTCTTCACCAATGCTCCATGATTTACTACCGTATGGATGACTTATATGAGGCTACACTCGGAGTTTCTTAATTCGCATGCTGGCAATAGCAAAGAGTGGAGCAAGAAACTCAGGGAACAATAATTAAACTACTAATAGTTTAATTAAACACACACACTTATGGCTGGCTAGATAATGCATATATTAATAAACTTAACTAATATTAGGAATGAATTACGAGTGATACGCAACTCATTGCATATAATTTAATTATTAAATATAGATTAAATAAACATAAGTACATTGAAAGACATGGCAGTGTAACAATGATGAGCAAGTTTGAGAATAGAATATCATCTGATGCACTATAGAATCTCATCTGATGCATTATAATTTAAAAGAGTTTATTACAAATTTAATAATCTATGGTCTGTTCATGCCTTATTTTTACTATGCTCTCCCTATTATGTTTGCAACAGTTAAGTTGGTGAAGAATAATGATTTATTATCATAACATTTAATAAAAGATTATTTAATAATACATGATGAGCTGCAATAGGCCCTCTATGCAGATTATATATGTACAAAACCAGACTACATACTCAGATCAATGTTGAAATCTTATTACATTATGGAGGGATGAACTGGAGCTTTGTAGTATGACTTCTGATACTATGGCGTTATATATAAATTATTAGAAAGGTATGCATCTTGATTGTGTCATTACTCATGGGATTTCTTACCATGTAAGTGGTTCCCAAGGACCATAAGACTTGCTGTGAATTAATTGAACATATATTTCAGTGATTGGAGAAGCTTATAAAGACAATCTGAACTCTTGTGTTTCAGTTTTAAAGAAGAGCGGTCTGAACTAATTATATGGGGTAGCCATTAAAACCAGAAGCCCATTCATATAAGAAACATACAGCAAGGCATAAATGCATGTATGTGCTTCCTAAAGACATTCACCATGCTAAATATAATATTAACTATTAAAATTTAATGTAAACAAATTCTATAGTTTCAGTCTGTGAAACTACCCAACACAATTTCATTAGTTAGCATTCTTAAAATATGCTAAAAGGACATTTAAAGTAATCTAATTCATTGACAAATCTACATTGTACATACTATAACTCAAAGGGAGCTTAAGCATATCTGGGACTTAAGCAATACATAGAATATGCTTTATAACTCATTCTTGCATTTATTAACTAATTAGTTTATTAATGTGCAAACCTAATTCTAACACTAATAATAATAATAATAATAATAATAATAATAATAATAATAATAATAATAATAATAATAATAATAATAATAATAATAATAATAATAATAATAATAATAATAATAATAATAATAATAATAATAATAATAATAATAATAATAATAATAATAATAATAATAATAATAATAATAATAATAATAATAATAATAATAATAATAATAATAATAATAATAATAATAATAATAATAATAATAATAATAATAATAATAATAATAATAATAATAATAATAATAATAATAATAATAATAATAATAATAATAATAATAATAAGCTAAACATAACAGTTTAATGAATATATTTAAGTTTTCAGAGTGGACATTTATATATGTATTCTAAAGAGTAACATTACTGAATTATGAGAGTGTCTAATCATCTCTCCCCTTCAAATTTTATTCATAGAATTAATCTGTTTTATGAACTGGGCATAGCATAAATTATAAAATAAATGTATATAAAACAAGAAAGGCATGATTGCATATCAGCAAGTAATAGAACAATAACTGAATAAGTTATTATTTAACAGGCATTTAAAGTTTTAGAATTGGATTTAATAAATGGGCAAGTTTACAGGTATTATTTTAAAATTTTAACATGATATTTTAATGATTTAAATTAGCTTTTAATATTTTTAAGATTTAGAAGTTTGTGCACATTACAGATTAGCTAGCTAGCTTAGAGTTTTAGATATTCATTAAATTTAGTCAAAGAACTCTGTGGTAGAATATTACCAATCATTGCTGAGACTTCTCTGTGGCTGTAGCACCATCATTCTTGGCTGGGCTGATCCATTCCTGATATCTTCTTAGCAGTCTACTGCTCTCTCCCCATTCTTCCATCTCCACCGACCAATCTCTCGAAAAGAGAGGTGGCCAATGATATGCCTTTAACCGCCAAGCTCCATTTTTCAGTCAGTTATAGTGACTGGCAGCAATTACAATATCAAATTATAGTGATATTAGCAATTAAGCCAATGCACATGTGCTTTAAAGTATTCATTTATAATTTATCTTTAAAGCACATGTGCATTGGCTTAATTGCTAATATCACTATTACAGTATTAAAACAGTGCTATATAAAATAAAATAATATCAAATTATGAAAAGTGACCCCCTTGTACTTATAATGTAAGGTTATTTATACAAAAAAAATGGTAATTTGAGTGCCCTGTTTACAACATTCTACAAAATTTTCTTAAATTTCCATTAATAATTTAAAATCCATAAAAATGAAACCTTTGAATCATTTCCTAGCTAAAACAATGATGATTAAACAGGTCACTCTTTGTTCTTAGATTTTATTTTTAAAATACATTTAAAATTTTAATCCCAAGTTTTATTAATTACTTGAAAGCATCTTTCTAAGAATTACAACTTTTTTTAAAAAACAGATTTTAAGTTGGTAAACATTTGACTATATATGTATGTGAGACTATCACAGGAGTTAAAATTTATATACCAATGCACTTAAATAAAAAGTTTTTAACTGAGAATAATTCAAATTTATATTAATTTAAAAGAGTGCTTTTCTAAATCTATTGCATTACAGCTTCTTTCATATATGTATAGGTGGTTACATATATAATAATGTCCACACAATTTAATTTAATTATACCTTTTAAATTTATAATTTAATACACATGTATTAAACATACACATATAATCATTATGGTTAATGTTTGTTATATCTATATAGACACACACTCACAAATACACATTATTAATGAAAATTTTCAGTTAATATATGGACTTGGGAGGTTTGAACTGGGGAAAAAGATAATACTATGGCACATATATGAAACAAGATAATGGCTAAATAATACCATTTCAAGAGTAAGTCTGAAAAAAAATCATTATTTGGAGTTTTTATGAATATATATTTTCTTTTTTTTTTACTTTTGTGCCTATGTTAAGCATGAGTATTTTTAATTACAATCTTACAAACTCTTTTGCATTTTTATAAATCATCATCAAGACATTGAAAAATGTAAATCAATCTGCTATTTTCAATTTGACTGAACCAGAGCAGTTGTAGAGAATCAATGTTACCTAAAAAAATTAATTTGTTTGAAACACCATTGAGATGATTTGCATTTTTCTTAATTTATTTGCCTGATGAATTAATGATGAGTTTATAAAATCATGGTTTAAAAATACATTTGTTTAAAGAGGGTACATGCATTAAAAGTGAAAATATGTGATCATAAATAATTATAATAAACTATGATTATATACTTCATCTTGAAATTGAATTAAAGATTGTCATAATCTAAAGAAAGTCATATTTAATAATAATATTTATGGATAATACCTAATCATTTTGATGTTTTGAAAATGGAGCTGATGTGTTAAATTACTATAAATGTATTTACATACATAAAAACAATGATAGAATATTTGATGATATATAGAGGCAAGGTGGTTTGCATGGCATTCTTTAATTGAAAACTTATTTGAAGATTTGCAATTTTTTAGTATCTTCTATATAGTAATAGAGAGTTTGTAAAATTGTAACTTAAACATATTTTGTTTATAGCTGAGATAGTGTGAATGCATTTTTTAAAAAAAATATCTGACATCTTTGCAGTCAGCATGGTCTAATTTAAGCATCGTAAATAAGAAGAATTATATAATTTCTCATCCAAATATATGCAGTTATTATTTAGATACCTCTTGCTAGGTTTGTAATTACATCTTTCATATAAATTCATTGAGCTATTATTATAAATAGTTATGAGTGTAAGGAAGAATATCTAAGCAGAACAATTTTTTATTTTTATATTTTTTAACAATTACACATACACACACACACACATATATATATATATATAAGTTTTCCAAAGTAAAACAAACTATTTTCTATTTTTTTACAATGCTCTAAGTTGGATTTTATTTTATACATCTGCAAACTTTTAGATATTATATTCTGATACATCATTCCATTTAAACTGATATTTTTTTGCAATATGCTATGAAGTATGTAAAATCATCTTAAAATTGATGAGCATAAGCTTATCAATTATAAATCATGAAACAGTAAGAGCTAAATTGAATCACTTGATCAATTTTTTTTTACTCAAACAAATGGGTTTTATAATATTTTAAAAAGAATTTCTAATTGAAATTTTATTTGTTTTATATAAATATTTAAAATTTGATTTTTTTTTTATTATAAGCATTACTTTAATAACTATTACAAATGTACAAAAAATTTTATATTTATGCAGCCATAAAATCACTAAAATAGAGAAATAAAATTATTTTTGTTTAGTTGACTACTTTTTTTCAATCAGTTATTATAATGAAATTTTTTATTATAATAGTTACAGTAATTTTTATATTTGTCTGTTATTACTATTATATTCTTATATAGAACATTTTGGAAAATTATATTTTTTTAAAAAAAGTAAACATAAAATAATAAGCACCATTTTTTAAATTTGTTTAACCTGAATGGTGCAATACTGAATAAAAACTATCAAGTTTCCAAATCTCTCTTCTTGTGTGTCTTTTCAGGCCTATAGATAATCCATATCAAAGCAGGAAACATGATAATTGAATAAAACAATGTTATTTGCTGATAACTTTGTATACCTGATTTGTGTATGAACAATAATCTTTGTGTATGTTCATTTTGCTTTTCTAGTTGATTGATAAATATTATAAAATGTAAGATATCTATTAATTTTAAAGATAGATATGCACTAATATAATTCACTTATTTCATGTTAACCTTTTTTTCATGTGTCATACATCAGCCAGAAAGCGAACCTGCTAACCCAGGACAACGGCTTCTAAGGCAGCTGTGCTGACCTATCGACCACCAATGCTCGACATGTTAATCTTTCCTTCTTTGGAAAAATATAGCAGTAAATGAGAGTCTCCCCCACTCTTATTCTTAGCAATTCATGTTTTTTCTGAGTTGTTAAAATATATAATTAATCAACAAATTAAGTTTTAAAGACATTAAATTTGAAGATAGTTTCTATAGTTGTGCACTCAGTTCAATGTTGCTTCCTCAGTTTTTTTGTTCAAAAATCACACTGTTTTGCAAATCAGGCAATCATTTCAAAAAACTTTTTATTGTTAAGTATTGTATATAAATTTTTAATAACATGGTAATTAAAAACTATTTGCAAATGAAATGAAATTTAGAGTTAAATAATTTGTTATATTTAAACATTTTCCACCATTTTGTTTTCAGTTGGGGTAATGTGCATTGTTAAAAAACAGTATTTATAGTAAAGCAAATTAATAAACAAGGAACTTAATAAAAAACTTAAAAATAAAAGTGGGTAAAATCTGAAAACAGATAAAGGATAGAAATAGTGATAGTTGAAATAATTATCAGCATCTGAACAAAATGTATTTTATAACTGTACTAAAATAGGTTTGTACTGACCCTAAGTTATTTATTAAGAATTTCAGTTGTAATATTGAAGCAATGGATCCAGATGTTCGATCCATGCTTCACAGCCTCCTATAAACTTAATTAGTATTGTAGACCTGAATTAAGTTTATAGTCCAATATCAGCAGGGTTTTGCATTAAAGCTAAAATTAATTATGTTTATTAAATTTGTATTTGCATTTAAATATTTCATTTTAAATAAATTCTGTTCCAAGATTAAATTGCTGTTAATAAAATTACTTGTAAAACCTATTAATGAAACATATATATATGTCAAGTGTATATATATGAGTTAATGCAAAATTCTGCTGAAATAAAATGCTTATTTTATTAAAAGAAATAATAATATATTTTTCTTTTTAAAATCTTGTTAAAATATGGCGTATGATTTTATTTTGAGATAAGCCCGCCAACATTTTTTAAAGGAATGTATGTTTTTAATTAGTTAGCCCATTCAAGGCAAATTAAAGATGGCCTTCTCTTTCTTTTTTTTAATTAATAAAATTCAAAGTTTAAAGAAAGAAATTTAGAATAAAAAAGTAAAAGTTATTTTTAGAAAATGTTACCTTGAAACAAAGGAGTGTTGGGGGGCTTATCAAGATCTAAGATCATATGCAAAACAATAGAAGGTAGCTTACAAAAAGGTATAAATAGGAGAGAGAACAAACGACTTGGCTTTTGCTTTTTGAGATTTCTCTTTAGAGAATTCATTGAGATTTTTTTTGTGCGTGCTTTTCAGTCAGATTTCTCTTTGGAGAATTCATTGAGATTTCTCTTGCTGCTTTTTCAGATTTCTCTTTTGGAAAATTCATTCAGTTTTCTCTGATTTTTCATTCATTTGTTATGATTCTGATGATTATGATTATAAGGATTGATTATTGATTAGCTCAGCGGATTTTGTGCTGTGAACCTCTCAGATTTTGCTTCTCATTTTGATTTTGCTCCAAAAAGTTATTCAACTGTCATCCTCGAAATCACAGAAAAGTTTTAACATGCAACAAGTTAAAAGTCATAGTATTTTGATTGAAACAATGATGGTTGGCAGTTAGGCAAATAGCTTTGCCTGCCACTGAGGTCCTAAAACCATCAAAATGCCGTAGTATCCAACTAATATTAATCTGAACTCTGTGCCATGTCTGTGGGACTTTTCTTGAAAGAATGCTACATATTTCCATTTTTCCTTGTCCGGACAAATACCTATCAATGGGCGGATCAAGCCACAAACGTCGCAGGAACAGGACCAAGGAACCAGAATGGTAATCGTATCTCTCCTCATGAACTATTTACTATTCTATCCTTTTTGATCATACCTTTCTAAACTGCATTATTGTAGTATATTTCCGAATTGTTTTATTTAATTATATTTGTAATGTAATTATTTCTATTAGCCTAATCTTAGATTATATATATATATTGTATGATCATCTATTTATATTTAACTCTTTTTCTGTGCTATTCCTTTTTGCTAACATGTTATCAATATTTCGTATTCTATTGTGGTGTAGGTTAAAGGTTAATTTTTCATTAAAATATCTTTCCAATTCCATTTAAGTTTGTAAATTAAATACGAGTAAGTTTCCTTTGTTTGCCAACTTGATCTCCTCGATAACGCCTCTTTTGTCCACCATTAGCTCCTTATGTATATCTTATTCAGCTATATACGTCTTACATAATTTTAAACGTTTTCAGCACAAAGCAATTAGAAAATGCTTTGTGAAAGATTTTTTTATTGTGCTTTATCGAGGAGATTCAAGTTGACAATTTTATTAAAATTGGGAAGAAAAGACTTAGACCGCAAAAATATTATATTGTTTATATCTGTTTTTATTGTCTAATTAGTTTTTCATTAATTCATAAAGGAATAGGGGATGCCATTAAAACATTACTAATATTTTAAAAGACATTAATTAAATATATTATTTAACTAAAAAAGCTTGAGTTTTCTAATTTTATTTTAATGCTTTATTTTACTTTTCAATGATCCAGGCACGCAAAACACATATTTCATAGTACTTTTATGCACATTTAACTATTTAGTTCCATAAGTATTCTTGTCCATGTCTCTTCCCTGATGCTAAGCTTGGGCCGGGTGAGCAATAATTTAAGTATGTCTCAGATAATGTTGTTGGTTCATAATTAGACTCGATAATAGGTGAAGAGGGCAGAGGTCATAGTATTCTTGATTTAATATCTCACGTATGGGTGGCCTCGAGGTACTTTCACCTAGTATTCGAACTGAGTTAAACCAACATACATCATCTGACCGGCACAATATTAACTTTTGACTCGGTTTCCATAAACTGCAGATGCCATTTTGTTATCAATAATATATTAAAATTAATAATAGAATAAACAGTTTTAGTCATGTGACATTTAATAATCAAAAATTTACATTTTAAAAAAATAATTAAACTTTTACTAGCAGTTGCGTAAAAAAAAAAATTATGAATATATAAAAATATTTAATAATTTTTTATTTTGGGTTAAATTGAATCAAATATTTGAGAACTTACAGTTGGTGATTTAGAATGAACTAAAGCCCTTTCATATGGAATCAAATATAAAAATAAAACAGATTATTTAGCATAAAACATTATATGAAATCTTTATTAAAGATAAAACTCAAGTGAGCTTTCCCAAATGTGGAAACTCACATTTGTTTTTATTCTCCCTAATGGTCAGTACTTATACAAGTAAAGATTGTTTTGTTTTCAATTCAGAATAATAAAATCTAAATACCAATCAGTAATGTAACAAAACAATGTTGATGACTGTTCTTGGAGAGAAAAAATATTTTAATTGACATTAAAATATTTCAAATAAAATTTTGTTTTACTACTATAATGGTCAGAGAAGTGGAAGTTGCAGTCTTACCGTATCTGCACTACAGGGCGCCACCAGTCCATTTGAACCTGGAAAATTTATAGAGTAAGCAGATACATGCTGTTAAGATCCAATTTTTATATATATTTTTTATTCCGATCGTCAGCCCAATGCCACTAGCTCAGTGAGACACAGAGATTTATAAAATATAAATTACTTAAATATATTTTCAATATATATAAAAAAAATTAAATAAAAGAAACCACTGCCAGTAATTAACACACAAACAACATTTATTAATGCATATATATAATCATTTAAAATTTGAGGAATAACATTTATTATTTTTAGATTTAATATTAACCTTTAAATTTAAAATTATTATTTTAAATTTTCAACCATCTGCACAGAAGAATTTAATAATTTTTTTTAAAGAGTGTCGAGTATGAATAAACTACATAGATTGCATTTGAAAAGAAAATATTCTATCCCTTATTTAACCTTAGGCCAAAAGTTCGTAGTCAAACTAATGGCAATCCATCTGATACATCGATATATTCAATGCAGCATGAATACGACAGCACAATTACCATACTGTCCAGAATGTACATCTGAACAGCATGGTTAAAGAAGACATTGACTTTCATCCAGAACAGGAATACTACATCTGCCTGATGAGAAGAGCAATAAAAAAACTCCATAGTGAAGCAATGGATCTGAAGTCCGATCCATGTTTCACAGCCTTCTATAAACTTGGTTAGTATTAGAAACCTGAATTAAGTTTATAGTCCAATATCAGCAGGGTTTTGCATTAAAGCTAAAATTAATTACGTTTATATAATTTGTATTTGCATTTAACTATTTCATTTTAAATAAATTCCATTTCAAGATTAAATTTTTGTTAATAAAAATTACTTGTCAAACCTATTAGTCAAACATATATATACATCAAGCGTATATATATGAGTTAATGCAAAATTCTGCTGAAATAAAATGCTTATATTATTAAAAGAAATAATATATTTTTTTGTTAAAATCTTGTTAAAATATGGCGTATGATTTCATTTTGAGATAAGCCCACCAACATTTTCTAAAGGAATGTATGTTTTAATTAGTGAGCCCATTCAAGTCAAATTAAAGATGGCTTTCTCTTTCTTTTTTAATTAATAAAATTCAAACTTTAAAGAAAGAAATTTAGAGTAAAAAAGTAAAAGTTATTTTTAGAAAATGTTACCTTGAAACAAAGGAGCATGGTGGGGCTTATCAAGATCTAAGATCATACAAACAATAGAAGGTAGCTGACAAAGAGGGTATAAATAAAAGTGAGAACAAAAGACTTGGTTATTCAGAGTTTTCTTGCTGGCATTCAGATTTCTCTTTGGAGAACTCTTTCAGATTTTGCTTGTGGAGATTTTATTCCAAAAAGTTAGACAACTGTCATCTTCAAAATCATGGAGAAGTTTGAACATGCTCAAGCTAAAAGTCATATGAATTTGATGGATTCTACTATGCTTGGCTAGGCAAATAAATAGCTTTGCCTATCGCCGAGGTTCCTAAATACCATCAAAATGCCTTAGTATCCACTCAATAGTCATCTGAACTCTGTGCCATGTCTGTAGGACTTTTCATAAAAGCATGCTACTTATTTCCACTTTCCTTGTCCGGGCAAATACCTATCGATGGTCGGATCAAGCCACGAACGCCATAGGAAACATGACCAAGGAACCAGGATGGTAATCATATCTCTCCTCCATTGAACTATTTACTTTCTACCCTTTTGTTCATACCTTTCTTAATTGAATTATATTTTGAATTGTTTTATTTAATTATTTTTGTGATGTAACCATTTTTATTAGACTAGTCTTATATATATATATTGCGTGATCATCTATCTATATATATTTAACCCTTTTTCCTTCGCTATTCTTCATTACTAACATGTATAAATAATTTGTATTCCATTGTGGTTAAGTTTAAAGGTTAATTTTTCATTTAAATGTCTTTCCAATTTTCATTTATATTTGTAAAATTCCATACGAGTAAGTTTCCTTTGTTTGCCAACTTGATCTCCTCGATAACGCCTCTTTTGTCCGCCACTAGCTTATTACGTATATCAGATTTAGCTATATACATTTTAAATAATTTTTAAACTGTCTGTTTTTAGCACAAAGCAATTAGAAAATGCTTTGTGAAAGATTTTTATTATTGTACTTTATCGAGGAGATTCGAGTTGACAATTTTATTAGAATTGGGAAGAAAAGATTTAGACCGCAAAAATATTATATCGTTTAATCTGTTTTTATTGTCTAATTACTTTTTCATTAATTTAGGGGAATAGCGGAGGCCATTAAAAACATTCTTAATATTTTAAAGTCATTAATTAAACATATTATTTAACTATAAAAAGCTTGAGTTTCCTAATTTTATTATAATGCTTTATTTTACTTTTCCAATGATCCAGGCACGCAAAACACATTTTTCATAGTACTTTTATGCACATTTAACTATTTAGCTCCGTAGGTGTTCCCGTCCATGTCTCTACCGCTGAGGCTAAGCTTGGCCGGTTGAAAAATAATTTATGTATGGCTCAGATAATGTTGTTGGTTCGTAATTAGCCTCGAGAATAGGCGAATAGGGCAGAGGTCATAGTATTCTTGATTTAATATCTCGCGTATGGGTGGCCTCGAGGTACTTTCGCTTAGTATTCGAACTGGGTTAAACCAACATACATCATCTGACTGTCACAGTTAAATTTTTTTTCCGCATTCTGACGCCAACAACGTGGGCTGAATTTCATTTTTTTATTGGAAGAATAGGAATAGGGGATTTGAAGTAATAGATATATGTAAAAGTTTTCTCCGAGTTGTCGCAGTGGGACGTATGTCATTTTTTTTTTAAAAAATATATTAGTACCCTGAGAAGTTTGTTTTAGTCTAATATATTTATATAAAAATATATGTATAATTTCTTTTTCCGAGTTTGTTTCCTAATGTGAGCCAAATTTCATTTTTTTAAATTAATTAACAAGTTAAATGTGTCATAAGGTAAACATTTTTTTTTCGAGTTTAGTATAGATGAAATGAATATTTTACATTTAGAAAAGTTAACACTCCGTTAATTGTTTTTTTTTTTTGTGATTATAAAATGAGATTTTAGAGTTATAGCAAATTTTTCCCCCCTAATGAGTAGTTTTGTCGTATAAAGTATATAGCTTCGATGAGGCGGAAGTGTCAAATAAATACCCACCCGCCCTCCCTTAAAATAGCTTTCGTACTTTGTTAGTTAGTATTGCTTAAATATGAGAAGTTTTGATGTAATAATGTTGTTCGATATATAGTGTATATTCGGTAGTGTTAATATTTTAGTAAAAAGTACAAATAGATAATAGAATTTTTTTTCCATTTGTATAAATTTTTGTAAAGATCTAAGAGATAACATTTTTCCGTTAATAGAAAGTTTTTCTGAGATCTAAAGTTTGATATGTTCGAATTAACACGTGTCAATGTACGGTGTTAGCAAATATTTTTTTTCACTTTCTCTGCGTTTCGTTTTTTTATATGAATAATTTTAATCATGCAAAATTTTTTTTTCACTTTTAAATATTTTGAAATTACGTTTCCGTGCAAACAATATATATATAAAATAAGTTTTGTTTCAATAATAGCAAACTTAATTTTCAACTTTATAAAAAGTAAATGCGTATGTTCGTTTTAATAAAGATATATACATAAGATATATTTTTGTATAAATATATGTCAGCCACCTTTAGTTAAGATTTTTTTTCTCAATTTGGATTATGCTATTGAATCATTTATTGAGTAACCGTTAGGTGAAGACCCCTTTGAGTAACCATTAGGTGAAGCCCTTGTTTTTTAGTGATCGCTTTTGGTGAAGACCCCCTTAGTAACTGTTTAGGTGAAGACCCCTTACACTTTAGAGTTTAGGATTGCTGAGTAGCCTGAAATAATAGGTTTATGTCTGCAATCATTGCTTCCATGTTATATTTGCGACCAGCGTTTACTAGCCTGAAATAATAGGAGTATGCGGTCTGCAATATGACAAATCTTTCTAATAAAATCATGTACATGATAAGAAAAAAGTATTTATATAGGTATATCTGTTTGTATATTTATATGTAGTCATATATATGCTTATTTAATGTACATATTCATATATATGGGTGTATATGGTATACATTTCGTTATAGTTCGGTAAAACCCGTTTTTATATAAATGTTTTTGAAACAGTTTTTGATCTCAATGCATTTTCTGTAAAATTGCTTGATAATTGTTAATCTATTTCGGGTTGTGACCAAAATGGTAGTTGGTTTCGATCCCAGGTTCATAATTCGGAGTGGCGGTTATCATGGGATTTTATTTTAATTTTTTTTTTTTTTGTATTTTTTTTTGTTTTGTTAATCGTACTTTGGCTTTTGAATTTTTTTTTGTGTGTAGTGACCAAAACGGTAGCGTGGTTTCAAACCCAGGTCAGACATGTTACCTTACTAGGTTGTATACATCTTAGACTTAATATTGTCATTTAAAATAGCATTTACTTATTCATGCAGAGATTTTTTTTAAAAAAGTGAAACTCAAAATAAATTTTAATCGCATTTAAACTGTACAAACATTATCAATGTGTGCTTGGATTATTATCCATTAATGTGTATATTTGATATGGCCATTGTCTTGTCGACTGGCGCCCTTATCAAATAAATTTGTCAGCAAGTGCAATCTCTCATATCAGATTACAAATAAACAAACCATAGGAGGTAGATGATCAAAATAAAAATGTATGTGTAGTGAGCCAAAATAATTTTTAAACATGACTTATGTATATTTTTGCTCACATATTTTTATATATATACTTGTATTAATGTAAATGCATTTTTTAGTTGTTTCAGATGTCAGAGAAAGCTAGGTCAAGCTGTAAGTGTGTTATTTTAATTATATTGTGACAAAATAGCAGTGATATTTTAATAAAATATAACAATAAATAAAGTAAAGTGAGGAGAATAATATGTAGTATAAATAAAAGGTTTTTTTTTTTTTTTTTTTTTTTTACAAACAGATACATATAGGCATAGGTTTAAGATAGGACCTCGTGAGGTAGGCAAAGTTAATTTCTGAAAACATAAATAAAACAGATAATTATATAAAATAAAGAACTTAGAATACTGACTTAGTTATAATTTTAGAAAGAAGTAAAAAAATTTTGATATACAGAAGGATATAGCTCCTAGATACATGTGATATAATACACTTATCTAGATTGTTTATAAAAAGACTAAAATACGTTTTACAAATAAGGTGGGATTGTTATATAACAAAATAGTCAATATTAGGCAAAAATGGAGGAACAGAAGAGAGGCGAAGTTTATAGGTCAATATGTACTCATAGTGACCAAAAATACAATTTGGAAGATCTCATCAAAGAAATGAGAGACGAAGACAAAATGATGATGAACATATTCCAAGAATTCATGAATATTATGTTGCAAAGATTGAACTGTTTGGAGGCACATACGGAACTCCATCAAGAACAGAGTATTGTAACAGAAGCATCACCAGAAGATGATACTCAAAAACAAGATGACACTGATATGAAATCCTCGAGTGATTATGAAACAGGCGAAGCCACTCACCAGTTGGACTTCTCTAGACAAATGAATGAGGATAGTAAAAAAAACAGGATCAACAGCTGTTGAACCAAATCCAGGTGCAACAAGACAGTAAAATCTTTACTGCGACAGTAATCAATACTATAACTCCTGTGGCAAAGATTAGCAACATAAAATGTTTTAGAGAAGAACAGGGTGGGAACCCTAGACACCACCTTGATAGCTTGAAAATCTGTCTCCAAGTCCAGAATATGAATGAGCAAGAAAAGAAGGCAAGGGGAAAATTAAGATGTACAGCTCGGCATCGCAAAAATCGAAACCGGCAATATAAATGCAGGAAAGGAAAGCAAGCATGGCTAAGAGACCTTAGGCCAAGTAGTATAGTGTGGAGAGAAGTAGAAAAGTTTTTTCCGATATATAAAGGCCCTCACGCATTAAAAAAGAAGTGTGGAGTAAGTGTTTTGTCTTGGAAAAATAATCTCAGCCTAAAAAGAGAGTATAACATTAGAAGCAGAAACTTAAAACCTTATGTACCACCGGACCCCAGAAAAATTAGAAATTAAAAAGATAAATATAACTTGTTAGACTAAAAACAACACGGACTCAGTTTAAGATATAGGAGATTGAATTATGGATAAACCATTAGTTATATAGTAAAAGAAAGAAAGACTGTTAGTCGGTAACAAATTAAATATTACAGCAAATAAAGAGTAGGCTTGAACTCACCTGGCACAAAATTTTTACCTCTGACCTGAAGCAACAGCATTTTTTTAACATTTTTTTTGCTCACTAACTATTGGGAAATGAAGCAATGGATCTGAAGTCCGATCCATGCTTCACAGCCTTCTATAAACTTGGTTAGTATTATAGACCTGAATTAAGTTTATAGTCCAATATCAGCAGGGTTTTGCATTAAAGCTAAAATTAATTACGTTTATATAATTTGTATTTGCATTTAACTATTTCATTTTAAATAAATTCCATTTCAAGTTTAAATTTTTGTTAATAAAAATTACTTGTCAAACCTATTAGTCAAACATATATATACATCAAGCATATATATATGAGTTAATGCAAAATTCTGCTGAAATAAAATGCTTATATTATTAAAAGAAATAATATATTATTTTGTTAAAATCTTGTTAAAATATGGCGTATGATTTCATTTTGAGATAAGCCCACCAACATTTTCTAAAGGAATGTATGTTTTAATTAGTGAGCCCATTCAAGGCAAATTAAAGATGGCTTTCTCTTTCTTTTTTAATTAATAAAATTCAAACTTTAAAGAAAGAAATTTAGAATAAAAAAGTAAAAGTTATTTTTAGAAAATGTTACCTTGAAACAAAGGAGCATGTGGGTGGGCTTATCAAGATCTAAGATCATACAAACAATAGAAGGTAGCTGACAAAGAGGGTATAAATAAAAGTGAGAACAAAAGACTTGATTATTCAGAGTTTTCTTGCTGGCATTCAGATTTCTCTTTGAGAGAACTCTTTCAGATATTGCTTGTGGAGATTTTATTCCAAAAAGTTAGACAACTGTCATTTTCAAAATCATGGAGAAGTTTGAACATGCTCAAGCTAAAAGTCATATGAATTTGATGGATTCTACTATGCTTGGCTAGGCAAATAAATAGCTTTGCCTATCGGGAGGTTCCTAAATACCATCAAAATGCCTTAGTATCCACTCAATAGTCATCTGAACTCTGTGCCGTGTCTGTAGGACTTTTCGTAAAAGCATGCTAGTTATTTCCACCATCCTTGTCCGGGCAAATACCTATCGATGGTCAGATCAAGCCACGAACACCGTAGGAAACATGACCAAGGAACCAGGACGGTAATCATATCTCTCCTCCATTGAACTATTTACTTTCTACCCTTTTGTTCATACCTTTCTTAATTGAATTATATTTTGAATTGTTTTATTTAATTATATTTGTGATGTAACTGTTTTTTTATTAGACTAGTCTTATATATATATTGCGTGATCATCTATCTATATATATTTAACCCTTTTTCCTTCGCTATTCTTCATTACTAACATGTATAAATATTTTGTATTCCATTGCAGTTAAGTTTAAAGGTTAATTTTTCATTTAAATCTCTTTCCAATTTTCATTTATATTTGTAAAATTCCATACGAGTAAGTTTCCTTTGTTTGCCAACTTGATCTCCTCGATAATGCCTCTTTAGTCCGCCACTAGCTTATTACGTATATCAGATTTAGCTATATACATTTTAAATAATTTTTAAACTCTGTTTTTAGCACAAAGCAATTAGAAAATGTTTTGTGAAAGATTTTTATTATGGTACTTTATCGAGAAGATTCGAGTTGACAATTTTATTAGAATTGGGAAGAAAAGATTTAGACCGCAAAAATATTATATCATTTAATCTGTTTTTATTGTCTAATTACTTTTTCATTAATTTAGGGGAATAGCAGAGGCCATTAAAAACATTCTTAATATTTTAAAGTCATTAATTAAACATATTATTTAACTATAAAAAGCTTGAGTTTCCTAATTTTATTATAATGCTTTATTTTACTTTTCCAATGATCCAGCCACGCACAACACATTTTTCATAATACTTTTATGCACATTTAACTATTTAGCTCTGTAGGTGTTCCCGTCCATGTCTCTACTGCTGAGGCTAAGCTTGGCCAGTTGAAAAATAATTTATGTATGGCTCAGATAATGTTGTTGGTTCATAATTAACCTCGAGAATAGGTGAATAGGGCAGAGGTCATAGTATTCTTGATTTAATATCTTGCGTATGGGTGGCCTCAAGGTACTTTCGCTTAGTATTCGAACTGGGTTAAACCAACATACATCATCTGACTGTCACAATAGGAAGGGACTGCATTTTCCGTCTTACTATCCCATTCCATAGGCAAAAAGTGTGTGTGCGGCATATAATGCGATCCTGCCTGTAGCAGACCTCATACTACATTTACTAATTTCATCAATATATCCAATCCACTGACCCAATATAACTATGAAACAAATAACATAAGATTACCCTCTCTTAAACTAACATGTATAACTTTACAAATTTATGCAGCCATTTATGCCCGACTTAAATTTAACATTTATATAAGTTCACACAGATGAATTTTATAAAAGTTTGTTTTATAATGTTGAGTATAGATAGGCTACATAGATTACAAGGTTAAAACATTTCAAAATAAACAAACGATCAAAATATAAAGTCATTGATGGAATTGCAGAGGAAAATTTACAAGAAACCCAATGGCATTCATCATAAGATGCCACATTAAAACCAATAACTTAAAAGACATCCGAATAAATATATTTTAGACACTCAACATGAGGTATCATTATTTACTGAATGTCTATATATTTTAATCAAATGTGAAAATAAAAACATAATTAAACATTAACGAATCTATGCAAGCATCTATACCCAACTTAAATTTAATGCATTTAAATAATTTATACAATAAATATTAATAAAAAAAATGGAAAATGATTTTTAGAAAACTTAAATGTATAAAAATTAAGCATTAATAATTGATTTGAAAAGTCAGATTAAAGTTCATTTTAACAAAAATTAGGTTGAGCTTATCAAATCTTGAAAGTTCTTAATTATTTTTTAAAAATTGTTCAGTTATATCTCTTACAATAGAAGAGCTCCCGGTTCCTGGTGTCAATTCTCATGAAGTCTTTATTTGAAGACCGGTCTATCTGATGGTGGCCTTAGCTGGTTCAATCTTGGTATTACAGTCATTTCATTATTAAATAAGTGAGAGAGGGTGACAAGTGCATCTTATCATGCCTCTCAAAAACAATCAAGCTGGAACTGTTCTTAATTTCAATATTTTTCCTTTTATACCGATTGTCCAGATTCACTGAACAATGGTTTCCTGGTCCAAATTTTCGTTACGGTCCGAGCCTTCATTGCTGCTTCTATTGGACATCTAAATTTTTTTTTGTTCTCTTATCTATATCTTTCATCTGACTTTTTTATATAAGAGCCCCAAGGACTAGTTTGCTTTTCATTTAATTTATAAAACAATCATTTCCATTTACAAAATTATTTTATCATTAGATCTTGTACTTTTTTTTATAAAAAAGTACATCCTATACTTTTTTCAATTTTTTTTTTTTTTAAAGAAAATAATACTTTTAAAGTTTTCATTCCATCTGTGTGATATATTATATATGTTAAACAACTTTTAATTTTTTAGCTTTTAGTTTTTATTTACAAATTTTAAAAAAAATAAATTTATTCTAATTTTAAATTAATGTAACAACATATACCTTTACACTACATAATTATAATTTTTGCTATTTAATCATTTAATGATGCACAAATTTAGTCATTAATATTTTTATTTTAGACTTTGTAAAAATGTATTCATTATTAAATTTACCATATGAATTTGTTTAGATCATTAAGTATTCATTAACAATATAAATCAATCTAGAGAGATACCAACATGTAGATTCAGAAGTTGTAATAAATCCTTCTATTATATGAAGAAATTTTATATTCAATTATGTTGTGTGCAAGAAAGGTATCTACAAAAGTAACAGGTTTTTAAATTTCACTTCTGAACCACATTACTACATTAACCATAATTAATTCTGAAACCAGTCATGAGATTTCACAAATATATAATAAGATTAAATCTAGCTTTATAATTCAATCTGAAAAAAAAAAACTTTTTTGGGTAACAAATATAATTATGTCACTTAATGAATAATATTTCTGTAATCTAATTTTTACTATACCACTAATTCATGCAAGATTGAGACTGTTTTCTAACTGCTTTTAACCCCCATAAACATATGACCAATGACATATGAAAAAGATTATGATCCCTGAAATGCACATTTCATGCTAAAGCAACATTCATCAGTTGACTCAGATCACAATCTTTTACACATATCTTTAACATTTTTCACTATATATAGATAGCCAATTACTACAGTTTAATGCTACTCTCATAACTTGGATACAAATCATTTGATGGAAGTATATTAATAATTTTAATTAGTCATTCATAAGACCAGATATTATCCACTTAATGAATAATATTTATGTGGTGTAGTTTTCACTACACAACCCTCATGCAAGATAGGGACTGGTTTCCATCTACTTTTAACACATTGTGGAAGGATTTAATCATAAACTATGACCAAAGGAAATGTAGAGAAAATTACAGTACAAAAATATGCATTAAGTTGATAATCTTTAGTCTAATAAATGGCTAATAAAAAATTATTAATTTAATTATGTCGTAATTCTTTAAATACTTTAAAAGTTGTTTGGTTGAACATGCAGAATGAATATCTTAATTTAAAGTGTATCTTAGATAATAAAATTATGTCTTGAGTTAGATTCAGATATAATTTATATAATAGCTCATCATATACTATGTGTAAAGTATATTGTCTTTTGACATCTTATGGAATTTTCTTTTAAAAGTGTCCAAACATTTATTTAATCTAGGGTTCTACAAAAATTAAATCTGGAACTTTTATATCTAGACACACACAAAAATTCTATATAAGATATATTTAAAAAAAAGATTATAATTATAACTATATTTTTAATAGAGTGTAATTTTGTTGTTAAATGCTTAATAATCTACTTTATTCTTTTTAACAGAATACTGTCTGTCTCATAAGACAACAGTTAGCGCCGCATCATTGATGGTCTTTCTACTGTTTTTAAACGATGAAAAGGCTTTATCAAAAAATGCACAATTACTCGCAGAAGACTTTCATTTAACATATATTACAATATTTATATTCGTAATGGTAGTTTTGTTATTATATATTTTTTATAAAAAAATTAAGAATTGCTTTTTGTTTGTATCAGGATATTATAATAAATACAATACTGTATAATATATTTTAGGTATTATGCTTTATATTTTATCAAATCTTTTAATATTTTCAAACATTAGATTACATTTTTTCATTAAATTATCTGTTTTCGGTAATGTTTTATGTATTAACATAATTGTATTATCATTTATAAACTTTAATTATTGTTCAAGTATAAACCTTCTTAGTATAATATACACTTCAATTTAATATATAATATCAAATCAACTCAAACATTATGAAATTTTCAATTAAGTCCTCAGTGAATTTAGAATCCGCATGGACGTTTTGAGATGGGACTGTAATTCATTAGCATGCAGCTGAAATTTTCTTATAGTTTTAGGTAATTTGGTATTTATTTCAGGTAGCTGTATGCACTAAACTTAACTTCAATTTATTTATAGATTTAATAATAGTAATAATAACAAGTCAGATGTCATATGACTTATATATAGCTTGCACTTACAAATATGTAAAATTAAGAGCGTGCTAATAGCTCTAAACAAGCTTTTTTTTTATTTATGATAAATGCTACTACAAGAGAAGGCATTCAAATCATTTTTATCTTGGATTGTCCCATCCCCAGACCGGTTTCGACCTATGGGTCTCTTCAGTGAGGAGTTGGGACATTAGATTTAAAAAACCAACTCAAGCAAAGCATTTATCTAAAAGTTTTTTATAGATTTAATGTATAATAGATATTTTTTTTTATAAAAATTTGGTCAAATAAACCTAGTTTTTAATTTAATATATATTTTAACAAAACACTCAATTTATTTTGTATATTATTTATTTTTAATATATTTTTGCAATCATGTATGTAAACGTTATTTTTATTAAATAAATTTGTATAGAAGATTAAAAATCAGTTAAAAAGAAAGAATCTAAATGTGGGTTTTATTTTTTATATACTGAATTAATAACTATTGAAGATAGAGTAAGTCTGAAAAAAAAAATCATTATTTGGAGTTGCATTTTTTATGGATATGTATTTTCACTTTTTTTTTTTTTTTACTTCTGTGCCTATGTTAAGTATGTGTATTTTTAATTACAATTTTACAAACTTTTAAAAATCATCAACAGGACACTGAAAAAATATAAATCGATCTCCTATCTTCATTTTGACTGAACCAGAGCATTTGTAGAGAATCGATGCTATCTAAAAAAAACTAATTTCTTTGAAACACCATTGAGATGATTTGCATTTTTCTTAATTTATTTACCTGATGAACTAATGATGAGTTTGTAAAATCATGGTTTAAAAATACATTTGTTTAAAGAGGGTACATGCATTGAAACTGAAAATATGTGGTCATAAATAATTATAATAAACTATGATTATATACTTCATCTTGAAATTGAATTAAAGATTGTCATAATCTAAAGAAAGTCATATTTAATAATAATATTTATGGATAATACCTAATCATTTTCATGTTTTGAAAATGGAGCTGATGTTTTAAATTAGTATAAATGTATTTACATACACAAAAACAATGATGAAATGTTTGGTGATATATAGAGGCAAGGTGGCCTGCACGGCATTCTTTAATTGGAAACTTATTTGAAGATTTGCAATTTTCTAGTATCTTTTATATAGTAATAGAGAGTTTGTAAAATTGTAACTTAAACATATTTTGTTTATAATTGAGATAGTATGAATGTATTTTTTTTAAAAATTTATCTGACATCTTTGCAGTCAGCATAGTCTAATTTAGGCATCGTAAATAAAAAGAATTATATCATTTCTCATCCAAATATATGCAGTTATTATTTAGATACCTTTTGCTAGGTTTGTAATTACATCTTTCATATAAATTCATTGAGCTATTATTATAAATAGTTATGAGTGTAAGGAAGAATATCTAAGCAGAACAATTTTTTATTTTTATATTTTTTAACAATTACACACACACACATATATATATATATATGTTTTCCAAAGTAAAACAAACTATTTTCTATTTTTTTACAATGCTCTAAGTTGGATTTTATTTTATACATCTGCAAACTTTTAGATATTATATTCCGACAATCATTCCATTTAAACTGATATTTTTCTGCAATATGCTATGAAGTATATAAAATCATCTTAAAATTGATGAGCATAAGCTTATCAATTATAAATCATGAAACAGTAAGAGCTAGATTGAATCACTTGATCAATTTTTTTTTACTCAAACAAATGGGTTTTATAATATTTTAAAAAGAATTTCTAATTGAAAATTTTATTTGTTTTATATAAATATTAAAAAAAATTTTTTTTTATTATAAGCATTATTTTAATAACTATTACAAATGTACAAAAATTTTATATTTATGTAACCATAAAGTCATTAAAATAGAGAAATAAAATTATTTTTATTTACTTGACTACTTTTTTTCAATCAGTTATTATAATGATTTTTTTTATTATAATAGTTACAGTAATTTTTATATTTGTCTGTTATTACTATTATATTCTTATATAGAACATTTTAAGAGTTGTAATTAATTTATTGAGTGCACAGAAAGTATATGTAAATACTTTTAACCAGGTTTTAACCTCTATTCCACACACCTTAAAATTCATAATAGTCAAACCACAAGACAAGATAGCAACTTTTTATAAAGATAAGAGTGACCTTCTTATCTTTAACCAAACTTTCTAATTATATAGGCAAATCTGAAGCATCTTGATTTGGGAGCATGAAGTTGTTGTTTTCTTTACTGTTTAAATCCACTATTTCCTTTACAAATTAACCTTTGCAAAATCTTGAGATTTACAGTAAGTTAATATTATGATCTTAATGTTGGAAACTCCATAAACTATTGAAGAGTAGGTCCCTCTATCAGCAAAATATGCTTGACTATTATGAATATTAAGGCACATGGACTACAGGTTAAAGCCTGTTTAAAAGTATTTACATATACTTTTTGTGCTCTCAGTAAATTAATTACTACTCTTCAATAGTTTATGAAGTCTCCAACATTAAGATCATAATATTAACTTGCTGTAAATCACAAGATTTCACGGAGGTTAATTTGTAAAGAAAACCGTGGAGATAACAACAATTTCATGCTCCAAAATCAAAATGCTTCAGATTCATCTATATAATTAGAAAATTAGATTAAAGATAACATGCTGCTTGTATCTTTATAAAAGTCACTATCTTGTGTCATGGTTTGGAAGGTCCTTCTATCAGAAAAATATGCTTGACTATTTTAAGACACATGAAATACTCATTAAAGCTTGGTTAAAAGTATTTATAGAACATTTTGGGAAATTATATTTTTTATATAAAATAAACATAAAATAATAAGCACCATTTTTTAATTTATTTAAACTGAATGGTGCAATATTGAATGAAAACTGTATCAATTTTTCAAATCTCTGTTCTTGTGTGTCTTTTCAGGACCATAGGTAATCCACATCAAAGTAAGCAACATGATAATTGAATAGAACTACTATATTAGCTGATAACTTTGAAAATCAGATTTGTGTTTGAACAATAATTTTTCTGTATATCCTTTTTGCTTTGTAGTTGATTGATAAATATTATAAAATGTAAAACATCCATTAATTTTAAAAATAGATATTCACATACAATTCACTTATTCCATGTTAACCTTTCCATCTGATTCTTTGGAAAAAATATACTACCAAATGAGAGATAAATGTCTCTCCCACTCTTGTTTTCTTAGGAAGTCATGTTTTTCTTTTGAGCTATTAAAATATATAATTAATCATCAATTAAATTTTGAAGTCATTAAATTTGAAGATAGTTTCTATAGTTTTGCACTTAGTTCAATGTCTATTTTCTCAGTTTTTTATGTCAAAAATCATACTGTTTTGAAAATCAGGCAATCATTTCAAAAAGCTTGTATTAATTTTCTTATATTCTATCTTGCATTCTATTAAATAAACTCATTTATTCATAAATAGAAATATAAAGAATAATATTTTATAAATCATAGTAATTATTAACAATCAACTAAAACATATTACTCCTTTATATTATTTATTCTAAACAATAACTAATAACAATATTATGTTTTATATGATAAATTACACCTGTATTTTGCTTAGTAATTATTTTTATGTAAAGATTTATAATAATGATCATCATAAATTTGAGCCACTATTATAATTTGCAATTGAATATTTACTATAATCATCATAAAAAATTTTTAATTATTTTTGATGGTCATTTTGTATGATTAATAATGTGATAGGATAATTATTAATGCTATATCATCCAAAAACAAAATAGAAAATTTTATACTGAAACTGTACAACACAGTTTATTTATAATATGCAATATATTGCACAATATTAGTGGGATATACAATATTTTGATTATAAATGTAAAATGTAATTACAAAATGTACAGTACAATATTTTACTCAATTTTCATCCAGTGTCTTTGCAAGATAATCAGTTTTTTTATTAATGATATATTCACAGTAAAGATTTTTCATTATTAATGATTGCAAAACCCTCCCCAAAGGTTTTCATTCAGTATAATAAATAATCAAAAACAGTTTAATGACATACTATAAAAATACATTAATACCATATTCAATTTTAAAATTGTACTTACACTTTTATGGATTAAAATTTTCCCTAATAGTACTTTGCTTGCAGCAAAAATAATAATAATCACATTGTAATTTAATTATTATAATTTTAATTTTGGAATGAACTTAGCATCATTTAAAATTACTAAATCTAAATTTAAAATAATACAATTTATTTGCTTGATTTTAAAGCTTCTCATAACATTATTGCAAAAAATGAAAATTTTATTCAACATAAAACTGTTAACATAAATGTATTTTTTTTCTTCATATGTCATATCATCGGCCGGGACATGAACCCACAAGCGTCTGCAAACAACTACTTGCTTGCAAGGTGGCTGTGATGGTGTCTCAGCTAACAATGCTTGACAACATAAATGTATTTTCATTTTAAAAAATTGCATGCAAATAAACTGAAAAAGACTCGCACCTATAATATATTGCACTAATTAAAAAATTTTAAAGTCATTTTAAAGAGCATGTCTACCACATTTAATAAAATTTGCCATCTCATGGCAAAAAAAAATCACAGCTAGCATACAAATTTTCATACCATATAAAGTGATCTTTATTTAGATCTGCAAAGTATATATATTGTAAAAAATGCCTTAAATATTGATTACAATATGCAAATACAAAATGCACTAGATACATTTTTTTCTTTTTTAATACAACAGAATTGGCAATGTACAGTATGCTAATTTTTCTACTCTTCTACTAATGATAAATAACATGTCTTTATGATCAATGAAATAAATTGTTATTATACATCTTTTTAATTTTAAATAATTTCATGCAAATGCTATAAGATAGTGGTACAAATCTAAAAAAAAAAATTTTCAGTGTGGACTTTTTTCAAAGCAATGAGAAACAGATGCATGGAAAAATACAAAAAATAGTTAACTGCTAGTTTACTTTCAGATTCTCATACATTTTGCTGTACTTTTAAATATTTAAAAGTCTCATTTTTTTCTAGTAATCTAATATATTAGTGAAAAAAAATCAAGAAAATCTCTGAGCTTGGAAACAGAAATGAATATTGTAAGTTGACTGAAAAAAGGAGAATGAAATCATATCTGTTCTTTTATACATTTATCACTACCACTATTATTAAAAACAAAGACAAAATAGAACCAAATGTTCAAACCATTGTAGATATATTGAATTTTCATAAAATCATATCATTCCATATAAAACAAAAATTCAATAAGTATGACATCAGCTGGTGCACTCATCCAAAAAAATCAATATCATCAAAGTATTTAGAAAAAAATAATAGATCTTATAGTAAGAAATTTATGATTCAGAAAATTAGATAAATATGAATGGATTATCAGAAAGAACAACTTCAAGATAAGTGCTTTTTACATAGATTTAAGTTGCAGTATCATTTCATACATATTTTAAATGCATATTTCCATAATACACAATGCACAGTTTATACAAGCATATAATGTATATTAAGGAGCTTTTTTTAATTACTACACATACTAAGCTAAGTTGTTTTTTAACAGCTTACAATGTAATTTTTAACTGGTGGAAGCAGGAAAATTTTTACCCATAGGGAACTATTATAATGATTTGTTCTTTATGCAATATTCTTGCTTAACAGTTAGTTCTGGATGCCCAATTGCCATTGCTAAACAGGGTAAAGATACTTTAATATTGATGTGTGTAATTTTTATTTATTTTTTTATTATTATATGTGCACACACATCACATATTGACCAGGTTGTTTATCCATAGTCAATGCAAATCATAATCTTTTATTAACCATATTTTATGTAAATTTCTTAAATAATAATAATGGTACCTTTGCCCTGTTTTTAATGCCCTTTTTAGCTTTATATGGCCCTCCTACTTACAATTTCTCTTTATTCTAAACTAGAAATAGAAGATACACCAGTTTCTTTCAATGTTTTTTTTTACCTACATATGATACTGTCTGATTATCCTTTTTTATACTAAAAATGTTAAATATCTTTAACTCTAAAACTAAAGATTAACATTAATAATATTTCATAAATACTTTCTAAAGAATAAATATATTTTAATTTTTGTATTTTAAGTAAAGAAAATAATTTCACTATAACATAGAATCCCAAAGTGAGCTGTGATGGTGCTATCATATATGACCCTTTATGCGATGGTCAAGATTTTATATGAGAGATGCAAAAAGCAAAATGAAAATGTTCTGCAGATTTCAGCTTATGGATAATAATAAAATAGCCAAAATAGTATTTAATTAGGTTATGAATAAAGGGCAGGCAACAAGATGGGTGAGAAGGGTAGTGTGATATGCAGATAATTTAGAAAAAGAATTTATGTCAGTATACTTATACAAAAGTTGGGATGATTGTGGTAGAAGAATTGTAGGGTATTATAGTGTTAAGGAATGGGATAAAAGAATAGATGCATTAATAATGAATAGGGAGTTGGAGAGATGGGAGAGCTAGTATAGAGAGTAAAAAGAGTTAAGTAAACAGAATAGTGGGTGTGAGTTAATTTATGATAATAGCAAAGAAAGTAGTTTACTGTTTAAGACTCAAACAGGATCTTTAGAAACAAAACAATAAATACATAAATGAAAAAATATGGGTGGTTTAGTCTGCAAGTTGTGTAAGGAAGATATAGAAAATATTAATGTAAATGCCTGAAAGCAAAAAGGTTACAAATGATGAAGTTGTGGAAGAATAAATATGAACAAAGTGATTATACATAAAGTGGCTTATTGGTTTTTATGCTGGGTTTGGGAAAAGATAAAGTAGTTTTAGATATAAAGGCCATGAAGTTGATGTTGTGGAAATGGGATGGAGCAGGATAGAAAAGAATATGGGAAAACTTGAAGTGGGGAATGGAAAGGGAAGTCAAAGTGGCTATCACATTTCTCTAGGCATAGTTGCGGAGAGACTCCGTATAAGGAGAAGTCACAGTGCATCATATCACCTGCAGCATGATGGCACTGCAGTTGCTGCTGTGTGGAGAGCTTTGTCTCTGTTTAATTTTCATTACAAGGTTGGAAATAACTTGGAACACAGTATCAAGAGAAAAAATAAATTCCATGTAATAAAACAACTGCTGCAACTGAGGTGTCTAAATCAACATTTGGTGAATTTTTATTAGGATTTATCTACTTTTTATTTTATTTTATGCTTTTAAAAAAGTAGTTAATTTTATATGTATTTTTACATAAATATTTTTGATATGTATCATATTTTACTTGTTTGGATTAGGATGTGGGCCAACAGATGATATAACGAATGACTTTCTGGAATCAATTTTTTCATTGTAACAGAATTCACTATATTTTACATCTAAAATAATCTTAGTGGAACAATAATGATAATGAAATAAAAATTTACAACACACACACAAATATATATCACTACATTGTAATAACTATGCACATTAGTTCATGGTTTATCAGCCATAGTGAATTAAAAGACAAAATTGGCATCAGATATATTAATCCAGAGTCAATTTCTAGCATATATGATCCAAATTTACAAAATTAAATCGCATTTTTATACGCATGTGCTTGAGGCTACAGCCTTAATGAATATTACTTACGTATCAATGTGCGTTTAAATAAATTTATAATTAAAATTAAATTGGCTAAAATAGATAATTTTAGGGAGTGAGAAAATGAAATTAAATAGTAAATTATTGGAGGATATTAATACAAATTTTGGAAATATATTAATAGATGGAATGTAGGGGAAATAGAATTAATAAACAAAGAGGAAAAAGAGTATAGCTCAAGAAAAAAAATTAGATACAATCTTAAATATGTATGTAATGGATAAAAAAAAGATATTATATGTGAAGGACAGAATGATGACAAACATAAAAGCATATAGTAATGGAAATATTAAGTTTACAGAAAATAAATTGACTGAAATAGAGAAAAAATTGACAAATGGAAAAGCAAAAAGTTTAGATGGATGGGCAGCAGAGATGGTGATGGATTTAGGAAATAGAATAAAATTAAATATATTATCATGTTTTAGTTAGATGGCACAGAAGAGAAAATTTCCAGATAGCTTGAATAATACAAGAGTAAGACTACTATTTAAAGGAAAGAGTAATGACAATAGAAAGTAAAACAATTATAGACAGATGGAAGTAATGCCACTGTTATATAAAGTTTTTGCATATCTGGTGGCTGGAAGGTTCACCAAGTCAATGGAAGAAAATAAGATAGTGGAAGAAATGCAAGGAAGTTTTTATTTGGATAGGCATATAGGAGATAGTTTATTTGTAGTAACACAACTTATACATATGAGTAGGAATACAGATAGACAGTTATAGATGGTCTTTATAGACATAAAGAAGGCATATAATAGAGTAAATAGAAATGGATTGTGGGTAAGTTTAGTAAATTAGGGAGTGAGTGGAGCTTTAGTGGATCTTATTAAGAGATTGTAAGAAAATAATTACTATAAATATCAGTTAGGAAATTTAGAATTAGTTAAAATTAAAAATATGGAGGGACTAAAGCAAGAAAACCCTACGTCACTTAGTTGGTTTTTGTTATATTTGAAAGACATGGAGAGAGCAATAGAAAGACTAGGAAAAGGGGTAAAGATATCATTAATAAGTGTCAATGGAGTATATACATTATCATATTTTATTTGCTGATGATATCTTGTGGACAGAAAGTAGGGAAGATATGGAAGTTATGTGCTAGAACATGCACAAGAGTGGGTAAAGAGATGGAAATTAAATTTAGTGAAGAAAAACCAAAAGTAATGATGATAAATGCTGAGGAAAAAGAAAAGAAATAATTTTTATTGGAGATATAAAGTTAAATGTGGTGAATAAGTATAACTATTTGGAAATTGTCTTCAGTAATCAGAGAAATTGCTTAGATAAATGGAAGAAAAAATTGATAAATGAAGGAAAGAAAAGAAAGGGACTGATAAAAAAAAAAAATAACAGTGTTTTCATATAATAAATAAAATGTAGAGAATGGCAACAGCATGGTTAACTTATGTGTTGTTAAAGGAGTGTTAAATTACTACAAAGATAATTAGGAAGACATGCATTAGATGCAGATGTGTGGATGTCAAAGAAGGCAATTCAAGGAGAAATGAGATGGTCAAGTTTTTATGTGAGATATGCAAAAAACAAAATGAAAATATTTGATAGATTGCAATTTATGAATAATAAGAGAATAGCCAAGATAGTATTTAATTAGGTTATGAATAAAGGGCAGGCAACAAGATGAGTGAGAAAGGTAATGTGATATGCAGAAGATTTGAATATGAATTTATGTCAGTATACTTATACAAAATGTGACATGATAGTGTAAGGAGAATTGTTGAGTGTTATAGTGTTAAGGAATAAGATAGAAGAATAGATGCATTAATAAAAATTAGAGTTGAATAGATGGAGAATTAGTATGAAGAGTAAAAAGAATTTAAATATATATATAGAAGTAAACAATATTCAGTGTGAGCTAATTTATGATAATAGCAAGGAAAGTACTTTACTGTTTGATGGTTAGCAACAAGAGAATATACATATTAACAAAAACTATGCATGATTTAGTTTACAAATTATTTAAGGAAGACAAAAAAATTAGGCATCTGTTAATTGAATGTAAATGCCTACAAATAGAAAGAATATAAATAATGAAGTTGTGGGAGAATAAATATAAAGTGATTATACAGAAAGTGGGTTTTTAATGTTGGGGAAATAAGATGGAACAGGATAGCGAAGAATATAGAAAAAACTAAAGGTGGAATATGGAATGGAAAAGAAAGGTGGATAACAGGTTTCTCTGGTCATAGTCGCTGAGAGATCCTTGACTCCAAGAAAGGAGAAGGCATAGTGCATCATGCCGCATATTTGTCAGAATCTTCAGAGAGATTAATGGATGAGTATGTAGAATTGATTAGTAATTTGAGAAAGATTAAAACAAGAGTAGGAATACTTGGGTTATTACCAAATTTTATTAATAGATATATGCTACATTGAGCATGTTCTATAAGTGAGAATTGAAAAAAATATGTGAGAGAAATGATGTTATATTTGTAGATGTGTGGGATTCTTTATTAGTAAAAGGGATTTATATAGTAAAGATGGAATGCACTTAGCAAAACAAGAAAGTGAAGTTTTAGGGAGTTTGATTTTAAAAAAATATAGTTTAGGAAACATAAAGGGGTGTGGGTTTTTTTTATTTGCAGTGTTATCAGAAAGAAGAAGAATTGACGGGATATAAGAAATAAATAAAGGGTAGCTGATTTGGATGTAAATGTGGAGAGTAAATGGGTCTGTAAAATTAAAGATAAGCAAATAATTTATAAATATAATGAAGAAGAAAGAGTCAAAAGAATTTATAAAAGAGTAGTTATGAAAGAAGAAATTGTTTAAATTGGATATTTGAACATGCAAAGTGGTAGTAGATCAGAAAAATAGCTGGAATTAAACAAAGCAGTTAAAAATGAAGAACTTGAGGTATTAGCAGTTGTGGAAACCCATCTAAGAAAAGAAGAACCTAATACTGGAAAACTTGGTATGGCAGAGTATAAATAGAAAAGAAACAGAACAAAGGGGTAGTAGGATAAGAGTTAGGTCAAAAAATATTTAAATACTGTTAAATGTCAAGAACATTTGTGGTTTGAGATAAGGTTAGGAAAAAATGGATGGTAACTGTAGTATATATAGACCCTGGCGATAGTCAAACTATAATTTAGTGGAACAGTAGCATATATGAATACCTAGTTAAGGATATACAGTTTTTTTAAAAAGGAGAAGAGAATAATTGTTATAGGAGCTGTAAATGAGTATAATGAAGAAACTGCTATTGTAGATAACAAGAATTGACAGCTTTTGAATAATTTTTTTCAGAAAGTGAATTTGAGCATTGGAAAATTATCAAGTATTTATGACGAACAATACACATGGTCTAGAAATAATATATTTCACACAATGGATTATGTATTAATAGAGAAAGAGGGAATGAATAAAGTATGAAAAATTAAAGTGTTTGATAATGAAGAGAGAGTATGTAATAATGGTCATTAATTTTTTTATAAATAGAAAAGATTAGTAATGATAAGAAATAGTAATAAGAGTAGAAAGGATAGTGAAAGTTGTGAATGGAGAATGAATGATAATAAGTTAGAATATAAACCATGGTGGAGTTGATTGGAGATGAATATAAGGATTGGTATGGTGAAGTAGACAAAGTTGCAAATAGGGTTTTAAGTGAGAATATTCAGAAAAGTAATAGAAAAGTGACAGTAAAAGTGGAAAAAATCATGGGGAGAATGTAAGTGTGTTATTAAGGACAAGGAAAGTGAAAAAGATGTTAATGTTAAATGGGAAATATATTTTTAAAAAAGAAGTTGGCCAAAATGGATAATTATAGAAAGATAATGAAATTTAATAGTAAATTGTTGGAGGATATAAATAAAAATGGAAGAGATAGTAATAAAATTTTTTGGAAAGACATTAAAAAAAGGAATGTATAAGGGAAGAGAGAAATAGTATTATTAGATAATGAGGGAATAGAGAATAGCTCTAGAGAAGAATTAGAGGCAATTTTAAATAAGTATGTAATGGATACAGAAAAGATGCTAGATATGAAGGACAGAGTGATAAAAAACATAAAAGCACATTGTAAGGGAAATGTTAGGTTTACAGAAAATGAACTCAATGTGGCAGGGAAGAAATTGAAAAGTGGAAAGGCAAAAGCTTTAGATGGATGGGCAGCAGAGAGGGTAATGAATTTAGGGCATAGGGCAAAATTAAACCTATTATCATGTTTTATGGAAGAGAGATCTTCTGGATAGTTGGAGTAAATAAGGCTACTATTTAAATAAAAGGGTAAGTATCATAGAAAGTTAAGTAATTATAGACCAATAGAGGTAACATCAGTGTTATATAAAGTTTTCTCACTGATGGTGGCTAGAAGGGTTGCAAAATGGATGAAAGAAAATAATGAAGTTGGAGAAATTCAAGGAGGTTATTGATCAGATAGGCATGTAGGAGATAGTTTATTTTAGTCACAATTTATAGATATAAGAATACAGGTACCCAGTTATATATGGTTTTTATAGATGTAGAGAAGGCATATGATAGAGTAAATAAAAATAGATTACGAGTAAGTTTAGTAAAATTTGGGAATGAATGGAGCTTTAGTGGATCTTATTAAGAGATTGTATAAAAATAATTACTATACATATCAATTAGAAAAAACAAAATCAATCAAAGTTAAAAATAGGATAGGACTAAGGCAAGGATGCCCTATGTCATCTATTTTTTTGTTGTTGTATTTGAGAAAGATGGGAAGAGAAAAAGGCTAGGAAGAGGGGTAGAGCTAACATTAATAGGTGCCAAGGAAGTATATACATTATCAGGTCTTTTATTTGCAGATGATGTCTTCTTATGCACAGAAAGAATGGAAGATATGGAAGTTATACTGAGAATATGCACAAGGATGGATAAAGAGATGGAGATTAAATTGAGTGAAGTAAAATCAAAAACAATGATGACAAATACTGGGGAAAGAGATGACAAAGAATTTTTATTGGGGGGCTAAAGTTAAATATTGTGAATAGATATAACTATTTGGGAATCATCTTAAGTAATCAGAGAAATTGCTTGTTTGGATGAATGGGAGAAAAAATTGATAAATGATGCAAAGAAATGAAAGAAACTGATAAAGAAGTTAAGGGTGTTTTTATATAATAAATATGATGTATTTAGAATTGTATAAAAAAGAGTGGCAATAGCTACCAAGGTTAACATATGGAAATGATGTCTTATGTGTAAGTAAATGGGTGTTAGATTAATTAGAAAAACTACAAAGAAAAGTAGGAAGACATGCATTAGATGCATGTGAGTGGGTGGCAAAGGAAGCAATTCAAGCTGAAATGGGATGGTCAAGTTTTTATATGAGAGATGATACATTGATGATATATTTATTGCAGCTCCAGAAGACATCATTACCAATCTCCACAACAGCCTGCAGAATAAAAACCAAGCTTATTTGCACTATGACCTGCCTCAACATATGTGTCAATAAAAATATAGATAGGTTGGACTACCGAATGGTAGTTAAACTTTTGAAAGTATGGGGTCTGACACATCCTAATTCTTACGCACCTCACTCCCACAAACTCGCAGCCCTCTCTTCATTCATGTTTAGAAACCATAATTTATGCAAATATGAGGCAGATAAAAGAAATAATCTTATTAATTATATGACAGATTTAAATTAAACTGATAGAGTGCAAACCTCTCAAGCGCTTAGCCAAGCAGATCGCAAATACTGAGACAGAAAATTTAACAAGAAAAGAGTAGTTCCACTCTCTTCTTTACTTATCTTTCTATATATCCAAGCCAGTCCAAAGTACTTACATCTGAAAGCATGAATCTTAAATATCTTCACACTCAACTCACTGAGCTCTAATTATAAACATACAACATGAAATCTTTCGATTTACAACACACAGATTTAAGAAAAATAGGACACACTCAATCATTCATTAACAGAAAAGTTAATAAATTCTTTTATAAAATAAACCATAATTACAAGAAAGTAAGCAAACCGAGAATCCTAATTCCATACATCCATTCAACAGCCAAAAGCCTTATTAATAAACTATCAAGTGATTTTGAAGTCACTTTCCATTCACCTCCTAACACCAATAGACATCAATAACACAAAAGACAGGATTAAACCCAAATTCACACCTCAAGTTGTATACAAAATCATCTGCCCCCAAAGAAATTACATGGCAACAAATTATGGAGAAACTAAAACCAACATTGCAACCAGAGTAGCTCAACATAGATACCTCTATAACAAAACTAAAACAAAGCTTGAAGGCAATTCAATTTTTGTTGAGCCATGCCTTTCTACCCACAACAGCCAATGTCATTTGCTCTGAAATAAATGATATTAAATGCAAAGTCAGGAAAGTTTACTACATAGTAAGTGACCCAGCAGCAATCAATAGAAGAGAGGCTTGCTTTTCTCTGTCTTGAAAATGGTCTATGTAGCATCTTCATATGAATTTGCATAAATTTGCCTTAATATTACAGTTCTTAACCAAACACAAGTAGCCATGAATATGGTACTATAAACTGTCCCAAAAGTGCTTGATGGTAACTTTTGATAATTTTACTTACGTTTAATAACTTCATTATCTGTACACAGAGCACATATATATATTAATTGATTTCAAACGCTAATGAAATAAAGCCTTAACTATATGAGAGATGCAAAAAGCAAAATGAAAATTTTCTGTACATTGCAATTTATGAATAATAAGAGAATAGCCAAGGTAGTCTTTAATTAGGTTATGAGTAAAGGACAGGCAACAAGATGGATGAGAAAGGTAATATGATATGCAAAAGATGTGGATAAAGACTATGTCAATAGACTTATACAAAAGGTGGGGTGATTGTGTTAGGAGAATTGCTGAGTGTAATAGTTGCAAGGAATGGGATAGAAGAATAGATGCATTAATAAAGAATAGGGAGTTGGAGAGATGGAGAACTAGTATGGAGAGTAAAAAGAGTTTAAGTATATAAAGAAGTAAACAATATTAGGTGCAAGTTAATTTATGATAATAGCAAGGGAAGTAGTTTGCTGTTTAAGCTCAAACAGGATCTTTAGCAACAAGGAAATATACACATAAATGGAAAACTGTGGGTGATTTAACCTGAAAGTTATGTACAAAAACCTTGAAAATATTAGGCATCTGTTAATTGAATGTAAATGATTGCATAGAAATGGCACAAATAATAAAGTTGTGGAAAATAAATATAAACAAATGGATTATATACATGGCAGATTTTTGGATTTTATGCTGTAGTTTGAAAAAGATAAGGGAGATTTAGACATAAAGATCATGGAGTTAATAAGGATTATGTTGTGGAAGTAAGATGGAGCAGGATAGAGAAAAATATGGAAAACACAAGGTGGGGAATGGAAAGGGAAGATAAAGTGGCTAACAGGTTTTTCTGGGTATGGTAGTTGAGAGATCCTGACTCTGATAAAAGAGAAGTCACAGTGCATTTCATCTCATCATCATCATAGTGTTTTAAAGTGCTGTATATGTTAAATTACAGTGTGCAACAGGCTGAAGGATTCTTTCTATGAAGCTTCAATTTTAAATGTATTAATTTTAAAATAATTCCAAGAAATGTCAAAAGTATACAGACCTTTATTTAAGCAACCATAAGAAATGGTGATCATGTGATTGTTGGTAATTCAGAGTGCAATTAATTTATCAGGCAGATGGATATTTTTAAATATCATTATTTGATAACTAAATGAACAAAATAATTTTTTTTTTCTTTATTTATATATGTTAGTGATACAAAGAAAAAAAATTATTACCAACTTTTAAAAATTGATTGATAACTTTCTTGATTTTAGTATCCACATATTTTCAATAGCATGTTTAGATTTTCCATTTAATTTACTATAAGAATGAGCAATTTGTTTATTTAAAAATGTACTCAAAAAGATCAAATCAGAAAGCATTCATAATACATTATATTTTTGTAAACTAAACAATTCAAATTCTTGCATGCATTATTTTTCTATTTCTTTACATTATACAATTTATCATGTTACTGTTTTTCACGTATTATAAATGAAATATCCAATTGTATGAATAAAATGTATAAACTAAATTTTTAAAAAAATTTAAACCAGTGTACTAAAGTGACATTATGTTATTTCTAACACACATGCCAATACACACACAATTTCTAATTTATTATTCAATTTATATGTTTTTTATTACCCTTTTTTTTATCGTCTTTGTAAAATAACTAATTTGAGCTATTAGATTTGTTCTGTTACATATCCTTTCTCTTTAAAATGATACAATGGGACAAAATATTTTCATTTCTATGTTTACTGCAAACATTTTAATTTTTCTGTTTTTGCATTTCAGTCATTTTCCTAAAGTGTTTTATACATCAATATATAAGTAAATAAATAATTTAATAATGTATGTAATTGTAATCTTGCAAAAAAAATAATCTTCACATATGCACTATTAAATTAACATGCATTCAGTATTTTAGAAGCATAAGTGTTGCATTTACATATAAATAATCTGAACACATATGTCCATGATTCCATGTCATGTTAAAGTTCTATAAACTTCTTTGAGAATATTCTAAAGTATACATCACACAATCACTTTGTGATCTTTTAAAAAAAAAATGGGATGAATTTGGAATGAAGATCAAGAATCTTTTGGCAAAATGAAATCTCTACTAACTTCTAAAAGCTTGTTAATGCATTATTACAGTCATCTTGATGACACCTTGACAACAGATACTTTGGAATATGACATAGGAACAGTTTTAAATCAACCAGACACAGTGACAACTGTAAATTGCATATGACTCTCAAATACTCTCTAGTGCTGAGAAAACTTATAGCAAATTAGACAAGGAAGATTTAGTTATAAAGTTCAGCATAAAAAAATTCCATCAATATATCTTTAGCCATCCATTTCAAATAATTACTGACCACAACATTTTTGCTTGGAATCATCTAACTTACTAAACCAATCTCTGATAATCCAAGTCCTAGAATGCTTTGTTGGTTGAATCTTTTGGCAGGCTATGACATCAGGATTGAATTTCTATAAACAGCTTAATTCAACATGTAAACACATCATTTGGAGTATTAGAAAGAGCAAAATTGAAATACTGTAAACTATATAGGTGAGTTAAACAGAAATGTAATGAATAAGAAAATAGCATTGAGTCACATTAAACAATCCTGGCTAACAAATGTTGATTAAATAAATTAGGGACAGTTGACCCTATCAATATCATGAATGTCCCCATCAATTACTGTGGATATCCCATGGGCATCTGTCTATCAACAAAAATCCTGACTGACAATAAAGTAATGATTCTTTATAAAAGTCAAAAGTAAGTCATAGATATGATACACCAAGGATCATCTAAGCATAAATTTGAATGAAATTGCTAGCCCATAGGTATGTGTGATGGTCTAAAAAAAATTCAATAGAGGCCTGTATCAAGTGATATAAATCATGTCAGTCTATCATCAACCTCCTGCCAAGAATATGTGACATGGTCCATCAAAATAAATCCATTAAAATTCATATATGATGATCCATTTATTAGCATATTTTTCTTATTCTCATTTATGTCTATTCCAGATGAACAAATTACTAAAGAGTTGTAAGGATCAATTCCAATGAGACCTTTGCAAAATAACATTTTTGCAGTTCACCCTTTTCTTGAAATGCTAGTATTCAATAATGGAAATAACTATATCTGAGATAAATTTCAAGACTGCATGGGGGAGTTGCATCTAATAGATTGTCTGAAAAAGCCATTCAATACTTAAAAAATAAATCCGATTAAATTAAAACCAAATAATATACTTGATGGATTCTTATTACATAGAGTTGAACCAATACATAATTCTATCTACAAACATTGAGAAATCCCACACAGAAACTTTTACTAGACCAAAAACTAAAACTAAGTTATTCCTATTGCTACTCAAAAGGGGAAAAGTGAATGTAATTGCAAAATTTGAAATAGATAATACAGTTTGGATTTAAGCCAATCTTGCCTAAATAAAAAGAGCAGTACTGAACTTAATGTAAAGTCAAATTGTGCCAAAGATGTATATGAAAAGACATAAATCAAATATGTTGCAGATTCTCAATTTTAATGAATTGGAAACTGAAATCATAAAACCAGAAACCATTAAGACCAGAGAACAAAATAACAAGAGAAATTCAATCAATAATCCAGATATAGGAATATTAAAAACTTTGTTGAAACAGAAGTAGATGAACAAAAAACTCAACCAGAATTAATGGATCCACATACACTAATCAGAAGATAGTCATCATGTAAATAGGAAGCTGCATTCATATATAAGACTACATGGAATCCCAATAGTCTCACTATTTTCATGTAGTAGAGGGAGAAATGCTGTGAACTGACACACAGACACACACACACACACACATATATATATATGCATATTATATGCTTAATTAATAGTATAGAAAATAAGCCACTAATTACTGAACCATTAAGATCTAATGCCCAATAAAAATTATAATAGCCATCAAAGCTTGATATCCAAAGAGATTAACACTTCCAAAATTCCAATTATAATGACAAACCAATTTTGAACAAGTGTAAGATGAATATAAGGACAATTCAATAGAGAGTAGCAGTTTGACACATAGCAGTGCAGATAATAGAATCAAAAGAAAATGCAATTGCACTTGTAATAAAGCAGTACCAGCAGAATGCTCATCTTTCTTGGTGAACTTCACCACCATAAGTGCAGACCTAGGCCTCACTTTCATGGTTTTATTATGATTTACATGTATCTAAGGACTATTAGAACTGTAAGTATCCATTATTTAGTGTGATATTGTGTTAATTGTACACTGCACCTTCATAGGGTTATGGCTAGTGACTATGCTGCACCCTTTAAGATTCATCATTTATATCAACATGAATATCTTACTAAGCATTTATATTTATCTATGTATTTATTAATTATTTATGAATTGTATTCATAATAATTATTCATACATAAATATATATTTAATAATAAATCCATTTATATATTACGTACCCACTTAGGTTATTATTTTATTTGCATATCCTACACTTTATTAGATACATGTGTGCAGAATAATTGGTTAGAACATAGACCTACTGCATACTTATTTTTATTCTATATGATATCAAAAGTATAAAACCATTATAATAAATATTCCTGTTATTTTGGACATCTGTTATATCTTTATACAGTATTACCTTTGCGTAGTATTTAATGCTTATATAAATTAAAATCTTCAAAACTGGATTTAAACTATATTTACTTGCAATATCTCAGAAACCTATAGTTTTTTGATATTTAAAGATAATTATAGTGATCCTAAACTTCTAATTTAATTTTTCATAATAAAGCAAACATAACAGTTCATAACTTTTTTCTAAATGACTACAGATACATTTTAACATACTAATCTTAGCCAAATGGGCCAACAATAGCTAAAGAAAACAGAATAATTCTGGGACAATTGTATGTTTTTACTAAAAAAAATAAACATTCACATAAATGTTACTTTATATTTATATTATTCAAAATTGTAGATACTATGTAATAAATTCTCTTAAGAGAATTATTAAAATCAATTTTTACTAGCTTTCACATTGTTATAATTGAAGATATGATGATTAACTTTTTAAGTGTTTTATAAGTGGCATATAATATATGCAATACATCCATATATGGCTGAAAAACATTGTGGCTTTGTAGTAGCATATTATGCTCTTGGCATAGGTTGAGAATTTTTTTTAGATTCTTGTTAGGCGTAGGTTTTTTGGGGATAGAAGACATATGCCAATCTACTTATCTACCCAATACTAATCATTAAATAGATATCTATTTATTATTAATTAGAAAATAAAATAATGAGAGACTTTCACTATTTTATTTTTCTATGGAAAATTGATGAAAAAAAATATTGCCTTGTTAGGCATTCTTTCTTTGTTTCAGTAGCAACAAGGGAAAAAAATAAAATGCCAAATATAATATTAGGAAAGAAATGAGTTTTGTAGTGGCCATGCAAAGCAATCACTAAAACACACTTGCATATATAGAACATACATTATTTTTCACTTGTGCCCCCTTCCTCGGATGAAAAATTGTCGACCCATTCTTTGCTTTTACTATGTCTAAATTATAAGTATGTAAAGATATTTATAATAAAATGATGGTAGTTTTAACTAATATACAAATTTATATTTCCTAATATTTTAATATCAAACATCTATAATTTGAAATAAAATTTTTGAAAAAAATTATATACTTGTAAAAAAAAAAAGATACCCAATTTATTTTCATGTAATTTTCATCTATTTTAAAAAATTAAATCCCTTCAAAAAAAACTTATTATCCAAAACTTAAGAGTTTCTTAAAAATTTCATCAATAATTTTTATGCGACTCCTCATGACCACGGTTTGCACATCACTATGCCAGTCCATTGTTGTTTATTTGATAAGATGCTATCTTAAGTTCTTCAGCACATTTTTTTTCCTGAAAAACATCATCATCATATCTAACTGTAGTTCTCTTTTATATTCTATCTTCAAATATACCTTCTCAGTAAAAGCAACTAAAATCATTTTTATTAGTATCTTTAAATTAATTTTTATAACATAACTGAGAGTTGCCTCTCACATAAAAACCATGCTAAAAAATACTACAAAATATTTCTTTAGTGAGTATGATACCGGTCATCACATTTTTAAAATTTTGTGGATCCATTCTTAAATATATTTTTTTTGATAATGCCTTTATGGTATATAGATAGGGAATCCAAATTTCAATTCCATATGGTAAATTGGTTAAGAACAGTAATTATGTCTCTCTTATGAAATATTCAATTTCTTAATTTGTTAAAACCAGCTGTGCCATATTGAAATCTGCTCAACATCAGTTAGTTTGTTGGTATGTTAATTTGTAAACATTTGATCTTTAAGTTAGTCTGAAATTTTAAAATTGAAGCTTAATACATTTGAAATTCAGTATACAACTAATAAATGCCCAGGTAATCCATATGAAATACTAATCTTTTCAGTAGGTCACCTAGTTTCTTAGAAATGGAACAGAGTGTGTGAAAATGTTGAGTATTTCAATTTTAAAATTTTTTCTTGAACTTTCATTTATTTTAAGTATTAGTGAGATGATATAGAGATTTTTTAAGTAATAATAATGCATGTTTTATAATAGTTTTGTTAAAGTTTTTTTTCAAATCAAAACAAATTATGTACATATACTAAATATGGCATATGCATAGAATATACGTATTAACTTACTGTAGACATATGCAGTGAAATATATATACTATATTTGTGAAATTGATTCAAAGTAAAATTATATGTATTAAATGAAGTTCATTCCAATATAGTTTTGGTAAGTTGTTTTTTTTAAAACAAACATTCCAATCAAAAGCCAAAATGTAAAACATTTTTCATTTAAAAGAATATTTCATATTTTCAAATCACTTATATATGCATATATTATTATGTACACATACTAAATATGATATATATAAGGGGTATACATTTTAACTTATAGCTGAAACATTTAGTGATATGTGTATATATTGAACCGGGGGGCTTCAATTCAAAAGTCAACTATTTTAAAATAGAGAAAAAGAAAAAATATTCTTATAGGGATTTTAAAAAAATTATTTAAAATTTTGGATTTTTTTTTAGTACATACCATTATAAGTATATATATCTCGCACACACCTGATTATATTTTGAGTTCATATTGTTTTAAGAAGATTTTGATTGAGATATTTTTTTCTATTGGGATTAAAAAGCCAAATTCTTCCATCTAAAAGCTTGTGAGAGGTGTTTCTAATTAATTAAGATTTAATTAATATTTTTAAAAAAGGTAAGTGCCCTGACAGTTTTGTTTTTAATTATGATCTGGTAGAAGATAGAGAATAAGATAAGATTTTTTGTTAAGACATTCAGTTTGTTTTTTTCTCAGAAGGAAGCTTTCTGCAAGCAGTTGTTTTTTTGGACTAGAATTGCTAGAAAAACCATTTAAAAGAAAAAAAGATAGTCCAGTTATTATCATACATGTTTCACACTGACTTCCTAGAAAAGGTATATACACTTATTATGGGGGACTAGAGACCAACAATTCATAAAGTAGAAAAATATCAAAGGTATGCCATGCTAAAAACTTTTCTAAGATGAACCTTGAAGCTCTAAAGTTGTTTCATCTTTAACATCCTGAATTAAAAGTATTCAAGACTGATCTGTAAATTTGCCTTAATACTCTGCAATCAACTTATTAAAAAAGAAAAACAAAGGAAGGAAAACAATAGCAGTGTACACTTGCCAGAAATAAATCCTGCACACACTATTGGAAAGAATTATAAGGAAAAATTTAAGCCTTGAAAATAACCTAACTTTATTATCTTAACCAGAACTTAATTCTGTAAGCTTGCTATTAGAAACAGAGAAAAAATAAAATGAACTTATGATAGGATTATTTATATAAGCTTATTTATTTTTAATTGATTTATTATATTTTTTACTATTGACATATGAATGTTAAATAATTAATTCTTTATTTCCAGAGGTTGGTAATCTTAGAGTGTACTGCAAGTCTTTATCTTGTACTCATTTTTTATTATTTATTTGTATTGAAGGCTTTGGCAGATAAGTTTCTTTTAACTCATTTGTCCCATTTTGTTTGAAATCCATTTAGTTTAATTGTTTATGGCAGACCTTGGCTCTTTTGGCTGGTGGTTTATCGATTAGGGTTTGTTTTCTTTTAAAGGAAGATTATGGGCTGTATAGTAAACAGAGCTCTTATGAGTGTTTAAGGAGCATAGGATGTCATTGTTTTAGCCCTAGGGTCCCTTTCTTGGATTGAGGAATGATCACCCTGCACTGTTTGTTGACTCCCATTCAAGGTAACCTTTATGTAAAGTCTCCAACAAGGGATATAGATATTCATATTGCATGTAACAAATGAGAATAGATCCCAAACAGAAGGAAAATGGTATTTGTGTAGATAAACAGTTGGCAGGAAGATCATGGCAATTCCTAATAAGCTTAGGTGAGAAAACCAAATTGTCTTCCAAGACTTTTGAGATACCATAATATTCACTGCACTCTCAGACCAATCAGGTTAAGGGATTTGGTGGAAATTTTTGTTTTCTTTTAGTATTAATATTTGTCTTGAATTTATTAAACCTAAGAATTATTAATAATTATTTTTTTTGTATTACATTTTCTATATTTCTTTTTGGTGCATGGTAAATAAAAGCATTTAATATAAAAAAAATATCTTTATTATATATTTGCATTTTTTTACATATGCACACAAATTTATACTTTATTAATACTAAAAAGAAACAATAGAAAGATCTTTTTTCCTTCTTAAAAAAAAACAGGATAATAAAAATGCAAAATAGGTGGGGTTTTTTCACTACATCTGAATAAAAATAATACTGTTATGTTAAAAATATATAATTCTACTGACCTTTTGCCTTTTATCATTTTTTGTTTTCCAATGTTTTCTAAAAAAAATTCCATTCTATATTCAATTGTTTTAGAATAAATTTTTAAAAAAAATCAAAGTAAATTACAATGTTAGAAAGTTAACCCAAATTAACTATCTAGAATTAACACTACCAAGTATTGAATGCCTTAATTGATCAAGAGTTCATAAAAAAATTCAAGAAGCGAAAATGCTAGTTGGAATCAATCTGAGCACCATATACTCCACAGAGTATAACGTTCAACAATGGTATTAAATCATGTACGACTATAGTTAATAACAATTACATGTACAAAATAAAATTAAATGTAAACAGCTTTTGGCTGAAGAAAGGAGTTTGCTATTAACTGAAAGGAGACCCTTTGATTCCTCCTTGGAGGCCTTAAATGAACCGAGCAGGGCAAATGCCTAACATCCACTCCATACATTTTTGTCATGGCAATGCGATTATTCATATAGTATACAAATATGGACAGGTTGCTCACCAACATGCATTAGCCAGTGTGGTGAGTTGTTTTTTTTTTACCTGAGTTTAAGATCAAGAAACACCATGGTCTTTCTTCTCAGTTGTCTGATAAGGCAGAATGAATGTTTGTGTAAATATTTTTCCAATACATATATACAATTATGACAGACAAAAATAAATCATGGCCCTTAATACCAGAAGGCGGTAAAGTCACCAACCAAGGCAGCAATTGGTGGCTGAAGGTGGAGGGTGCTAAGAATCCCCAAATTGTGGACCCAGGCTGCCATTTGATGACTTTTTATTTAGGTACTTACAACTGCAGATCACTTTCAAGTGAAGGAAGATTGCAAGAAGTAGGATTCATTATAAATAAAAAGTGGAAGAACATTTTGGAGATTGATGGTGTATCGGACAGTGGCAAGATTAGTTATAGAACTTAATAGCAGGTACCAGATGCAGATAATTCACGTTTATGCCCCAACAAGTTCTCATAGTGATGAAGTAGTAGATTTTTATATGGATGTATAAAAGGCTTTTGATCAGAGTAAACATTTTAAAATTGTTATGGGAGACTTTAATGCTAAATTTGATAAACAAATGAAAGATGAAAATACTGTAGGTAATTTTGGTTATGGGAATAAAAATGAGAGGACATAGACTTGTGAAGTTTGCTGAAAAAGAAAAACTTTATATTATGAATTCTTTTGAGAAAAATGTTGAAAGGAAATGGACATGGAAGCATGCAAATGAAGGTACAGCAGAATTGGATATTTTGACTAACAGAAAATACATATTTCAAGAATGTAATGTTCTTAAATTTAACACAGGAAGTGATCAATTAGAAAGATGTAAGATACATGTTAATGCAAAACTAGAGAGACAAAAATTATTAAGAAAAACAATATTTATAGTTGATATTCCTAATCTTCAGAAACATTCTAATGAATTTAAATTAGAACTTACAGATTGGTTTCAAGTATTATAGATTTTGAACATGATTCAGATTTGAATGAAATTAATAAAAAAATAACTGATACATTTTTAAAAACTGCAACAAAGATAGCTAGTAGAAAAAAAAGCAGCAATTGACCAATAAAATTTCTACTGAGCCTAGAGAGTTTATGAAGAAAAGAAGGAATATGAAGATATACAAAAATGATGCATTAAAAAGGATTGAATATCTTAAATTTTGTAAAATGGTGTCGAAAGGAGTTGAAAATGATATAAGAAAGTATAACTGTGAACTAGCAAGGAAAGCTGCAGAAGAAAATAAAAGCCTCAAGAATGTAAAACAACATTTTGGTATTGGTAGAAAATTTATACCTGCAATAAGAAAAAAAGATGGAATTATTACTAAAAAAAGAGATGACATCATGAAATGGGTACAAGACTTTATCAAGAAGTATATAGTAATAAAGTACAAGTACCTCCTATATATATTACATCTTCCGAATTGCCCAGAATTTTAAATGAAGTGAGATATGCAATTAAATGTATGAAGAAGGGAAAGGCTCCAGGTTATGATGGAATTATAATTGATATATTAAAAAAAGCAGGTGAAGAAATAGAAAAAAATTCAGCAGTTATATACCAAATGTCTAAATGATAAAGCAAAGTTATATACCAAATGTCTAAATGATAAAGATGTACCAGATGATTGGAAGAATGCAGTAATATTATTTTAAAAAGGTAATAAAGAAGATATTAGAAATAACAGACCTATCAGCTTTAATCAGTTTTATACAATTTTTTTACTCATCTACAGAGAACATTGGATTTCCACCAACCAAGAGAACAAGCTGGATTTAAAAGTGATTTTAATACAGTAGATCATATCCAGGTATTGAGAGAAGTTATAGAAAGGACAAATGAATATGAGTTGCCATTATGTTTTGGATTTGTAGATTATGAAAAGGCATTTGATTCTTCTATAAACATTTCTTCAGTGATTAAAGCATTGGGTCATCAAGATATAGATCCAAGATAGTCATATTTTAAAGAATATTTATAAAATGCAATAGCAACAATTAGATTACATTATTTTAAAGAATATAAAATGCAATAGCAACAATTGGATTACATAATGATACTGGGACAGTCAACATTGAGAAGGGTGTAAGACAAGGTGACTCCATATCTCCAAAACTTTTTACAGCAGTGCTGCAAGAAGTATTTTGTGGATTAAAATGGGAAACTAAAGGAGTGAAAGTAAATGGGGATTATATGTCATTTTGATTTTGCAGATAATGTAGTTGTGTTTGCAAATAAGGCTTCAGAACTGCAGGAAATGTTGCCGGAGTTATCAGATGAAAGTAGGACTAAAGATAAATGTTAAAAAGACTAAAGTAATGTTTAATCGATTTCCTCAAAATATAAGAATAAAGATTATGATGAATTAGAAGTTAACAGTTACAAATATCTTGGTCAGATTATTAATACAGATGGAAACATAATGGATGAAATTAATCAGATTTAAACTTGTTTGGAGTGCTTTTGGTAGAAATAACTTGATACTAAAAGGAAATATACCTATGTGTTTGAAAAGGTTTTTAACAAATGTGTCTTACCAGTGCTTACTTATGGATCTGAGACTTGGACACTTAATAGAAAAGCAATAGATTTCAGATGACTCAAAGAAGTATGGAAAGATGCATGTTGGGAGTAACAAGAAGAGATTGAAAATGCAATGTATGGGTAAGAGAACAAAGAGGTGTTACTGACCTCATTGAAAAAATAAGATTGAAGTGGAGTTGGGCTGGACATATTGCTAGAAGAGAAGATAATAGACAGACAATTGAAATCTTAAACTGTTTTCCAAAAGATTGTAAAATACCCAGAAAAAGACCACATGTGAGATGGATGGATGAAGTAAGAAAGTGTGCAGGGGTAATGTAGAGAAGAAAAGCTAAAAATCGGAGATGGATTGAGCTTGGAGAGATCTTCATTCTGCAGTGGATTGGTAATGATTAATGAAACAGCTTTTAAAAATCCTTTTGAGAAAAAGGCCTCTCCAATATAAAAGAACTAGAACTGCAATTGCTATATGGCGAGTAACTATCATTATTTTACTGTATAGCTAAGATACCCATTAAATTAACAATATTACATGGTTAGCTTTAAATGAATTTTTAAAAAAAAACAAAACATTAAACTTATGTACAAATATATTCATATGTATATAACAAACAAATATTATTAATAATTTTGACAATATTCACTTAAAACATTCTAGTGATACTGTAACAATTTTATCATGTTCAATTGTTAAAATAATGATTATTGTACAAAATGTATAATTAATATTTAGTCATTATGCTTTATTTTTAAACCATTAAACATCTTTAAATAATCACAAATTCTTATGCTTGCTCATAACTGTTATTAAAACATGCAAAATTCTCCACACAGTAATGCCAGTCAGTGCAAGCCAGGTAATCAATGGGGCTTGTGCATAAAATCCCTATCAAGTGATAAATGCCACAAGCTAGAAACCAGACTGGGGATATGGGATGAGTAGGCACTAGATAGGGATTTTATGCACAAGCCTTCTGGCATTCATTGATTAATCTGGCTTGCACTGAGTGGCACAACTGTATGAAGAGTTTTTGCCTGTTTTAATGCTTTATTTTTGTCAGGAATATTGCTCTCAAATGAAATGACTAAGAAATAACTCCATCGCTGATGGTAGTTTGTCATTACTTATCACCATCTTAATGTATTTTCTCACTGTATATAGATTTTAAATTCTTATTCAAACTGTTTCAATTTTTCTGGATTTTTCATTTTGTACTTTTATTTTTTTTTATCCCAGCAAAATCTGTTATTAAAGCTTTTGCAAATTCCTTAGTGTCTGATCGCTTTTCTTATGTCATTTTATTTCATTCATTGAAAGCCCAATTTCTTTATTTCACACTATTTTCATACAATTCATTTTGAAAAGCATCAACTTGTTTTTGTAAACATTCAATTTCAATAATCTCTCATTTCATAACATTCTCTCAAAATATATGTAATCTAAGGCTTATCTTTCCTTTCTTGTTTTTTCTGAGCATTTTCTTTAACATTAATAACATCTCCATGATTATCTCTTAAAAGACTGCTATTCTTTAAGAACATAATCTCAAGAGTTTTAATTTAGATTGTTTTTCTAACATTTTGTATATTAATTACATTAATCCACTAAACATCACATGATCACTATCTTATACTAGCACATAATTGTTATTAAACAATTCAAAACTCTCCATATAGTAGTGCCATCTTGTGCTAACAAGAGCAATCAATGGATGCCACAAGGCTTGTGCATAAAATCCCTATCTGGTGCCTATTCATCCACAAGCCAGAAACTAGTCTGGGGATATTGGATGAGTAGGCACTAGATAGGGATTTTATGCACAAGCCTTCTAGCATCCATTGATTGCTCTTGTTAGCACAAGATGGCACTACTATATGGAGAGTTTTGCTTTGTTTAATTACATTAATCATTGGACTAAAGTCATTTCATACTTTTTCAGCCTAATTGCAAACAGAATTTCTTTGTGACACAAAAGAATATTCTTGATTATTTCTATCTTCAGTTAATAACTTAAAAAACTTTGATTAGCTTTTAGTTGTACAGCCAAACTTGATTAATTTCTTTGAATGCCATATCACATTTTTATTGAATTTTATCTAATGGTTGTTTCAACACATTGGCTGATCCTAGCATGCAGCCAAATAGCTGCTTCTTCAATCATTTCATTTAAGTAACACTGCATTTCATTTTAAAACTATTTCTTTTTAGCCTTTTATTTTCTTCATTTGGTTAATTCCAATTTCCTAATAGAAATGCTAACATTTGCATATTTTCCTAAAGCATCATGACCTGATTTTAAAGCTTCATATTTATCCAAGTGCAATATCATATACTTTATTTAAGACATTTAAACTATGTTCAGTTAGCATTTAATACTATCACACCTCAATATTTTTTTTTGAAATTTTTTGTAAATCACCAATTTCGTGCTCTAGCCTATTTTTTAATTATTATTTTGGCTATTATACTGAGATTTAAGAGCTACAATTTTACCAAGATGTTATGATTTTAGCATTTTTTTAAAAAAGCTGTCATTTCTACAATAGTATTATAGTTCTTAACAGATTTACAAAGGTAGTAATTCCTCCATGGCATTTTCACACTATATTTCAACCAATCCCAAATCTCTATTGTAGTACTTCTCAGTAGATTTACTATCCCCTTTCATTATAATCGTCAAATCATTTATTAGTATGACTCATAACTGTCACAAAGTTAATAACTAAGTTAAGTTCAATTTTCAGCAATGACAAATTGTGTATAATCTTGGGGAGTCAAGCTAGCAGCTGGAACATATACTCTTGAAAACTGTAGAATGTCTTTATAAATCATTTTCAGATTCTAATGTTAAAAGGGCAATCATGAAATCTACAATTTATTTTTTTGCCTTTTAAAGCAAGGCAAAGTTTAGAAAATTTGAGATCATTCATGAATCATCTAGTAATTTCTCAACTTTAACCAGCAGACTTTGTTCTCTTGAATATGTCAGGAGTAATAACTTTAAAAATTGGAAATATATATTTAACCTTTAGAGATAAATTCTGATCAATGCAATTTTAATAACTCAATGCATTGATCTATAATTATTTTATATAACAATGGCAAATAAATACTTTGTGCCTTTCTCAAAGTCATGCACTAGAACATTTTTATATTGCACTTTTTAAAATTCATCCATTGTACAGAATTTCTTACAATTAATCAAAATTTCTAGGTTTTTTTTCCTCCAACTTAATTTTCATACTACTAAAATTCTACAAGTCCTATTCAAATAAAACGTTTTTATATTACGATTCATTAAATAAAAATTTCTGAGATACTAATATTACATATTGAAAACATAAAATATTGCTATAGACTAAAGAACTTAACATGAGGCTGTTAATATGAAACCATAACAATACGTAATGTTCACTTGTTTATTATATGTATGGATATCATCCATTCAGCACAGAACCCTATTCCTCATAATTAATATTCTAGTATGTATCCTCTATATCTTCTTAAAAATAAAAGTAATTATTAGTAGCAATTTGACAATGTAATAAATCATTTTTTTCTAGAATAGAAAATACTTTTGTTCTGCTCATGCAGGAGTAATTGAAAGTAATCTGTTCAATAATTTTCAAGCATTTGCCCGCCATAACAACAATTATTTTCTTGGAGATTTCCATTCTCTTTATCAAAGGTTTTGGATTGCAAAATTGTGATTCTATATGACAATTTGTTTAGCACTATCGTAATCAGTATCCGCTTTTAAACCACTAAACATCACATGATCACTATTTCTTACGCTTGCTCATAACTGATTAAAAAAACTACTTGACCAGTACATTTTCTATTGAGACAATCTATGAAGGAAAGGAATATGAAAAAATATAAAAATCATCCATTAAAGATTGAATATCTAAGATTTTAAAATGGTATGAAAAAGAATAACAATATAAATTAGTAAATTATGAAGAAAAGCTATAGAAGAAAAATATCACAAGTGTAAAACAATATCATGGTATTGGTAGATAATTTATTTCTGCAATAAGAAAAAATGATGAAACTATTACTAAAAAGAAATATGGTATCATGATATGGTACACTTCTATAAAGAATTATATAGCAATAAACAACTTGAAAAAATAACCATTACAATTACATCTGAATTGTTCAGGATTTTAAACAAGACATGCAAATAAATCTATCAAGAAACATACAGCTCCAGGTAATAATGGAATTTTAAAAAGCAATTGAAGAAATAGAAAAATTATTGGCAAAGTTGTGAACCAAACATCTAATGATAAAAATATATAATTGGAAAAATGCAGTAGTATTTAAAGTGATAAAGATAAAACTAGATTTAAAAATGGCTTTAGCGCAGTGATTCACATCAAAGTATTGACAGAAGTTTTAATAAGGACCATTGAATATAATTACCATAATGCTATGAATTTGTAGATTATGAAAAGGCTTTTGATTCTATAAGTATTTCTTCTGAAATTAAAACATTGGATCAAGATATTAATCTATATCTATAACATTTGTTTAACAATTTTGCAAGAAATATTTTGTGGATTAAAATGGGAAATTAAAAAGTAAAAGTAAATTTAAGTCATCTAGGTTTTGTAGATGAATTAAAAGTTAACAATTACAAATATTTTAGTCAAATTATTAATAGATGGAAACATAATATATACAATTAATCATAGAATTAATCTGAGATCTCACTTTTGATAAAGATAATATTAAAAGTATGCCAGTGTGTTTGAAATAAAAGGTTTTTAATAAATATTTTACTAGATTAAGACATTTAATAGAATACAAATTTCAAACCACTCAAGTGTGAAAAAATATTTAGGAGTAATAAGAAATTAAAAATGAAATACATGGGCAAAAATGTATTACTGGCATCACCATTGAAATAATTAAAAGATTGAAATGTAGACCGGCTAGACATTTTCTAGGAAAAATGATGGATGGTCAAAATCTTAAATTTCATGACTTGTAGAAGACCTAGAAAGAGACTATTGTGAGATGGATAAAAGAAATAAGGAAGTGTACTGGAGTGATGTGAAGAGACGAGGGATCAGAGGAATTGGATTAAACTTGTTCATCCTGCAGGGGTTTATTTAATACGATTGAAAATAGTGATGTGGCAAATCCAGCATTTAAATAATTAGAAACATTTTAAATAATCTAAAAACTGGTTATTCCAATTCATTTTCAAATACAATGCAAAGTCAGCTTTCATTTAACTTCGAAAATAGAATGAATTATCTTACTTTTCTGCACGTAAACAATCTAAATGTTTGGTATTTATATATATTCAAAATCTTTATTAAGCATTATAATGGTTTTGTTGCCATAATTTTTATATTTGCTCCGCAATTTTAATGTTGGTCTATCATTTTCATCTAGTTGTTTTCAGTTAAATTACTACTGGAAAAATTTGATGTTTTCCATTACTTTTTAACATCTTCCTTGTCTCAAATTTAACTGCAAAATATCTTGGTTCCAAATACTTTTTTTTTGGCAATATTGGCTATTAATTTGAATAATATAAAAAGGCTAAAAGGTAAATGCACTAATTAAGCATCGAATCCCAGATTGATAGTTCCGAAACAGGATTCTATAGCACCACAACATTATCTAATGTTTACTGATTGCTCAAGTTTACACAAGCCAGACCTATAGCTGAATATAAAAAACTAATCTTGGAAACATGATAAAGTCACATGGTTATTAGTATTAATTTTCCTGGTCAAAGGACAGTATATAAATATATAGAAATCGATCTGGTATCACACCTACACAATTTAGACAGATTGCTTTAAAAAAAATTCAGATTAACTTGATTAAAATAGCATAGAAAGTGAGTGGTAGATGTACATTAAGGCTTTAATAATTAAAAATAAATAAATAAAACTGGTACGATAGCATCATGTTGTTCAGCAATTACCAAGCTTATTCTAGAATGACGAGAACTGTTCTTTGAAGCCCAAACCATAGTCATATCATCAAAAAGTAATTTAGCAATGTTTCTATACCATAAAATATAAAAGGATATCTTAAAGCTAAATGAAGTTTTTATATTTTCCTCCCAATTAACTAAATCATTTGTGGAATTTATTTTTACCATATCATTTTTCAGACCTGGAAATTTATTTTTATATATACAATGTATTACAAAACTTTTAAGTACATCCACTTTATCCTTTTGGTATAAGACTCCAGAATTTAACTTATAATCTTCGATAAAAAAAAATACCTCCGTTTCTAAAATATTTGATATTGCTTTTGTATATTTTGGTAACATTTCCTATTTTCAATTAGTTCACAACTTACTATTCTATTTTTGCTAGTCTACTGAAATCAGAAAATTCTAATCTTATCAAATTCATTTTTTGCCTTCACCCACTATTACGGTCCTCAATTGCTCTTTAAATAGATTGGGGATATTGAAATGTTTTCTCTTTTTTTTTTGATTTCTAAAAACTTATTAATACCTTGCTTATAATTTTTATCATTGTTTCATGAAACTTACTTTTTTAAGTGTTTTATTTCTATAGACCTGTCATTCGGTTTTTTTTTTAAATATGTAACTTTTAACAGAAAATTTAGGATAAAATTTGAGACAAGTTGCATTATAAACATTCTAATATGATTAACATTTGATAAATTGAAGTAGCTATGATTCTAGATCTAAAGTAGTGTCAAATTATATTCCTCATTGCAGAAATTTGTTTACTTTTAATTTCTGTGCAACTAAACATTTTATTAGACTTTGAAATAATAACACTAATCTGGTAATAGCTGTTTAAAATACATTATTTTAATTTTTAAAAAATGCTTATGTAGTTTACACATGTATTTGCTGCTTAAATAACTAATACAATTAAAAATTCAATGGAGTCTTCAATATATAAACAAAAAATTTCACTTTACAGTAGCTGAAAAACCTAATATATTTTTTTTCCTCTTAACTATTCTACCCATTGGACACAATACACTACAGATATTCAAACTTCTGAGTTTTTACTCTAATTATTTTCATATTTACAAATATTTCTAAACACTAATGGAGTAATATTTAATTAGTTTAATTGTAAATGCACATTTTAAACTTATAAATTTTTGTCAAATATTATACACCACTCAAAACATATATTAAGCATTTAGAATACCTATGTAACTAAGAAATAGTTTATGTAGATTTTTAAAATGTAACAATTAATGAACATTACATTGCAAATAACTAGCCAAATTTGGGAATTCAAAAATACAAAAAACTAAGACCTAATGGCCTAGTTTTTAGGCTTTTTCCTAGCAGTATCAGGTATTTAAAAGCAACCATAAGTTGCTAGAAATATTTCTATATAATAGCATTTTCCTGCACTATTTTTTATTATATAACATGATTTGACCCATTTTCATTCTTTAAATTATATGAACACAAATTACTATCCATACTTTTCTTTTAAAAAACTACCCCCCCCCCCCTCTTTCCAGTTACATCTTACTGACTTTTAGATTATTTTCAAATGTGATTTAATCAAGTATCTATTAAATGTATATTTTAAAAAAATTGCTAAAAATACTCATAAAATTGTTCTACCACATCATACTTGTGTATTGATATATTATTTGCAAATAATATATACACAATAGAAATAAGTAATGGAATTCTTTGCCACAGAATAAATATTTGGGAACCTTTAAAAACTAAATCCTTGTTTATATTTATGGTTTACCATTATATAAACACAGTGACAATATTCTCCAATTACTCCATATGAATCCATCATTCTAAATAGATAACTTGAATAGATTTTTGATAATTCTATTCTTCAGTAAATAAGCTTGTTATAAACAATTTCTGAAATAAATTATATCTCCTAGTTGACTTGGATAGGATTGTCAGTATTTTGGCAGCAGGCTTTGATATGTACTCACTTCTTATTTTTATATACAAAAGATGCTAGATATTTTCCAGACATTTTCCCTCAAACTAATACTGTAACAAGAAAAAGCTGATTTCATATGTATTCAGGATTAAAAAGATTTTCCAACTTCATTAAAAGATCAAACGAAACAATTTTTGCAACAAAAACTCTATATTTCAAATCACTATTTCAATGATAATTCAAAATTTGATATCAATTTTTTTTTAGATTGTTTAATTATTAAGAAGTATCATAAAGACTTCAATCAAGATAAAAATTTATTATATATTTCATTTTGTTCCTTTATGTATAGACTTGGTCATTAACTATGTGGTCCAGTTTGTATTTATACTGACATAGGTACAATGTGCAGTTAAAATTCCACTTATAAAGGCATAAAGATAATGAATGCAATAATCATAGGGATCCGGAAATTGTTATTAACATAGGATTAAACATCTAGGGAGATTAAATCTAGTTGGATTACTGGTGAATTTGTAAAAAAAAAAAAAATGGTGAAGTCTCATAAGTCCATTTTTATCACAATTCTTCAATGATTTGATGAAAATCAGATACTAATTAATGATAGTAATGTATTATGTTTTTTTAAATATTTTCTGTGACATTAATTTGTGAAAGAACATAAAAGTAGGCTAGATATATTTCTTATGGTAATATAATTTTCTGAAGTTTGGTGTGAGCACATTTTCACCAAATATTGACACAGTATGCACTCCTAGAATATGTTAACGTAAAGAAAGCTGCCCATAAATACATGCATCACAAACACAAGTACAATGACCCAAGTTTAAGCTTTGGTTCTCTTTGCCAGTGGCATAGGTTGTCCTGTATACTTGTTAGCATATGGAAACCAGTATTCATTTTAATGAATTCTTGGATTACCAGGTAGCAAACTGTTTCTGATTAATGAGAACTTTTTTGGTCAAGACTTGTTGCATCTAATGCACTTCACATCCAGCAGTCATCTTTATTTATTAAGCAATCAAAGTCTAAAATTCAGTCAGTTAGAATTAATAAAAAATTGGTCACTAAAACATTTAGTTGTTGAACAAATGTCAGGCTTATATAACAATTCAAAAAGGTTGGCCTGCATTCAAAAGCTTGAGCTTTTTGAGTTTTAAGTTATTAGCTTGATAATAGAAGTTTTAAGTTGCTCTAAATATGTACATCCAAAACTCCTTATTGATGAAAGTCATCTCCAGAAACGAGTCTAGAATATAGTGAAGCATACATTAAAAATAATTAATAGAAAATCTGTTTAGTTATAAAATAATCCCACTTAAAATAAAAATACATTTATTTATCTTAAATCCTTTTATAATATTGTGACAAATTTCTTCAGTATAGATCTGGCAGGTTTCAATAAAGTTTATTTCTTCCTTTCAATTTGCATTACTCTAATTCAATTTTTATCTAGATTAAAAAATTGAATACAAAAATATGTTAACGGATATTCATATTATCCTACCGTCTAATCACTAATTGGTTTTCATTATTACTACAGAAATTTTATATGTAAATTACACAACACCTAATCAAAACTAAGTAACATTCAGATAATAAATGAAAATGGTTGATATTCTATTCGTTTATTTTATGCATTGGCTGGAATCATATGATTTAATATTAACAAATAGTCAAATTAATATCCATATTACTTTTACCTTATAAAACAAATTCATCCACATATATAATTTTATGTACCCAACTTTTTTTAATGAAAACAACTAATGATCATTGATGTTTAAAATACGATTGATTAGTCCTGTAGTCCATTCATAAGCATTTACATTTTAATAAATTAAAATAATCAAAGACCCCATTTCAAATTCCCAAAATGCAAAATTCTCAATATCACTGCATGTTATACAGATAAATCAAGTGTCTGCTATGCCCATGATATGGATTCTAATCTGAATCAAATAAAACTTATATTTTTTTTTGTTCAAAAACCCTCACAGCCAACTTAACTTATCATTCAATATTGGTTGATAAATGGGTCTCTAACCTTTGACTGTAAAATACAAAAGAAAAATTCAAATTTTCACTGTCCAAAAATTGGTAAATATCACAATTCTTTCTTCAATGTCTATCAGTGTCCTTTGTCCTTTTAAGTCCAGAAATTTCTATATTTACATAAACTAGTATTTTAATATAAATAATTTAATTAGTTATCTTATATTAAGTCTGCATAGAATTAAAAGTTTCAAGAAATGATAAAAATTGTTGATATCTTAAAAGCAGATGAAGAATTAATATAGTAGTAATATCGATATTTAAGAAAGATAGTAAATATATTAAAGTTCAATAAAAATCTTTATCAAGACAATTACAACTAGGCAAGTTGATTTTTTTTTCCCCCATTTAGATGACATTCAAGTATTGAGAGAAGCTATAGAAAGAACCAATGAATATGAATTGCCATGATGCTTTGGATTTGTCGATTATGAAGACATTTCATCCTATAAGCATTGCCAGCGATTAAAGCTTTAGACCATCAAGATATAAAGGGAAGATGTTGTTATTATCATTTTCTGTAAAAATATTTATCAAAATGCAACAGTAAGATGAACATTGTTAAAAGTGTATGAAAGGGTGGTTTTCATATCTCCAAAACTTTTGAAGTAGTTTTTCAATAAGTATTTTGCAGATTAAAACTGGAAGTCAATAAAAATCTGTGATTATGCAGACATATATGATTTTGAAAATAATGCTTCAGAAAGGACTAAAGATAAATAATAAAAAAACTAAAGTAATTGATTTGAAACAATGGATGAAGTGTTTTTAGTAGAAATAATATTAAAAATGTATATATCTTTGTCATTAAAAAAAAATTTAATAGATGTGCTTTATTTATGGATATAAGATTTCTCTAACCATTGAATACAATACAAGCATATCTGAGGAGTAATGGGATTGAAAGCAAAATGTTTCCAAGAAAAAACAGTTAAGTATCTTTGACACCACTGAATAAATTAAAAACTAAAATGGTGTCGGGTTGGACCTCCAGCTAAAAAAAATGTCAATAGATGGATAGTTGAAGGTTTAAACTTGATTCCAAGAGATTGTAAAAGATCAAGAAAAAAATTACTTATATATATGCACCAATCTCATGGGTAATTTCAAAAATAAAATTATTTTTTTTTTAATCTTTAGATGTGTTATTCGTTTTTAAGGATAAAAAGTTAAAATATGGATTCAGCACCTATATAAAGGCCCCCTTCCTCCCCCCTTCTCAATGGTGAATATCGCATTATATTTCAATGTTGTTTATAAATTAGCACACTGATTCTCACTGATCAAATCAGATTAACCAACTACTTTTACCTTTTAGTTACCAATATTTATATTCATTTATGACAAATTGGATATATAACTAAGATGACTGAAAAAAAAAATAAACGCTCGTCTTTTAAAAACTGTTCAATATTCAGCGTGGACTTTGAACACCACTTTGTTGGCATGATAGGAGAATGTGATAACCACCAGATCAAGTGTGAAATTTCTTAAATATACTATCTACCTCTATTTTTTATTGTGTGTTTGTATATACATCAGGTTATATCAATAGAAAACTTCCAAAAAAAAATAATTTAAATAATTTAATTTTGAAGCAAAATTAAAATAAGTTTACAAAAATTAAGAATTTTTTTTAATAAATCTACAAAAGTAATAAAAATTTTTTTTTTTTAAGATTTTTACTTATGCAGGCAATTGAATAAATATTACATATTTTTTTTTACTAAATCTTTATGTTGTGGAACAATCTACTTACATAAATAGATGACTGCCTGTATATACGTACATATACATAGGAGGAGAATCAATATTTGAACATATACAAAGATCCTTGGTTAATGTATATAGAGCTTATCCACTTGTTATGTAAAAGGTGAAGAAAAATGAGGTTGTCTATTAAAAAACTATATCCCCAATCAGTATTTACAACAAAAAATTTTATTATGATTTTTTTTAATAACTTCATATGTATTAAGTCATGAAGTAGATATTTTTTTTGCCCTTCAAATGTATATTTTATCAAGCAGATTCTATAAATTTTAGATTTTAAATATTAAAACAGCTAAAGGTGGAATCTTAAAGTTGGCTAGAGTTATCACAGAATGAAGTTGATCAGATAACTCAGTTCTTGATCCCTTTAAATGCAGCTTTCCACTTTCAGGTAATTCAGATGTTTTAACATCATTTTCTGTGATGGTATAAGTTTCATTTTTTACATTAAGTAATACAAAAAACTTTGGATTATTATGTGCTTCTCGTAGAAATGAAAATATATGATGATTAACTAATTTTATGGTTCCATTTCCATATTGTATTGAAGGCTCTGTACGAAGCTTGCTCAACTGTTTGTAAAAGTTCAGATGGCTTTTATCGCCACTATTCATCTGATTCTGAAACAAACGAAATAAAATACATCTGAATAATAACAAAGAAATATATGTGCATATAATTAGATAGTTAAAATGAGAACACATTATTAAAACCAATAAGCATAAATTAATGGTATAATAACAAAAATAAATATATATAAAAACTCAATTTGACATATAAATTTGTTATCTGTAAAGATAAGCTGAATCAAATGTATTTCTGTATAAATTGTTATCTACAGAAATAAAAATAAATCAAAATCTATGTTAAGGCTGTAATTCTTCTCTGAGGTGCAATGGGTTGGAGATCATCACACTTTTATTTACATCAACTTCCTGAGGCCTCTGCCCTCTTGCTATCAACATGCTCTTCAGATGATTAACTTAGTGGAATCTACTCGGCTTCCATTGCTGGTAGACATAGTTTATCTTGCTCAGCTCCATTTGGCAGTTTCTTAAATGACATGTCTATGAATTTCATTATTCCAATAGTTTTATCACTCTTAGTTGTTTGGGTACAATACTAGAGATTATTCAGCTCATCAATCCTTTTAATTAAATATAAATATATTAAAAATAATGAGAGAAAACAAAAAATACAAAGGGCTGGAATTATTGTTAAAAAAAAAAAGGGCAATATATATATAACAGAATGTGCTATTAAATTTTTCTTTTTTTGTCATTGGATCACAAAACAAAAAAAAAAATCATATACATACATATTCAAGTTATATATAGAGCTTGCAAATAAGCTCTTAACAAGCTGTGCAGAATATCCCCAACCCCGGACCGGTTTCTGCTACTGGCTTCCTCAGTGAGGTGCTAGGATATTCATATTAATATTTTATTAATTTAAGGCAGTAGCTAAAATGTAGGATTCATTAAATTTAATAATAAACAATATAAATTGAAAAATACATCATTAAACATCACATGATCATCATTTCTCATGCTTGCTCATAACTGTTATTAAAACACACTCTCCATACAGTAGTGCCACTCAGTGCAAGCCACGGTAATCAGTGGATGCCAAAAGGCTTGTGCATAAAATCCCTATCTAGTGCCTACTCATCCAATATCCCCAGACTAGTTTCTGGCTTGTGGCCTTCATCAGTGAGGATCCTTGTATCTGAGAGCACTGCATCTAGATCTTATGATCTAATGCAACCCTCCAGCAGCCACCTTTTATCTCTACTTAACTATAAAACTATGAGAACAAAATTGAAAATACAATAATATTTTCAATCCAAGCTCATATAATCATATGGGTTTGAACTCAGTTCAGTACCCATACATTTTGGTGTCTTTGGTTCTTTAATAACCATAGCCACCACTATCCTATTAAGCAGGATTGGTATTAAACCATTAAACATTACATGAACATCACTGATGAAGGCCACAAGCCAGAAACTAGTCTGGGATATTGGATGAGTAGGCATTAGATAGGGATTTTATGCATAAGCCTTCCTACATCCATTGATTATTCTGGCTTGCACTGAGTGGCACTACTGTATGAAGAGTCTTTCCTGTTTTAAAAACACATCATCTAAGTGGCTCAGACTGGAAAGATATAGTGTTGCTATAGTAGTTTGATTTACCTTAAGTTCATTGCCTACCAAATAATGGAGAAATTAATCAATAATAAATTGTCTGTAAAAAAATTGCATACATCAAAAGGGCACTGGAACTAAAAAATACCATTAAATGAGATTCTCAAGCTAAAATTAATTTAAACAGCTAAAGTGATGGTGCAAACTACATCTCGATCATGTTAAATGAAAGTAAGTCTTTGAAATGTGATAACAGTCAACTACAAAACATTATTAAAGTCAGATAGTTGATCTATTATGTGACTGGAATGGCACATCATTTTCAGTAATGAACCAAGATGGTATATAATTATTGTGCAAGTCCAGAGATAATATTGACTTATGGTAGATTGAGTAATTATAAATAAGCAATATTCTGTTCAACTACTCAAATATCTTTTTTCTGAATTGTCATCAATAACCATTCTAGTACATATTATTAGCACATTTTCACATTACACATCATAGATAATATGTTGTTCTTTTTCAGTGAAGATATATATGCACTGATATTATCTCCCAATAGTATACAAAAAGATATGACAACCATCTACAAAGCACATGCTACTCTTATTATACAGAGCTTAAAAGAATCCCCATGAACATCTGAAAATCCACAGAATTATGAGAAATCTAGATGAATACCTATAGATCCTAGCTCATTTAAATTTTTATTATGCACAAACATGAAGAATATATAACTACAATCCTCTCCCCAAAAACATAAGACAAATGCTCAACTTTGGTCCAAAGAAAGAGCTGATATTGAGGATAGCTATGATGATAGCCCATTAAAAGATGTGATGAGCAAAGTAATGCAGACATTGCGGAATACAACTTAAAACAAAGAAACTGTGTGGATAAAAAATATACCAACGGTTAGAAATTATTTACAAATTAACCAAATTAAATATTTGAAATGTGCTGATTGGAGATGAATATAACTGCAAAGTCGATAAGCAAATTGATAGGTTGAAATTTAAAGTAATAGACAATTTGAAGTGGATGATGGATAAATTTGGGAAGTCTATATTGAGAAAACATCAGAATAAGGCTGTGAGTAAAGTAAGATATTGTAGAATTTATCCAACTGTTGCCATTCCCCTCAGAATTTTTGCAAATGAAAAAGTTCACAAAACAAATAACCTCCTTCTTAGGCTGTTAATAGATTTTGGGGGCATATACTTTTTATAACACAGCAAGTTTAATAACTGAATGGCTCATTGACTACATAGGATTTGGCAACTTCACAATTAAATCCTAATTTGATTGCATTCAGATGTTAAAAGCACATTGAGTCCTGTGTCTAAACTCGCTTTTCTCGACATAGTTGAGTTATATGGCACCATCTCACATCAGAGATCTATAGATGTAGTCCATAATGTATTAATAAATTCAGGGTTTAATCAGAGTAAGACTGGGTTTGTTGTTGATGCAATGAGGTGGATCAATAGTAACAGTATCATGGTATTTAACAGCAAATTTTATAAGATGGAGCCTGGCTGGCCTATGGTTTGCCAATAAGCAATACTCTTGTAGCTTAACATTAAATAAATATGAAGAAAATTATCCGCAAATATAATTCTACAGTGAATAATTCTTTCTATATTCACTTATACGATGTGTTAATTTGTCCATCGGAGAATAATATTAACAAAATAACAAATGATTTAATGGAGAATTCATCTTTAGTTTGGATGATAGAAGAGGAACATACCAATATTAAATTGATCAAAATTATTACCAATATTTGTAATAATTCAAACTATGGCAGTGAAATCACGAATCACAAGAACATTTTCAAAAGGTATGCAAGATTTCATGTCAGTGGATATCATTGAAAATGATCCACAAAAGTATAAATCACATCACATTGGCTGTAGTTTCCTTATCAGATATTATGAGTATGTTTTCCTACTTAAAATTTTACCAAAAATTTCAATCAAAAATCATCTTGATTATTATCAAAATAACCATCAATTACTCGTTAAGGAACATTCCCACAATTTTTGTATTTCCCAAATTTATATATAATTTTAAATACTGTGGTATGCCAAATAAACGTAACAAATATCCATATATAAAAATACTTCATGTCTCTTACCTGTACATTCACTGTTACATAATTGGGATTTGGTGACAACCATGGTGAAGTAGAATTACTGAATCCTGCATTTGTTTTATTTTCCCAAGACATTGGTGTAAAGGGAGATTCACCAGAACTCAGATCAGGATTGTCAGCAAGACCAATTTCATCTCCATAATATGTAATAGGGGTTCCTTTTAGTAAAAGCAAAAGAGCATTGAACGTGTCTATGAGATTGGTTATTGGAAATCGAGTTGCAACATGGCCTGATGTACTATCACTAATCTAAAAATAAATACAATCAGTATTATTTTCAAACAGATTTTTAATTCATTGAACCTCAACAATATTATGAATTAAAAATAGCTTATGATTAATAAATGCAAAAAAAAAAATACTTACCACCCAACTTGGCCATTCTGTCATAGGAATATTTGTCATACTAGAATTGACAGCTTCACTTATTTGAAACCCTGTAACCCCTTCCTTCAAATGGGCCAATTGATTATTTATAACTAAATCACCACCTTTACTGCCATTTACTTCTACTGAATTACCATAATATTTGTTCATATCTTGAGAATTCACATTGACATCCATAAGAAGGACCCTGAAACAAAACGATTTTTCAAATTAAATTTTAATTTTTCCTAATGCTAACTTCATGTATTGTAGGGGTATATATATATATACTCATACATACATATAATCAATATGTATACATTACATTCGTATTATTATATTTATGAAAATAAATATATAATTTAGTAAGTTAGTATTTTTCATTCTTTAAAATGAAAAAAAACATTGTTGAGAAAAGACAGTTGACAAGGTGATGACCTCTGGGTTCACATGCACTTTATCGAATTAAAGGGAATGAAGTTAACTTAGTGATTTAATATAGAATAGGATATGCTTCAGCAAGCTCATGCAGTTATATATATAAAAAAAATTTATTTATTTTTATTAGAAGATTAAGGATTCTATTCTTTCAGCTATATCCTCACAAAGATTTATACTGTGTTCGATTTAAAAGAACAGTGTATAAGATAAAATCTATATTTTGAACGGTTTAATACTTATTAGAAGAAATCGTGTTCGATAAAAATCGTTTTAATTGTAAACTTCATTTTAAAAAGAACATTTATAAAAACTCCAACTAAATTTAATGTACTTTACATTATAAGGAAAATTTAGAGTGAGTAGAGCACTGATTTACCGTGGGATATATAAAATGCCCTTGCCTAGTCAAATATATATATATGTGAATAACATCTTTTTTGCAAATGCCTATAAAATTATATAGAAGCTATATCTTCAAAATGAAATTATAATTGTTAATAAAGGAACTGTGTATTAACGAAGATGACATCTACATACATAGAGGAAACTAAACGTCAACTTGGGATATCCTATTATTTTCTTCAATGTATAACAACGAAGGATTTAATAATTGCATCTTCGAAGGATTTTCATTCGTGAATTCCAGGAACATCTAAGACTATTGCATTAACTTTTATAAATACCATTTAAGTCTTTAAAAATTATAATTGGGAAACATTAATTTCATTTCCTTTATTATCGAATTTATTTCATTAAAGAAATGAATAATAAGAGAATAAATATATGAAAATATTTTTGTTTTATTTATAATTAATAAAAATTTAGATATAGGTTAAGAAATATTAATATGGGAAAGGCATGTAAAAATATAACGGGATAAAATGAACTTAGAGGTAAGAAATTAAATTATCTTTCAATTCACATACTATTATTTTTTTATGATATGACACTACTTTGTTTATACTAATCCAAATAATCTAATAACCATAAGGTATGATAAGTGGATAAATGACTAACATTCTTATGAAATATATATTTTTATATTAATAAACATAAATTACGTACAATCATTTTAACGAATGAAAACATTATATACAAATAACTGGATTATTTGCATAATCTAATTATTATATAATAGTGTTAATATAGAAGTCTTAATATTTAGATACTTATATTTTATATACGTTATAAAATCATGTAATGTTTTATAAGTTAGAAAATATATCTACCATAGATAAATAGAATATTTATATTTTTAATATAAGGAAGTAGATATATAAATAATTTTTATATATTATAAAGTTTAAGTTATTTATTTGTTAAATAAATAATTATGCTTTTTTATATTAAACTAAATGAAGTCTTCAATCTTACTTTATTTATTTATTTGATTTTATAAGATAAAAACAAACATTTAATATAATAATCTTTATTGATTATTATATTAACTTTACGAAACCCATTTTAAAGAGTTTGTGAGATTTGTTATTAATATTATTCTAGTATATTGATAGGAATCCCTGAAGAGAGTCAATTGTTAAACTTCCCTGAGTTCGAAATCTGAGCATAACAGTTAAGTCAATTAAGGTGAAAATTGATTTGATGTGGTTTAGATATAATAATTTATTAATAATAAATTATTTATTGGGAACAGATATAGTTTTATATCAAAATGAAATCATATCATTCGTGGCATTCTATATGAAGACCTTAAATTTGACTATAGTGAGATGCAACTGCCTTAACTTATCTCGTTGAGAGTGCATACCGTTACAGTATATATATGAAAATAAAGTCAAAATAAAAAACTGTGCAAAAGATGATTATGCTATCATCAATGATCAAATACTAGTAACAATATCCCATGACTTTTCTCTAAGCTACTCTAATCATCTATTGTTGCTCAGCCATAACACCCATATAAATTTACATTTGATCACAAAATATTATGTGAATTTTGGGATAGCTTACAATAAAAATATTTTTTAAAAAAACAAAAGTACAAGAAAAAAAAAACACACTTCTTGGAAAGTGTTTTAAAATTCTCAGCATAGATCTTGTCGTTCCCTCAGACTTTTCAATTACTATTAAAAATCTCTTCCGATTAAGATAGCAATGAAAACTGATTCAGCCACCTTTTAATCATTTTAGCAAACTTAAGATATAAAGTATGACGAATTTATTCTAGCAATTATTATAGTCAAATCAAAGACCAATTCCCTCTATATTACACAAATTGTAATTCAATGAGTAAGCAAACCATTACTATATAGAAAAGGCTTCAGAATAATGTTTACAAATACACTCCAAAAAAATCAACTGCTTTCAATAAATGCTCACTCATTCCAAAAGTTCACATATTCTAATGTTATCTTTCACTTTACAGACAATTATCTCTCAAAAACCATCTATAAACAATCTGAGTGTATGCGAAATCAATCAGCCAAAAAATGCTTGATAATGGTATCAAGTTGAAACTATCTAATGTGAAAACACTTTCCAGTTTTGTTGCTATTAATAGATCACATGACCCTATTCTCTTAAGCTTGTAAGATATAAACAATGAGCATTATCAATTGCTCAACAAGCTTTGTGATAAAAGCTTAGCCAGAGAAAGTATTTAAAATATCTTTGTCAAGAAACCACCTCCCCCTAACCTCTGACCAATAGTTTCGTGCTTTGGCACTCCTCAGAGGCGCTAGGTTAGCTTCAGACACTAAATCTAAAAATACCAACTAACTCAATAGATAACTTATAGATAAATGCTGGCTTTGGGTTGGTATTTTTAGATCGTGTCTGAAGCTACCCTAGTGCCTCTCTGAGGAGTGCCAAAGCATGAAATCATTGGTCAGAGGTTGGGGGGGGGGGGGTTTCTTGAGAGATATTTTAAATGCTTTCTCTGGCTAAGCATTTATCACAAAGCTTGTTGAGCAATTGGCAATGCTCATTGGTTATATCTTACAAGCTTAGGAGAATGGGGTCAGATCTATGACTATATTTGACTATTTATAATCTCTGCTTTAAGTCTTCTGCGATGTTATATTGCTAAGACTACTAATATATGGTTTGGCTGAAGATCTCTCAGCCCCATATAGCTATTTGAGTTGGATAGCTGGGTTTGAAGACATGTAGGTGTCAAAAAATTTCAGATTTTCCACTCAATAGAAAACTTTTGGATAAATGCTGGCTTTGGGTTGGTATTTTTAGATCTAGTGTCTGAAGCTACCTTGTGCCTCTCTGAGGAGTGCCAAAGCACGAAACCATTGGTCAGAGATTGGGGGGGGGGGGTTTCTTGACAGATATTTTAAATGCTTTCTCTGGCTAAGCATTTATCACAAAGATTGTTGAGCAATTGGTAATTCTCATTGTTTATATCTTACAAGCTTAAGAGAATGGGGTCATGTGATCTATGACTCTATATTTGACTATTTATAGTCTCTGCTTTAAGTCTTATGCGATGTTATATTGCTAAGACTACTGATATATGTGATGAAGATCTCTCAGCCTTATATAGCTATTTGAGTTGGATGGCTGGGTTTGAAGACATGTAGGTGTTTGAAAATTTCAGATTTTCCACTTGATAACTTTTAAGATAAATGCTGGCTTTGGGTTGGTATTTTTAGATCTAGAGTCTGAAGCTACCCTAGCGCCTCTATAAGAGTGCCAAAGTATGAAACCATTGGTCAGAGGGGGGTTCTTGACCGAGATATTTTAAATGCTTTCTTTGGCTAAGCATTTATCACAAAGCTTGCTGAGCAATTGGCAATACTCATTGTTTATATCTTACAAGCTTAAGAGAATGGGGTCATGTGATCTATGACTATATTTGACTATTTATAGTCTCTGCTTTAAGTCTTATGCGATGTTATATTGCTAAGACTACTGATATATGTGATGAAGATCTCTCAGCCTTATATAGCTATTTGAGTTGGATGGCTGGGTTTGAAGACATGTAGGTGTTTGAAAATTTCAGATTTTCCACTTGATAACTTTTAAGATAAATGCTGGCTTTGGGTTGGTATTTTTAGATCTAGAGTCTGAAGCTACCCTAGCGCCTCTATAAGAGTGCCAAAGTATGAAACCATTGGTCAGAGGGGGGTTCTTGACCGAGATATTTTAAATGCTTTCTTTGGCTAAGCATTTATCACAAAGCTCGCTGAGCAATTGGCAATACTCGTTTATATCTTACAAGCTTAAAGAGAATGTGGTTATGTGATCTATGACTCTATATTTGACTATTTATAGAAAGATGTTATCTCTTGAAGTTGGAAAAAGCCCAAAAGAACTTGTAGCTTGGAAAAACCCATAATCCAGCCAATGTGAAGGACCAGCAAAACCTCAATATTAACTAAAATATATGATAATGAGGAAAGTCTTAAATAAATAAGTAAAAACGCCTAGAAACTCTTTCACAGACTGTCTCTCAGTTCTAAAATAGTATCGTGCGAGTAAATAATCCCCAAAACAATTACAAAAATTCAACAAAGTATGAAAATTTATAATACAGCAACTTTTCTCATATAAATATATGTAATATCTTCCATAACAAATTTCTGACAATATTTCAAATAATGCTGAATTCAGAGTTGATGTAAATAAATACTCAAGGATCACCTGGAAAATCTTCATACAAACTCAGAAGCTACAAAGCCAAACTGTAAATTATTTATTTAGAAAATTTTATACATAATTGTACTTAAAGGGGACGAGGGCAGAGAATTACTCATTTAAAAATTAAGCGATGTATTATAAAAGTAATGTTTTTTTTATTCTCATTCTTAGTTTAACTTTGATAATATAGACTTTGCAACTTTATATTTATTTGTACTATACAATAATTTTTTTGTTATATTTTCTTTTGTTATGATCAAAATATATTTCAAAATACTAAAGATGTACTAAAACGGAGGCGAGAAAATAATTTTGCAGATAATAGGAATGTGATATATATATAATGAATTCTATTGTCTGGAATTATTCATAATCAATCTTGGTGTTCGGGCTAATCCGTGGGTAGCCTCATCCTTTTCTTCTCTTGATAAAAAGTTCTGTAATGTGCTATGTCTTTTTCTATTGCCCTAGTATGAAATAGTGAATTGTAAGAAGATAAAATGTATAAAAGTCGAGGACAGCCTTTACAGTAAATTATTTAGGCTTACAAATAGGTATAAACTTGCATACACACATATTCATTCACAAACCAAAGAGCAAAATATACAGAAGATATTTATGCTTACCTGGATTCATTATAACTGGTTAATAATTCTTTCCAACTATTTATTAATATAAAATTCTCCTTCTGATTTTCTGTGTACTGTGAAAAAAAATAGTTATCAAATTACACGTGACAGGACATTGACATTAATTTTAATATAATTCAATATATGGTTAAAGATTATTATATTATTCCTAGTTATTTAATCCCATGTCTTTTTCTACTCATGGAACACATGAATGAAAATTTTTAAAGGGACAAATCCCAAGATGTAGGTTGTTTAGGTCATAACTCAGAAATGTTTTCATTACTATAGTTCATTCTGTATCCGTAGGCCAATTATAATTTAATTTACAAGCATCATTTTTTTAAAGTCTTATATTTAATTTCTATTTTTTATAAAAACATATGATATTAAATGAACTTTGCTAAACCAATCATTACAATATTTCTAAAATACAATGGAGCTGTGAACTATGCTGTATCTAACTAAGTGATTTCTATTATACCGGTAGAATCTTTGTAGCGCAACTTGCGCATGTGGAAGCTGATTTAATAAAATTTTGTCTTATTTTTTAAAATTGCACAAAGACTATAAGCATGACATCAACAGAAATTTCAGCCTTCATTGCTGCTTGATTCTATCTTTAAAATGATGTATAACAATTCGAAATCGGATAAAATTTAATTTTTTTATTTTCTTGTCATTTTACTACTTTACACAAGGACGATAAAGGCAGAAAATCTTTATCAGCCTTATAAACTAATAAAATGGATTAAAATTAAGCTGATGATTTGCATATCAAAGCCTTCAACACGATATAAACATAATTGTGAAATATTGGTCGTAAGTATTAATTTTAATTACTTGAATAATATTTAAAATTTTTTTATTATTATTTGATAAAAGGCATTAATTTATTAATTTGTTTGTATTTATGTAACTATACTATATAAATTATATAATATTAAATCATTTATGCTCTTTATTATATGGTATATAAATTTGTATTCAAATATAACAAAAGTGATTTATGTACAATGTAACTTTGTGTCGCTAATCCAAGTTTGAGGCAACCTTATTTTATAGACATAATGATTCTCAAAAGGTTTAATAATTTATTAATATTTGTATTAATGTGTTTGTGTTTGCTCTTGTGTTGTGTTTGTATAACAAGAAATGATTTACATATATAGAGCAGTGCTATGACAATTTTAAAAACTGATAAATGTACAGAAAGGTTGCAGATTGCAGTTGACAAAGCAATCACAAAATTTACTGGGCATAATACCATGAGAAAGTATTAACACTTAAATCCAATGAAGAGATTTCAAATAGTGTATGTGTAGAGGTAGCCACAATGGGTATGCATATACCATATGAAATTGTATGCAGGTAAAGAATCAAATTCTGATTCTTACCTACGCCTTGATAATCATGCTGTGGAATCAGTAGTTTTGCAACAACTTGCATCACACTATTTTCAAGTCTATAGCTAGAAAATCAACTATATGCAAATAAATTATATTTATGTGGGACAATCACTGGTGTGCACAGAGAATATAAACATGATGTACACAAAAAATACAAAATAGAGATGAAACTCATCTAGTTTTAGACAGACAAGAAGCCAATTGCTATGATGACAAATGCATATCCATCTTCTGAAAATGATGTTTTGTATCTTTTATTAGGATAAATCTTTTTCTCTAAGATGTCTTTGAGATTTGTTAACTTTTGGGGTACAAGATAAAAATGAAGAATTCTTATGTGACTAGATTTGGAGATTCTGAAGCTATGGATTATCTCAGGTAAAAGTATTATATATGATTTGAAAGATAATTTTGTGAGGAATTCAAAGAAATTATCAATGGAGATGTAATTTAAACTTAGTTAATGATAAATTAGAAATTATGAACAAACAATAAAGTAATAATTATGTTGGATGTTGACATTTCTTTTTTCCCTTATTTTATAAATGTTTATCACTATTTGTCTTAGACTTATTGTTTTCCTTAGTTTTTCTAGTTTCTATCAATGTAGTTTTTTGCTCTAACATTATTAAAACTGAAGTTACTGTGAAAATTGTATCTCAGGTCAGTTTTTTTAAAAAGTCAATATGACGCCTGCAGAATCAACCAGATACGCTATCAAAAAAAACCTCATTACAATATTCAACAATCATTTTTCCTTCATTGAGCGTGGTACATGATCATGTCTAAAAAAAAAAAAACAGTAAAATTTGTAAATAAATTTTACAATATGCAAGTAGCCATTTTTCTGTCTCAGAGTGCTGTCCACAAAAAATTTCAGTTTATGGTGAAAGCACGTACATTTTATTCTTTCTTTATTATCTTTTTCAAATTTGATGTACAGAATTTTGTATAATAAAATATTTTCTAAGAATAATGCTAAAAGTTTTACAAAATTTTAGAACATATTTAAAAGTTAATACTGATTTAAAAACATTAAAAGAATAGAATGTAATATTTTAAGAAATGAGTCTAATACATTTTTATAGGAGAAAAAAGTTATTGAAAAGAAAAAAAGAATATCATTCCAGAGTGTATTTTATAATGGTGAAAATCAGACATTTTGCTATTTACTTTATTTTAAAAATATAAATATGATAGTTAAATTTTTTTCTCATTGTTTCAGTAAATGCACGAGTGAACACACTCTGTAAAATATATAAAAATGTGTCCCCTCAAATTTATTATTCAAAATTATATTATTTTGTAAATTTTTTATTTATATCACAATATTGTCTTATATATGGATTCTATATATATATTGTAAGGTGATGCCCAATCCTTATAAAAAAAATTAACTGATGTTTTGAAATGACAAGCTAAGATTATGAAGATTAAATAGGCAGCCAATCTTTAAATCACATTAAATAATTTTTAGGACATCTTGAGACATATATATATATATAACCATGCCTTTAAAAAGGAATGAATTTATTTGTTTTTTTTTGTTGTTGTTGTTTTGTTAAAATAAATGTGAAATAAAATATCTATACACACACATTTATACATTGTATATTTACTAGTTTCAATCATACATGACAGAAATAAGTCAAATTATGTTAGCAACTAAGTTTCTTTTGTTTAAAAGAGTAAAAAAAAAAAGAGTATAAGTTTGTTGATTTTGGAATACGAAAAAAAAAAAGCTAAGCAACTGTTTTGTTAGTTGATAAAAAAATGGAATCCAGATGAAAGTTTTAGAATAATATTATTTTTTTTATATATTATACTAATTATCATGATTCTATTTTATTTAAAAAAAACTGTTTAATATCTTGAATTGCATTTATGTATTGATTTAGTAAAGTGCAGAATATTTTAAAAAGAAAAGATATATTCTTTATTTAAGTTATGAATTTTCATTCAAATAAATTCTAAAAGATTTATATTTTGCTTATGAACTGCAAAAGTTGTATAATTATTATAAAATGCTTTTAAAAAAAAAAAACCACTATAATAGTATTTTAAAATACTAGATTGCATTTCTTTTGAAGTAAAATATATATAACACGTCCTATATATATATGTATACAAGCTGCCTGTAAGAGCGTTTCTATTTATATTACGTGAACTTTGAAAAAAACCTATATTTAATTGCTTATTTGATATATATATAATATAAGGATGCAATCTTGCTAAATTAATTGTCACAGAATCTTTGTGCCTCCTTCGTGTCATCAAATGGTGATAAAGTCTAACTATTAGTATGCCTAGTGAATAAATAAGTGTGGAATGATTTAGAAAAAGTTCTCATGGAATCGAAAAAGAAATTGCTACAAAATCAGGAGCTTTATGAGTTCTACTTTGTCATGGGAATTGTTCTAAGCCAGGGGTCCCCAACCTTTTTGCATTTAAGAGCACATTCTATAATACCGGCCAGCTGGCGGGCACCATTTATTTTTTCAACCAGGTGGTGGGCACCATTTATTTTTTCAATGTAAATTTATAGTTGGATATTGTTAATAATACAAATAATGTACAAAATAATATTTATTTCAAAAATAAAATTTTAACATATAATTAACGTTTATATTTTTAAGCTGTAAAAATATAGTATGCTCTACAATTTGATTACAATATAATAGAATAATTTATAAGAAATTTTAAAAATTAAATTTATTTGTATCAGATAAATAATTTTTTATCGTGTTCGGATAGCGGCAGGCACACATAAAATGGTCTGCGGGCATAGGGTTGGGGACCCCTGTTTTAAGCGGTTGGAATCATTCAACATACACAAATAAAAGAAATTCTGCTCAAGGCACTGAAAGCCACTCTTACACATTTTAACCCTTTATTTTTAAAGAAGTCCAAGATTTTGTTTAATTTTGATGCTTTTAAATATTTTGTATTTGTATTTTTGGTGTATACTGAGAGTTGAGTTACGATTTTTCTCACCCTTCTACTCATTTGCAGAAAACATTTTTTTCTATAAATCTTAAAATGTAAAGAACCCATTGTGCTTAAATTTTGATAGAGGGAGAAAAATATAAATACACAACTCAAGGTATACATATATAATTTTTATATGTTTCTAAATAAAATCTTATCATAATTGGTTGCATTAGACTTGACATCTGGACATTGACTTAAAAGACAAAGGTAAGATTTTTAAACATCTACATTTAATTAGGCATTTAGTGTATAAAATTAAATATTCATTTTACTTACAAGTAATTATATATGAGTAAATTTTCCTGTTTGTATGATTAACAGTCTTATGAATGAACTCTATCTATAAAACGTAAATTAGCAATCCATAGACATATAAGTTTAATATACATTCAGATAATACAATCTAATTAAACATCTAATAATATATGATGATCCTCAGGATAATAGTTACATTATTCTATATTGTTGTGCATTGTAATTTTATTATTTAATTGATATGTTTAATATTTAACTTACTTCTGTTGTTCAGGTTGAAGTATGTGATCATTTTGTTGTAATCATGAATCAGCAGTAATATTAAGTTGTATTATAGTAAAGACACATATCCATACTTTATTATATCCATGTTTATATTTTATTAATTTATAATTGTTATAAATTTGGAACCCAGATTTTGTTAATAAATATTTGTTGTTTGAAGTTATAAAATCTTTGTTTCTCTGGTCTCTAGATTATCGAGTATCATTCATACTTCACTCACCAAGAGATCTATTGTACATGTGTACACATCTTTTATATGTTTATGATATTTGTATGTGAGGACTTAAGAATACATTCATTAGTAAAAAGCCATTAGAGACCCATATACAGGTCACATTATTGCCATCCTGCTTAAATCCATCCTTGAGTAGAGTTAAAGGCAAATTTCTTCACTGAGTTTGAATTCCGAGACGTAATAGGACCTGTAAGTTGAGAGGGCTCTGCGTATACCATCTTAAATTGTATTTTGACTAAATTTTAAAATTTAACTCAACTTTTATAGAGAAGCTCAAATATTGGTCAGGTATAGTGTGGACCTTCTCCCATATTCTCAGTCAATAATATTCCATTTCTTACCGTTTCATTTTGATACGTTGAGCATTCATCTGGAAATTGTGCCAGTTAACTGTCCGTTACAATATATAAATGCGCATGTTAAAAACTACTGAACACCTGTAGTTCAATAAGCAATTTGTATTCTATTCTCATCAATGTTTATCTACAAAATGTGAGCTATTATACACTAGAGTTTCTCATTTTCTGTAAGATTCAAAAGTTAGGATAAAAATGATTCTATTCTTGGGATTTGAGATCCGTTAACAAGCACAAATTAATACACTTAGTGGATATTGTGGGCGAAGTTTTTTTTTTTTTTCCATTCAAAACAATACAAAAAATTCACCGTTTTAAAAAAAAGATCATTTTTAATGCTAAAAACTTAAATACAATATAATTCATTGTAAACGAAACAAATATAAATTCATATTAATTTGAATAAAACGAGAAATGAAAACTAATTTTTATAATAATTTTTTTAAAAACATAAGTTATCAATGGCACTATCACTTTTCATGATGAAAAGACCAGCTGCAGAAAAAGCTCTTTCGATTCAGTTTATGTTGGTGGGATGGTCATTAGTGTGTTTGACAAAATCTGTTTTTATTTTTTAAAAAAATGTTCTAACCATAAAGATTTGTCTTTAAGAATTAAGAATAAAATTTTAAAATGTTACTTAAGCATTTCTTTATTTAATTATGCTTTTGTTTATACTAAATCATCTGCAGTAATAATCATATGTATTCACCAAGAATAACTACAAATAATAAAATTTCCCGAATTTGAATTTAATAAAGTCAAATTTCATAACACTGTGCAACATTTTTGTTTACAAATTCATATTAAAAAGAATTTCAGAGTGGAAAATGAGTTTCATAACAATAGTTTATAATGAAAAGTTTGTAAATTATAATTATAAATAACAGTAGTACAATTCAATATATTTGAATTTGTATGGTAAATCTTTATCTGTGGCACATATGTGGTTATTTTTCTAATTTTGACCAAAGTTCATTACTACGACCAAACAAGTAAAATTTCGAGTGCGAATATTTTTGACATCTTCAAAAAAAAAGTGAAAAAATCTTAATAAAACTTAAGAGCGATTTCCAGGAAATTTGGTTTATTATAACGGAATAACTTTTTACTCGCAGATTCATTTGAGAAATCCTATTATACAACACATACATTCGAATGTAAGGGAGGGTTGGACAAAATATAGCGTAATTTGTGGCTCCACTGCATATATGTTTTTTTAATATATCTTATATAGCAATATTAAACAGAAATAATAAAATTATATGTCAAGGTAAAAAAATTTAAATTTATAACTCTCATGATTTCTGTGTTATCTTTTTTCTCTCTCATTCAAGCAAAAATGGTTATTTTTAAATTACTTCAGGTAGTTTGAGAAGAGCTTCTATTAAAATATAACCAGATTGTTTAGCAGAAAATCTAGGATAATTTTTCAAATAGGACATAATTCATAAGAACATAAATAATGAATAAATGAACAAAACACATTATAAACATGCAAGCATAAAGAAAGTGTTTTTATTATTCAATGAATATTGTTTTATTTTTTATAAACTTCGTTTCACTAGCTATACATAGAAAAAAAAAAAAAAATTGAACTCTCTAGAAGATCATGTGCATTAGCCATATGTAGTAAATGATAGTTTCCTAAAAGAATATCTTAGAAAAATTATATCTAACTTTAGCAGAATTTATAGCACATTATAAACTTCAGTAAAAGATAATTTTAAAATATATTAATTTCTGCAATGTATATAATTTCTCCAGACATTTTATAAAATACATATTCAAGTGTGTATATATATATATATGTGTGTGTATATATATATACAGCTAATCTTATGTACAGATCTCATTATTTGCAAAGCATTTGAACATTTTTTATGAAAAAATCTTCATAATTATATATATATATCTGCAGGAAAAAAAAATCAATATTTTCAATATCATTTGCTTACTCTAATAATTGTTATCTGGAATATAATATTAAATATATTTTGAAGCAAAATTTTGTTAAGAATCTGACTAAAAGATTAAGTTAGTTAAGCTATATAATCAATTATGTATTTATGCATATGGTTTTCAATGTATTACTTGTGTATTTGTTATTTTTAAGGCAATCAAAATTCAAATTTATTAGACTTGATGATTAATCTAGATTGCAATTATGTATAATCTTAATAGTGGAAAATCATAATAAAAATAATGAATTTTGTAATTTGAATAAAAATTAAAAAATTTTAATTTTACTCAAATTACAACATTTATTATAGGAAAAATGAGCTAATTATTCTTTTTTTTTTTTAAAAAAAAGTATATCCATTACATCTCAATAATCATTTATGAATAATTCAGTTTTTTAAAAAATAAAAGTAGAAAATTTATTCTTACCTGACCAAATAAACTTTCATCTCTTTGCTCCTCATCTTCGAATAAATATTGAACATCCTTCATATTGAAACCATCAACACCAAGATTTAACCAATACCGTAAAATTTCCTAATAAACATACACATATATTATTATTCATGTAACATATGAATAATTGATAATATATAAATTATAAGATTCAATTTTATTCAATAAATTATATATTTTTATATAATGTTGCAATTAGTTCAATTAAAAAAAGGAAAAGACAAAAACAATTGATTTTTTTTAATACTAATGAATTTTATATTTTAATTATTAATAAAATATCTTTTTAACACCATTATCTTTCATATTTTATATAAATATATTTATAAATTTTTCAAGAATTTTATATAAATAGACAATACAACCAAAACAATTCCAAATAAGAGATTCTGAATTACTGCATATCAGGTTTGCTCGGCAAGTTGATCCTAATATATTTTTGGTAGATATTTATTTTCCCTTACTCACATTGTGAACAAAAATATTACTCATAGAATGAAAATATTTAATAAAATCAGCATTTTGAAATATGTATATCATTAAACATAAACCACGCATTCTTTAACCATGAATGGTTACAATGTCATCATATATAGATTCCCACTCACTCCTAAGAAAAGTAGTATTTTAGGATATAATTAAGCTTCCAAATTTAAATTGCTTTTTATTATACACATTATTTGAAACAAATATAATATTTGTATATATATATATATATAACCATAAATTGCAAAAAATGGAGAAATAAACTTTTCATTTAGAATAACTTCTAAGACTAATTGATTGCTTTCTTACAATTAGTTATAATGAAATAAATTTTATTTTATTAGTATAATATATAAAAAAGTAAAAAAAAAAAACTATAGATTGCAAAAAATGGAAAAATGATATAACTTCTATCAAGTATCATTTGGTTTCCTTCTTTTAGGAAAAAAATAATCAGTTATAATAAATATGATTTTTATTACTCTAAGTACTATTTTACAATAAGTATTATAACATTTGTATAAAAAAAAATATAACCATAGATTGCAAAAAATAGAAATAAAATTACTTTCACTTAGAATACAGCCAATGCAGCTTCTGAAATCAGTTGATTGTTTCTTTTAAGAAAAGAATGGTTAGTTATTATATAAATAAATTTGATTTTTATTATTATAAGCATAACTTACAAAAATTTTATAGTATTTATATAATAAAAAAAATAGAAAAATAAAATAACCATAAATTGCAAAAAAAAAAAAATTATTTAGTGACATAATAATCCTTGCAAAATTTCAAACTAATTAGATTTTTGCAAAGTGTAGATAACCCTGGAAAGGTATTAAGAACACTTGTTTAATTTAAATTCTAAAAAATTAAGACATGAATATTTCTAGATCATATATCGCTTATAGTGACCAGTGACGATTAAATAATGAAGATGTTGATCCAAGTTTATGATTATTTATTTCCTCTTATAATCTAGATTTTAAAAAAATTACAAAAGAGCAATGTCAAAATCCTATTAATAATTATTCTATTTTTTAATTTTGTTCTATTTCATTATGCATATTTTCATAGATTTAATAAACATTGAAATCCAATGCTAGCCATTGTACTCTTTAAATATAGGAGGCGGGTGTGATGTCATTTTACTAAAAATAGTAATTTGCACACACAAAAAACTTGAACAGTCAGACTTTTATACTTCAATCATCTATGTGGGCCTTCATAAAAACTCCATCTTTACACAGTAAAATAGTAGATCTATATTAGTCAATAAGAGACAAATCTGCAGGTTCAAGCTCCTATATAATTTTTTAATAATTTTGAATGATTTTAAATCATCCATGTCTTTGTTATTGTTTTATTTTTAAATAATAGGAAGAAATAAAATTAAATGTTTTATTCTGCAAGTTTTTTGTTCATTATATATTTAAATTTCATAATATATGTAGAGAATCTAAATGTGAAATTAATTTTATATTTTTCTTTATCAATTCTAATCTTTATAAGTAAAATATGATTGCAACCTTTCTATGGACCAAAAAGATTTGAACCAACTGATTTACCGACCTGAAAATTACTATTATAATTAACTAGCACTAAGATTTTTTTTAAATCTCACTCTCATCAGCAAGATTTTTTACGAAGTGCTAATTTTATTTGTTATGTATTTCTATACTATATGAGATCCCAATTATATATAAATCGAAAATTTTTCTCTAATAATTTAACTATACTTAAATAACTTAACTATTTCTGGAAACAGTTTCCCTAAGCCAAAAATCAAAAATGAAACTTTGATTTCACTAGCTAGAGCTCTAGATCTAAATCTAATAGATAATAAATTGTTTGAATAATTTATCATCAATGAGTAGTCATTTTATTTCATTAAGAATAGTGAATTTTTGACCCTCAGAGATGTATGTATCTACAGTTGATCCTGCAATTGGATGCATTTTTAAAATTCAATTTCTAATTTAAGGTATAGAACCTTAAGACATAGATGAACTGATTATATATATGTGTGGGAGATGATAATCTGGACCAACTGATGAGTGCTGGTTTAGCACGAAATATGTATATTGGTGATTATTTATCTTTTCTACATGTGTGGTTATGTGTATCAGTTGTATGAGATAATGTGGATAGATGGAAGGTGCTTGAATATCTGAGTTCAAATCCCCTATACTTACAATTAAGCTCCCAGGTTAGTGAAGAATGCCTGGTTTTCAAATATTTACACATCAAGCTTGTATCCTGTCCATCCCTCTTATATGTATTTAAATGGATAAGGACCTATACATGAGGGGTCAGAGTGACTTCAGATCAACATGGGCATGGCAATAATATTAGCATCAGCATGAGATTTGAGTTTCATCAGATTTTCAATGAGATGGATGGCTGAAAAATTGGAGTAAATTTAGAGTGGATTGAAGCCTGTCCATTGAAGTATGAAGATTTGCTATCTTAATATAAACTGAGCACTGATTATATATATATGTGTGGGAGATGATAACCTGGACCAACTAATGAATGCTGGTTTAGCGCGAAATATGTATATTGGTGATTATTTATCTTTTCTACATGTGTATGGTTTTGCTTTTTTGATGTCTCTTTTGTAAAAAAAAAAAAATGCTTTGATTTTACTCATGATGTTTTCCCTTTCCTTTTGTTGAATATATCCTACAGATTCTATTATTGCATTCATCTATCACAAATTTATCATATCATTTACATCTTTCTTAAACACTTTATCAATACTTTTATTTATATCAAACTAACAGTTTCAAGTGTCCTGCAGTCATTATCAGAGCTACAATATTCAAATATATAATTAATACACTTATCCACATATTCATATAATTAAATATACAATATAAACAAAAATAAATATACATTTTAATCTGACCATTATAAATAATCATTTCCCAATTTATTACTTTACTCTAAATAATTCTATCAATATTTATTTTATATCACTTTATTTTATTTTTTAAAAATATTATTTATTATAATAATTATAAACTTTTAACATTTATTCTACTATTTAATACATATTATTATCATTTTACTTATAAAATCAATTTCTAATGTTTTCTTATTTTTATTAAATATTTTTTATCAATTAACTTTTCCCATATTACAAATTTTTTTTTTTTACATTACAAAAATTACCTACCTCTTGACAATTCTATTTCCAAAACCCAACTGACTAAATTTCAAATTTTGTACTTGTTTAACACTCCCTCTATTGTCATTTTCTTTAACTTTATTCTATTAAGCTTTTTCAAATTCTAACTATTAAAGAGGCAATCTTGATTAAGAATATAAGACGAAATCTTAATAGGGATTTTTAAAGAACAATAATTTTATAAATAATTATTAATAATAGTTAGAATTTGAAAAAGGTTAAAAGAATAAAGTTTAAAAAAATGGCAATAGAGAGTGTTAAACAAGTACAAAATTTGAAATTTAGTCAGTTGGGTTTTGGAAATAGAATTGTCAAGAGGTAGGTAATTTTTGTAATGTAAAAAAAAAATAATAATAATAATTTGTAATATGGGAAAAGTTAATTGATAAAAAATATTTAATAAAAATAAGAAAAGATTAGAAATTGATTTTATAAATAAAATGAAAATAATATGTATTAAATAGTAGAATAAATTTTAAAGTTTATAATTATTATAATAAATAATATTTTTAAAAAATAAAATAAAGTGATATAAAATAAATATTGATAGAATTATTTAAAGAGTAAAGTAATAAAATAGGAAATGATTATTTATAATGGTCAGATTAAAATGTATATTTATTTTTGTTTATATTGTGTATTTGATTATATATATATGAATATGTGGATAAGTGTGCTAATTGTATAATTATATAATTGAATATTGTAACTCTGATGATGACTGCAGGACAGTCGAAACTGTTAGTTTGATATAAAAAAAGTATTGATAAAGTGTTTAAAAGAAAGGTGTACATGGTAGGATATGTTAAAGTAGAAATCAATACATAGGAAAAGAAGAAGTAGAAAATTATATTATTATCATAAATTTGGAAAAAAAGATAAAATTTTTGCAAAAACATAATTTTCATCTGAGTGTCTTATTATTTTCTCTTTAACTTTACAAATGATTTTTCCACTGAAATATCAATATGTCCAAAATATAATCCAAAAGATGAATTAGTTAGCAAATGGTTGTCATATAATTTGAATACTTGTTACAAATTCTCTTTAACATTTTAAGTATTTTTTAAAATTTGAGATTTTTACCAATCTAATTTTTGAAACAGAATAAATATATTATATGAAGCTTATTGAAATATAAGTTTTCATTATTTCATATAGATCTAAATATGAAATAGTAGAATATATTGTCTAATTTAAAATGATGGTTAATACAAATCATCACTGATAATAATCAATTGTCATTATGACTTGGGCCATTAGTGATTATTGATTTGTTTTTGAATCATAACAAAAACAATCAATGCTAATTTAATAACAACTTTAACGTTAAAAAATGAGAATAAAAAAGACAGTTCACTTATTCCAAAGTAGCATTTTTGAATTGAGAAAATCTTTATAATGAAATAATAATTTCTATGACAAAAATATTCAATTTTTCATTTGTAGTATTTAAGAAATTTGAGAAAAAAACAGAAAAACATTACAATTCTATTTGAACTCCTGAATACATAACCGGGGGGGGGGGGGGGCTGTATGAAAAACTGCACAATGTTTGTAACTGTTTATTTTATTACAGAGAATAAGAGAATATCAAGTCAATTAGTTGAATTTATATAAAACTATCAAGATATTTAGTAGATAGGGAAAGTTGAAATTGTAAAAAAATATTATTGAAAAATATTTGGCTGAATGAACTGTATTATTTTGATAGTTTAAAAATATACAGATTGATAGGAAAAACAGATTCAGAAATGCATATTTGGAATAGACATATGTGTGTATATTCAGAATTATTTGGGGATTTTAAATTTAATTTACTATTTACTTGATATAATATTTAAATACAAGTATAGTATATATACTTACGCTAGATGTAATTACAGGGAATTTGTATAGGATGGAGTGGATGACTGAAGGGAGCTCGAAAGTCTGGGTTCAAATTCCTTCTGATTATATTTACTAGATGATATGCTTGAAAAGGATACAAGTTTTGCTGAGAAAAATTCAATGATTCGCTGATTAAACAGTTGTGCTTGCGGTGTAGGGACAAAATGGAGCAGAATTCATAAATACTAAGTCAATAATAATAAATGAAAAAGACTAAAGTGGCAAAGACAAAATAATTATAGAACTATACTAAATGACTGAATAGATTAATCAATTCTTCTTTGAAACTGCATTACAATGATGAAGAAAATATAAAATTCCTAAAACAAGTTAAATTAAATTTTCAATAAAAAGTAATTAAATGTTTATCTAAATCTTATATAAAGCATAAACACAGAAGATTAAAAGTAGCAAAAACGTGAGATATATGCTTGGTATGACTATTTTAAAACTTAAAAATACACATCATTGGTATAATAAGTTTTGCACTTAAAATCCCTGAGATTTTCTCACTCAAAATCAATACATTTGAGTAATATTTTCTTTGTAGAAGTTTGCATGAGATTTTGCAATTAATGAAATATAAGAAACTCTACAAATTTAATGTCCAAACATAAATAATCAAAGGTATTAAATTGAACAGAATGATAATGATATTGTGCTAATTCAATTGTTGTCTATAACCATAATGTTGGAAATTTAATATTAAATAGACTTGGTAAATGAAAAATATCAACATCAAAATAGTAAAAAGTAATACTAAAAAAAAGATGAAATGTAGGACTAGGACTTTTGAAAAATCCACCAACATTGCAAATAAAAATAGCAATTTTATTAAAAGTTGTCATTAAAAAAAAACATTAAAAAGAAATTCTTTATGAAATCAAATTATTAATGATTTAGATGTTAATGATCCCTCCCCCCTTCATACAGTTGTCTCCATAAAAGCTCATGAGACAGCAAGTACATGAAATCCCAGTAGTATACTAATTTGTATAATTTAATAAAAGATAATGGAGATGAATTAATAAGTGATATATAAAGTAATTTTTCAAAGGGAACAATTAATTCTCAATAATAAAGACCAATTAATTTATAACCAAATGGGAGTTGATGAATTTCAGTCACAATGACAGAAACAGACTTTTTCGAGCTTTAATGGATTATAACTAAAATTTCTGTCACAACAAGAAACATTTACATGCATATACATATATAAATAAAATTTCGATAATCTGCATCTTTAAGATATCTAATCATTTCACAACCAGAAATTCAATACAATTATAGTTCTAAGCGTTGATAGTAACACTGTACCAAAATTTATGTTAAAATAAAGGATTGGTAAAAACTTTTTAATTATAATTTAATCATATAGCATGTATTGTAGTGTTTGGTCATGTAAGTTTATTATATATCAAAGAACTCAATTCTATAGTTTATAGCAAAATAATACCTTCTTCCTTTCACTTCAATATAAACATTTGCCACAAAACTTTATTAATATTGCCAAAATTTTAAGATAGAACAAAAAATAACATCAAATATAACACATGGCATTAACACAAATGCAAAAATATCCATTAATACAAAAATTTCATACTGAATATCCCATCAGTCATTACTATAGATCGAGCCATTAACTTCAAATGCCTTATCTGAAACAGATTACTCAAAATGAAATTAACAACTATCCCAAATGCCTAAAAAGTCAAATCAACTGTTATTATAATTTTAATCCAATCTTATAAAAATGGCATTAGCATGATAGTTGCATCTGCTAATCCTATTCGCAAGCTATGATTATTTTTTTTGGTAAAATACACTGCAAAAGTTTGTCATCTCTAGATCTTTCTTGTAATCCATTTAAAAAGCAAAATATAATTGACTACAGCTCTTCACAGAAGGAGGTCTTTCTGTCCAGAACTCAATTGAAAAGTTAATAGCGATTCATTTATTTACTAAATTTTACTTGTCAAAACCTTCCAGAAAGTTCATTTCCATATCAAATATGCACCGTTTTGATCAATGTTACAACATGCTAACCAAAAAGAAACACCATAAATTTATAGTTATTGATGTGTAATATAATAATTACCAACATCAAAGAAATCAATAAAATAGTGATGAAATTAACTGTACTCTAAATTTTCACAGAAATATAAATAATAATCATATGTCAATAAAAACAAACAATATATTTGATTATATAAATATAACACCAGGATAGTTCAAGAATAGTGATATTAGCATACAATAACTTTTCATTAAAAAACCTAACACAAGAACCTCTAACTATACTGTGTCAGTATAAATAGGACGAGAAAGGTGTAATACCCAAATTCAAATTTATAAAGAAGGTTGAAGCGAATTAGATGAAAAGACTTTATATGCATCGATTTTAAGTCGCTAACCTATACCAGTATAATTTAAAATAAAATAGAATGGTAAAGAATGCTAATGTAAAGATAATGATTTAACTATTAATTAGCTAAGATGGGTATGCAATAGTAACGTTAAACCATATATTAGTTAACGTTCATTATCCATATCCCTTCAAATACAATTTATAATTATTGCCCTTAATCAATGGCTGATTTAATAAATAATGAACGACTTATTTACACCAAGTAATAATATATAATGAATGAAATTAATAATATACTAAAGAAATAAAAACTCAATGTGTAATAATTGTATAAATGTTTATAGCTATGGTGATGCTAAACAACAAATTTTTAAAACTAGAGGAAAATATGTACTTATGCTAATTATATCAAAGGAATGTAAAATTTATAAAAAATCTTTAACTTATGATTTATTACTACAGCAATATTAATCTAAATAAGTTACTCAGATTGCATTTGATTACAGAGGCTAAACTCTCCATACAGTGCCACCAGTGCAAGCCAGAGTAATCCATGTGGTTTATGCATAAAATCCCTATCTAGTGTCTACTCATCCAATATCCCAGACTAGTTTCCAGCTTGTGAATGAGTAGGCACTAGATAGGGATTTTATGCTCAAACCTTTTTGTATCGATTGATTACTCTGGCTTGCACTGATGGCGCTACTGTATGGAGAGTTTAGCCTCTGTATAAACAGCTTGTGTAAGAATAAGAAATGGTGATCATGTGACATTTGATTAATAGTTATTAATAATTTTGATTATTATTTTCCTCTATGTGTGTTTAATCATTTATTCTTTAGCAAGCAAACATATATATTAAGTAATCTTTCAAGCATCTATATAATAAAATTTTATAGGCAGAATTGAATAGTCTGTAAAAATGATGATATATTCAACATCTATAATCAAGTAGCACCTAAGAATTCATAATTCATTAAAATATCCAATATCCGCATAGCAACAACGATCTAAAATTAATATTAAAACTCATTCCTTTTATATAACTAATATAATTTTATCAAAAAAGTATTTGTGTATGTTAATCCATTTAGGTAGTTATAATAATACAATGTTCTGTCGCATAATTTCCATTAGCGATATGCATATAAAACATTGAATACTATTATATGTTGATTTCTATAAAACACATTTGATTTTTTCATTGCCATTATTTTCTTTCAAAGTAATTGTTATTCCATTCATCATGATGCAATATAATCCTTGAACCCTATAATATACACGTACGCACGAAATAAAATGATCCCAATAAATAAAGCAACAATGTAATAACAAGAATGTTAGACAATTAAGATTTTGATATTCCTTAATAAATAACTTTCCAGTTTTAAATGTTGATATTATACTTTAATCCCTTTAACAATATTAGTGATTTTATTGATAAGTATTTGTATTGTTTCCAGGCATACGTATATATATATATTGTATTTAAATAAGCATTTTTGAAACCTCAGATGTAAATAAAGAATAAATTTTCTTGAACACAATCAGCTGGTATTAGGTTTCTACATTTTCATTTGTTACAATCAGACATCAACTTTTACTTTCTAGCAAGTCATATTGTATAGTTTTTTAATACAAATTTTCTTGAATACATGAATTGCGGTTAGTAATGTTTCTTAAAAGTGAAATTTCTTTCGAAATAAGCAATATATATATATATGAAACAAACACACTTCAAAAGAAAAAGAATAAAAGTGCAGGGTTTTTGCTTGACAACACGAACTTCCAAATAATTTATTTGAATGAGATAGTATCTATCACTTGTTATTTAATACACTCAAGCCGATTATCTTGAAAATTCATCGAAGGATTATTATTATAAGTGAATAAATTTTAAAATATTTATAAGTACACAGACTAGTAGATTCATACATATGAGAATGTAATCTATTAATATGTTAAAAATTTCTACTAAAATATACATATATAAAACAAGCAATGTTATATTAAGCAAAATGTTTTTAAAATTGATGTTTTAAATCTTTTTTGATTGGCATTTTCTTTTCTTTTTTACTATATTGTTTTTGCATTAAAATAAGATAAAAACGAATAAAATAAAACAAGTTAAAATTTTTATTTTGACTTCTTCAAAAAAAAAAAGTCATTCGTTATTTACTTATCAAAATTTAAGATTTAACAATACATATATATGTATTGCTATTTTTAATTAAAGCATATATATATATATGCACCTTTCTTTTGTAATTTTAGTTTACCTTTCAGGGAAATTAATGTTGCATTATTTTAAAAGATAAAAAAAATAAATTGCAAATTGTTTTATATTCTAAAACAGGGGTCAGCAACCTTTTAGTAGTATGGTGCCAAACCTATGTTACAATGTTATTCCGCGTGCCAACATGATTTTACCAATGTTAATATATAATCAAAATTGGTTGTTATAATGGGCTTCAAAGTTATATATATATATATTATATAATATATATTTTTGAAGTCCATTATAACTGATTTTATATTATTGCTCATTCAATATTTTAAAATACTTAGAATCATGTAATAAGTTGGGTTTTTTTTTAATTTGTAATTTTTAACATGCTTATTAAAAATTATATTACAAATTACAACTTTTTACCTATACAAAATGTATAATTTAAATAAAAAAATATGAATTCTAATATGATTAGCCATTTTTTATTATTAAAATAAATTTTAATGGGAACCTTGACCTTGTACCTCTTTGCTCAATGTCAAGTTTGTAATTGGTCACTTTTAGCTTCACGCATACTTCTGAATGTTCAGGTGTTAGGCAACTTCTTTGTGAACTCAAAATACTTTTCATATGTGAGAAAATATGTTCACATAAGTAAGTTGAACCAAATGCCAAAAGCAGAGCACAAGCAGTTTTTTTCAAAGAATTAAATCTTTCATCAGGTAATGATATCCAACAATTGAGAATGACAGTCGACTTTTCTAGACAATTCCCTTCAAGAGTTTTCGCAATTTTACAAATTTAGTTTTCCCCAATTCTGATGACATTAATTCGATTAATTCCATTTCAAAACTATCAATATCCATCCACTCAAAAAAAAAAAAAAAATCAAATAATTATCTTTAAATCAAATGTCAGGTTTGATGAGGAAACAAAATATGGGTGTGTGTATTTGGAAGTCTTCACACCATTTGGAAAATTCTTCTCTCGGGGCTTCAATGTATTTTTGAAGTTCATCTTTGTTAATGTTAAATTGATTTGCATAGGCCTTTACATTTGGAAAATACTTGTAGATGTTAGTAATAATATCACGCCAAAATATATTTAATTTTGATGCAAATCCTTTCCAATATTCAAAAAGTTCTAGTACTATTTGACCCTTCCTTTGCAAATGCAAGTGTTGAGTTATATCAGTCAGAAACATCAATTTGCATAACCAGTCTTCTTCATTTATTTCCAGATAATGTTCTTTTTCATAAAGAAACATCTTGATTTCTTACAGACATGATACAAACCTGTTCAAGACATTACCTCGACTAATCCAACGAACATTGCTATATAGAGGCAGGTCTATATATGTACTATTTATTTATTGCAAAAGGGATTTAAATTGCCTATGTGTTAATGAAGAACGAGAAACTATGAAATTAATTATTTTAATGACACTGTTCATTACAGAATTCAAGCATTGTGATGAGATTTTGCAACTAAATTTTCCTGGTGTATAATGCAGTGGAATATTTGATGTTTAATAAGATTTTCAAGTTTAGCAAATCTCTTTTCCTTTCTGACCATTGCAAGACTATTATCAATAGTAACACTAAATATTTTTATAAAAAGAAATTATTAAACTCAGGTGCTTACTATACATATATATAATTTTAATGCGCAAATACACGCACAACAACCGAGCTTCATCAGGATTAAATAACAATATATAAACTTTAGGAATAAATGTGATAAATTAAATATCATATTGCAAAAGAAATTTGAAAAAAGGTTGGCGTTTTTAGCTAATAAGCAAAATATCCAAATTGTAGAAAAGAAGAACAATGTTTTTGTTAATCTTACTGAAAAAACACCAAACGAGGAAATAATTGAGGTACTAAACAAAGGCCCTAGATTTGTTGGTAGCAATTGGAGTTTCCCGAAGTTTGAATTAATAGCTGATATTGAAGCGGGTTTGGATAACAACCCAAATAAAGATATGTACGTAACGCAGATTGCCAAGACCATACACCAGAATAAACTCAAGATTAATACAAATAACTGGAATACAAAATTAGCGCAGACTAAGAAATTTTTAGATACTGAACGAATAGTCTGCATGAAGGAAGATAAGGGCCAGAGATTTGTGCTTATGAGTAGAGAAAATTTTAACTTCAAAGTTAACCAGCAAATTGAAAAACTGCAATTCAAAAGAATAGCTAGTTTCAATAATAACTTGAACAAGGACAAATTTATTGCCTCTATTCTCAAGACACATTGTAACAAAGCCATATCAAAATCTGAGTATTATAAACTATATCCTTCTGCCACTATTCTACCACGGATTTTTGCAAATGCAAAAATGCACAAACCCAATGTTCCTTTACGCTTAATGCTGGATTTTGGGGGTGCACATTATTTTAGCACAGCTAAATTAATAAATCGTTGGCTGATTGACAGTATTGGATTTGGAAGATATACTATCAAATCTTCATTTGAATTTGTAGCCAGAATTAAGGACAAAATTCTAAACCCAGAAACTAAAATTGCAGTGCTTGATGTCACCGAGTTATACGATTCTATTAATAGAAATAGGTCCATCGATATAGTAAAAGAAGAGCTTATGAACAACGACGTGGATCAAAAAAAGATAGTTTTCATAACTGATTTCTTAAAATGGCTTAACAACAACATTGTGGCAACATTCAATAATCAATGTTACCAAATGAACGATGGATGGCCGATGGGATTACCTATGAGCGGTATCATCTCAAGTATCGTACTTAATTATTTTGAAAAAAGTATTATTCCTAAATATGAACAAACACTTAAGTTAATTGTATACACAAGATACATTGACGACCTTTTCATCGCTGCTACTGAAGAAATTATAGATAAAATTAAACAGGACATACAAGACAGTACGCAGCTGAAGCTAAACACAGAAATGGAAGATTGTGAAGGGAAAACTAAATACTTGGATATGTATGTGCAAAGAGAGGATCAAAGACTAAATTATACAATGAGTATAAAACCAATAGAAAAAAGAGGCAATATTCAATCTACTTCAAACACGCCTTCTATTCATAAATTAGCTGGTTTAACGTCTTTCTTGCATAGGAATGAGCAACTTTGCAGATTTGAATCTGACAAAAGGGCAAACTTAATCTTATATAGAAACGATTTATTAGATATCGGTTTCAAGCATTACACAATTGATAGGAAGATTAGACAATTTTACAGTAAATTAAACAGCAATGTTATTAAGTAGCAGAAAAATAGAATTTTGTTACCATATATTGCAACTACTCATAGAAAGTTTTACTCAGTGTTTAATAAAGAATTTCAACTCAGCTTTCATACACCCCCTAATACAAATAGAATTATTAATAACACCAAAGACATTATAACACCCAACAACACTTCTCAGGCCGTATATAATATTTCATGTCCAGAAAATAACTGCATGGCATCATACTATGGGGAAACGAAAGCAACTCTTTTCAACAAGACTATCCCAGCACAAATATTCTTACAATAAGGCCCAGGTAGACCCAAATTGCAACTCAATATTTGCAATACATCAGAAATCAGCTGGTCATGCATGTGAACCTAAAAATGCAAGAATAGTTTGCAGGGAGAGAAATGACATTAAGAGAAAAGTTAAAGAAGCATGTTTTATTGCTATTGATGATAAGGCTATGAATAGGAAAGATGCATGTTACAAAATCTCTAAGAAATGGATCATTTAGAGCTGACGCATTTATTTTCAACTAATTTACATATATCAGCATATTTTAGCATATACCAACACGCTATGCTTATTCTTTGTTGCCCATGATTATGAGAGCTAAGTTCTCTTGAAAGCGCTCGGGCATTATTCTTTAGACTTTATAATTATTTTAAAGTTTATATATTGTTATTTAATCCTGATGAAGCTCGGTTGTTGTGCGTGTATTTGCGCATTAAAATTATATATAAATATTTTTATGTTAATTTTCTGATTTTTCAAATAATTGAAAAATGCAGTGAAAATATCATGTCCCTTTGTTGTACCAGTAAGGGAAATAAAGCAACACAGTTCTTCATAAATATGATTGTTGTCACAATATTGTGCAACTATTTCTAGGCACGCCACATCATTTACATCGATGCTTTCATCAACAGCAACACTGAATGCAACAGCTTGTTGTAAACTGGTTTTCTGTTTTGTTGTTACATCTTCAGCCATGTCAGTTATTCTTCTTTGAATTGATCTTACAAAAGCTGGTATTTTTCGAATTCGAGACAGTAATGTTTGTTTATTTGGTAGATCATTGAATAAGATTTCAGCACTTTTCAAAAACGTTTCTTTGATGAATTGTTCATCTGTGAAAGATTTGCCTTTCGAAGCCACACAATGAGCAATTGTATAACTACATTTGATGGCTTTATTTTGGGTTCCAATTATTTGACTAAAATAAGTAGTTTGTTTCTTAAAGGCAGAAACAGCTCTTTTTATAGCTTCACTTTTCTCATCTGAGTTTTTAAACATAAACACATGTTTAGTTGATGTCTTTGTACACTTGAGGTACGATACATAATACTTTCACAGCATAATGTACACACAGCATGATCTTTTTGCTGTACAAATCCATATTCACTTGTCCAAAAGTCTTGAAAAGAGCAAATATCACGTTTTTGTTTTTTGTGGGACATTTTGGGAATCTCCCAGTTACTATGCAAAGATAATCTCTTTTTTGAAAAAAGCACCACCAATGAGCGTAGATTATTTACCATTCAACTACCAAAAATAGCTTTCTAGAATTGATAACATAATAAGCTTTTTATTTGGATTACGATCTCATTTTTTAATATTATCAGAAGTAAAATGTGAATATGTAGAATTTATTTCATTTGCAAACAAAAATATGTTTTAAATGAAATCAAGTATATTATTTTTTGATAAATAATGATTTAATCGTAAATTCAATGTTGAATGTAAAAACAAAAAAAAAAAAAGGACGCTATAATTAAAATATTTTTTTTTACTATTTCAATTTAGTCAGAGTGCCATTGATAATCGTTGGCGTGCCAAGCATGGCACGGGTGCTATAGTTTGCCGACCACTGTTCTAAAATGTTTATAATAATTCCTTTTTAAAAAATATACAAACATCATTTTGATTCTTATCAAAGACAACGCAAATATATAGTGAAATGAAAGGTATCTAAATTGGCAATTTTAGCAATAGATATGTAGATGACACGAGTTGGTTGGTATTTTCTAAGAGGCTTGATTTTAATTCTACAAATTGCAAAATCATATCTGAAACAATAATTTTTGAGAAGAAGTCAGGATTTTACACAATTACTTTTTATTTGTCTGCCAACTTATTATAGTTCTCGATTATAACTTGACAATGTATCTAAATCTTTTTTATTATAATATTAAAGATTCATTTGGGGATTTTCAATGATCCCAACTGCTCTTTCTTATTGCATTGCCAAATGTATACCATATAATACTAAATTGTCCATGCACTTTACTACTGTTACACAATGCTTTATTTACCACCCTTTTTTACAGTTTACAGTTTTGACTGTTCCCAGCAATCTTCTTTAGAACTTTATATTTCCTAGTGAAGAAGATTGCTGAAACAATCAAAACTGTAAAAAAGGGTGGTAAATAAAGCATTGTGTAACAGTAGTAAAGTGCATGGACAATTTAGTATTATATGGTATCTATCAACTGCTGACCTAATTAATTTATCCTATCTACTTCTCTTATATATAAAACCCAAAAAGTGCATAGCCATATTAAATGATAACTATCTTAAATTTCTGCTGCTACGTATCAACAAGCTGATATTACTTTAGATATATCCTTCAGTAAAGCATGATACTAACCAAGACCTATAAAATAATGACTCGAGTAATTTAACCAATTTTCTTTTATATCAAAAAAAAAAAAAAAATGGCTTATTACAAATCCAACTTTGAAATCTGTCAAATGCATGGCCAACAAGTGCATATATTAATATATATTTGAAATATAAATCTACATTCAGACCTTGAGTGCAAACCCATAAAGCACTTTATAAAATAAAATAATATAAATCTAACAATATAGCTATCACTGTTCATTTTTTCAACACCATTTAACTCACTCATTACTCTTGAACAATTCCCCACCAAAAAAAAAAACGTAAAAAATTTGCCGAAGATTGATATAAATTGTTAGTCAATGAAATTAGATATCAGTTCTATGAAGTATAGCAAAGTAATCTGGATTGCCTGGTTTTTACAAATACAGGCAAATCTCAACATACAAAAAAGATCTATTCTATAATGCTTTGCTTAAAAAAAATTTCATTAAATCTGAACTTTCTCTTTAGGTGCATGTTCATGAGGCAGAATATGAAATTTCCACATACTCATTGCACCAGCAGTACAATTTTTTAAAAAATCTTATTTACATACATTTTATTCTAAATCAATATTAAAATGCTGTGAAACCTTTGAAAAGTAATAACATTTTAAATTGATAATTTAGCCATCTAACCATATAAATTTTTAAAGCTGCTATGTAGTTGTAGTTAAGATTTCCATTTTTTAGTCCAATATACTCTTCTCTTCCTGTATATTAATGGATAAAAATAGATGTATTCAATAAAACTTATTAGGTAGATATGTTTGTTTTTTTTTTTTTACAAAAAGATATAAATCATACTTTATTCATTTAAAATAACTTTTGCAACATCGACAGTAAAAACAAACAAATGATTTGTTACTTGCGAAGCCATATGATATTTGAATACCAGGGATACGTTGAGTTTCAATTCATAAACAATTAATTCTGAATCTATTACTTTGCATCTGCATTAAATCCTTTAAGAGCAAAAAATACTAACTTCTTTTATATAATTGATAAACCATTAATGTTTTTTAAAGTGTTCAAACATTTTTTGATTTAAAATTTATTAATTATCTTTACAACTAAGAAATTAAAGTACTTACATCCATTTCTGCTTTCAAGGACTCATTGCGCCAATTTAAATCCGGCTGAGAATCATTAAATTTATGATAAAAGTAGCCATCTCCATCAAATTCCCAGGCTGAATTATTAGCTTTATTTCGCTATAAAAAAAATAACATATATAAATAAAAGTTCCATATTTCATTATTAAAAGTAATGTGGTAAAGACATACCCAGTTGTTGACTTTGCCATTCTTCGCCCACACATAATAGTTTTTCTTTTTACCACTATTATTGCTAAACCAATGATGTCGTTTGCTTGAATGATTAGGAATGAAATCCAATATAAGTCTCATACCTGCAAAAAAAAAAAAAAAATTGTTTTAGCAAAATAAATCTCAAATGTAATTAACGCTTTTCATGAAACTATGCAATTCTCAAGCACTCACTGATTTTGACTTTGGATGAAAAGGTATAAATTAATAAACCTAATTAATTGCATGAGCAGCTTTCAACAAAATATTGACAGAATATTATCAGCTTTATGATTCTGGAAGTGTTTTGCTGGAAACTGGCACAGTACAATTAATTAGTTTATGTTTATTAATTTATACAATGAGCACTTAAGAATTAAATATTTCTAATTATAAATAAAACAAGTTTAAATCAAAACAATACTATTATGTATATCATATACCAAATTGTTATATTCATTCAAGCTCTAACACATCACATCTTATAAGCATAACTACCATCCTAAGGAATACTCCTCATATTACTAAAAGAAGTCATAATTCACATAAATAACCTATATTAGAATTTCTTCATTAAAATCTTAATTACCATTCAATAAATCATTTAACAAACCAAGTTCATTACATTTACATAATCCTGTAAAATAAAATTAATCAAACAGTATTAAAGCTTTAAATCACAACTAGTTTTAAATCTATTAATTTTAAATAGCAAAATAGGAATCGTTTTGCTTTCTTGTTCATACTGTAATGCCTAAAGAGCACAGTTGGTAAATCACTAGATATGCTTTAAAGTTATTCTCAAGAGGGATATTTAACCCCCACCATGATATTGGAAATACCCAAAAAATGTTGATCTAATCTCCTATTCCAAAATGAAATATTAACCCATGTATTAATTTGGCAGCTACTTGACAATTTTGTTGGCAGTTGTTCAAGTCATGAAATGTTCAAAACACCAGAAAAGCTGTCGCAATAGTTCTACTCATTTGATCAAAAGGATTTTTTTATCCTCTTTGAAAATGATCCTGGAACTATCAGCTCTTTCATCAATCATTTTAACGAATTGGTTCAACTTCTCAGGGTTTCAGAAATGACAATATCCTGATAAATTTCTTATATGAATGATAGACTAATTTAAATGTTCTCTAAAACCTAAGCATGTTCAATTAGCTCTTACTGATTAATAAACTACACTTCATACATAATAACTATATGTATTTCTAGAAATTTACAACTAATTGCACGTTCTTATGTTACTAACATAGCTATAGGCAATGGGAAAAATTGTTAATGCTAATAATATGTATTTTGGTTAACTAGCTTTTTTCTAAAGTTACATGAAGTCCAATACAGTAAACTAGATGTACTTTAAATTTCAAACTCCAATGTCTCAAAAAAATTTTAAACATACAAATAGTATTGTGAATCATTATTTAGTCATTTTTTATCACATATTATCTAATTAGTCAAGTGGTTTTTAATTGCAGTGAAAAGATTTGTACTTGTCATAAGGACTGTTGTAAATTATCATATTAAAATTGTTTAGAATGATTCCAAAACAAAAAATTATTAATGAGATAAAATTCTGCCAAGTTGAATAAAGCTATAGACTGCTTCCCTGTATGTCATAAAATGAATGAGCATTTTTTTTCGAAAGAGAGCAAAGTGCTGTAATTTTGAATACATATATATGTAAATGTGTTCTTTTAATTTATTATAGCTTTATTCTGAACTAGAGCTAATGATTTCCTAAAATATCTCATAAATCAAGAAAGAATTTCATAATAAAAAACAAGCAATTAGAATGATTTCCTAAGACAAAAAAATTAACCCATTAATCCGGATTCAAAATATACAATATTAATTATCTGACAAAAAAAAAAAAAGATTAAAAATTGAAAAAATAATTAATGAATAAACTTTTTATTAAGCATATTATTCATAATTTTAAAAAAAGCATTAATCAGTACGCAAATATACAATGTAATACGTACATTTTAATAGCCATGATTTATTTAAAAAAAAAAAAAACACAATAATTTTATATTTCACTTTGTACTGATGCTGAAAGAGATTCCGATACTCTGTTGAACAACTGTTCAATAAATTAAGTATATATTGTAACCTTATATTTTAGTATAAAATATATAGCTTGGTAGAACTAGTCTAAAATTTCTTACTTATTGTATAATTTTCCCAAACACTAAGTCAGATAAATTCTGCTTAACCTACAAAAGGAACCCATAACATATTACATCAAGTTTAGTAAGATAAATAAAAACAAATGATTATTATTTGTTTTTCTCTTTAAATAATCCTAGAAATTATTTTGGTTTAATTAAAAGATTTATTCAATTTCTTTTGAATTAATTTATCAAATATGATAATATAAACGCATTTTTTTTTTCTTTTTCATTTTTAATAGATATATAAATGAGAAGAAATCTAATTGGTTAAGAAACAAAATAGAACTGGGAGAGATTTTTTTTTGAAGAACTGCTGTAGTAACAGCAAGTGTAAAACAAATTTTTTATTATTATTGTTTTACCTTTAAACATATAACAAAACTGAAAGCTTCTCTTTTTAAAAAAAAGGAGAAAACATAATGGTGAAGAAGGAAGTTAAAACTTCTCTTAAATAATTTAAGTTGCAATATTATCTGGTGTTAATAGCAAAATCTTAACTATTCTGTTCAAGTTTCCCAATCATCAGTCTAGCTGCTGATAATCTTCCATAAGGTTTACATCTAAAGTGCACATGAATTATTGTTGACTGCGACAATAGGAATAAGTTCTAAAAGCTCAGTCTATTTGAAAATTCTTATTGTTTACAGACTATATTTAGCCTTTGGATAAGTTTTATCTCCATAACTTTAACACATATAGTAGTGTTATGCATGTGTGAAATAAACTACTATATTTAACTTTAGATAAAGTTTTACTTTCATAATTTTAATACATAGTGTTATAAGTGGAATAAAATAAGTGTTTAACCTTGGATAGAATTTTGCTTTCATGAACTTTAACACATATGGGAGTGTTATATATGTGCGGGATGAAATGCTATACTTAACTTGGATATAATGTTTTACTTTCACTACTTTAAAACCTCTAGTAGTGTTATAGGTATTTGAACCAGTGTTTGAACAACGAAGAATTAATTATAATCCCACTTTGATCTTAGATTAGAAACAACATTGTGAGTTATCTTATTAAAACTACAATATAGTTGTTGAAAGAAATAACAGCTAACCAGGAACTATTTTGGCTGTTATAGCACGTGTGGAATAATTATTTGCTTGAACTATCATTGTCCTCGGCACTAATAAATAATTCTAATTTTGGAATAACACTAAAATAAAGCCTTGCAATTTCATCAACTTTCGAGAATAATCTGACTAAAATGATACATCTCCTACCTCTCAAAATATCTTGGATCTTCAGAACCTATGTGTAGATCAACTAATTTATAAATATTCCTTATAACAGAGATGAAGAAGCATACAATCAACTTTTAAGATTCTATGTTATAATTAAAAATATATATTTAATTTATACTTGTCATTAAGTTTGAGAAATGTGCTATTAATTGATTGGCTAATAACCAATAGATTTAAATAATATATATTTGAACCTAGTGTAGTAATTTAATGAACATGAATTTTATGTTTTATTTGTATTTTAAATTCTCTTGTAAGTATATTAAATTCACATATATATAATCTTTGGTGTATTAAATAATTACTTATTCATTTATATATAGGGATTAAAGAGAGTCAATTTAGGGAACAGCGCTTGCATAAAGATTTAATGATTAATCCCATGTATCTATAACGCATTACTACCACATGACCTCATCCTGTATGTCTTTCCAGAGTTCTGTCCTTATACTCATAGTATAATATTAAGTAATATTCTTTCATATTATCTGGTCTATAGTCGGCCGTTATCTCAATTGTTCGCTGTAATAGTTTTCTTATATCTTTTGGGCTTAGTTTACACTTGTAAAACTGCACATGCCTTTCAATTAGCAGATTGATGCGGGAAATTTATTTCTATTTTATTAAGAAGAGAGTGTTAATACTATTTTAATGTTATATGGCTTTTTCTGTGCAGTTGCTATTTCTCACACATAAAGTCAAAAATTCAACGTTATAAATAGATAGTAAATATTACAGCACATATTGTCCCTGATGATGTATGCAAGATCTATTGAAACAAAGAATATTTTAATGCCTTTGTTTTGGATAATTTAAGAAAAATCCCATTTACCTTCTACATCACTTCCGCTTTGCTTTGTTAGTTATGGAATATAATCCAGAATCTGTTACCTCTATTGATATTTGTGATATTAATACTTAACTTAATAATAAATGTGCTAGTCAGTATACCAATTGAATATATTCTCTAATATTATAACAGGTATATTATTTATTCCACTAAGAGTTTCATTGCTATTGATTTCATTTGATATTTGAGTTAACAAAGAAAGAACTTAAAGTTCATATTACTCACCTTCCATTGCAAAGCATTATCTTATAGAACATTTCTATACTTAGAGCATGAGGGTATCTGAGCTACAGCCAATTATATTATGAAGCTGATTAGATTCATTACCATCTTATTAAATGGCCCTTATTCACTATGCAATGATTGGCACTTTTATAGATTATGCCAGCTCGTCCATGATTGGCCATAGAGTCTCAAGTAAATAAAATTGTAAATTAAGATTTGGGGATGTAGTTTTAAGATCCAGTTGTTAGGGAGAATTATATATAATTAAAGATTCATACAATTTATATTAGATAGCTTGACGTATCTTTAAGTAATGCTGCGATAGGTCTTCGCGGTGTACCCTGGCCGATCATGTAACAGCTTTACATTGTATCATTTAATTTTAGCCTATTACAGTCTGGGGTAGGACATTTTGGATCACAATTTTCAGCTTCCCACGAGAGGCGATTTGCAGTTGACTAACTTTTCGGTTACAATATATAAAAAAAACTTAAATCAACATAATATATATATATTTAATAATTTTGGTACACTTTGTATAAAAAATAAAGTGAAAATTTTTTTTTTTGCAGATATTGTTTCAAATATTTTTTAAAAAATCAATGATCTACCACATTTTTTTTTCTTTTTTATCAAAACATAGTCAAATAGAAATTAGATCAAAAAATGTAAAGTATACAATTGATTACTTTAGTTTTAATATTAAATCTTCTTTCATCCCAATATTATTTATGCTTACAATGATAGTCATTTTTATCTTAAAAGATATTTACATATTTCTATCAATATTAGAATATTGCATAAAAATTATATTTTAAATAATGTGCTTATTTTTCAATTTATTTTTAGTGCACTTAATTCTATATATACTGAAAGTTTATTTTTAATTTCATATTGAATAAAATTTATATTATTTGTTATAAATTGTTTAAATTCATAACTAAAACTTTTTTTGCTTTCAATATATCAGAGATCATATTAAAGACTACATAATAAATAAATCTTTAGTTGGGATGAATTTTTCCATTTTATCTTATGAGGATGACATTGCTTTTTTGAAATAATGGTTACAAATCAATCATCATGACAGCAAATCCTTCTATAAAGACTCATATGCATGATGAAAACTATACTGTAATACCTATTTTCATAACTAAAAATTCTATTTTTGTATTAATTATTTTTGTTGAAATTAGAAATTGTATTATAGACACACATGAATTAATTTGCAAATGCTGTATTTTTCAAACAATCATTTATAACTATATGTCTCAAATAAATATAATGATAATAATTTGTTATGATGTAAGATAAGTGTATAATTAAAATGTGATGTGATGCACTGTGACTTCTCCTTATATGGTATATTATATAGGTTCACCAATGTCCTCTCTATCTTCATATTCATACAATAGTTTGAAAGCAAATAATACAGATACAATGCACTTGTTGTATATTTGAACTTTATTCAAGTTTGTGTTCATGATTTCATATTAATGGTTTATAACTGAAACACAGGCTTAATATATACCATGTGTCTATATATGTAATATAGGGTATATGAGCACAGACTTTCACATGACCCACCACTCTCCACTCTATCTAATAACAATGATACACTCAAGCACATATATGCTGAAAAGATAAATAATCACCAATATATATATTTCATGCTAAACCAGCAATCATCAGTTGGTCCAGATTATCATCTCCCACACATATATACTATAAGTGCTCAGATATATATTAAGATAGACAATCTTCATACTTTAATGGACTGGCTCCAATCTACTACACACTCCAACTCTTCAACCGTCCATCCAATTGAAAATCTAATGATGGAATGCTCGAAGGCCACCCTAAGGCCGTGCTTGAGTGTATCAGTGTTATTAGATAGAGTGGAGAGTGGTGGGTCATGTGAAAGTCTGTGCTCACATACCCTATATTACATTAATGGTATATATAGTTATTGAAAAAAAAAACTGTAAATATAAAGATATTGTAAAGAAAAAATCTGTGCAATAAATATTGTAATGGTATAAAAATCACATTAGTAACAGGCAATAGCTGGTTTATCAAATATAACTGACCAGAGGACCATATCAAACTACTACATTGGATAGTCAAATTTGCTTAGTCATATTTGGATGCCCTAAATGAATATAAATCATTTGCGATTAAGCTATCATATTATCTCCCCAGCTGGCAGCAATATGGTGATGATGAATAGAATTTCTAACTGAAGATTATTAGAATGCTACCAAGAATCTTAGATATTAGACTATAACTCTAACCCAGATTTAATCTGCTATATATAACCCCAACGTAAAACCATTACTTCTGATGGCTTTTAAACTCAATGAAATAAGAATTCTCAACTACTAAGCATTTGAAGATAATATTTAAATACTACACACACACCTTAAATTTGTACTTCAAATGTAAAATGGAGTAATGAATAAAGAATTCAGATATTTAAAAAAAATACTTTAAAGAAATATTAAATAAATTGCAAAAAAAATACTATTATAAATAAACATTCCTTCATTAAAGGAAATGACTAATATAAGAATTAATAAAGATCCGTTTAGCATATAATAACATTTACATCTAATTATAAAAATATTAGGAATAAAATAAAAATTTATCTTGAAATTTTCTATCTAACTACCATATTATTATTAAACACATCTCAAACAAAATGTATATAAAATAATAATGCCCTATTCCAGATTATAGTGAATATTGATATACTATTTTTAAATATATAAAACATTGATTTATGGATAGGAGGAAAATTTAGGGGGAAAATGTGGAGACTAATAATAGTAAAGTTTCTCTTTTCTTATCACAAATCAATTTGTGAGGTCAGATACCTGCACAAAACTAATATAAATGTTAAAATACAAATAAAACAGCTATTATATCAAAACTATTTTTAAAAAAACCTAATAAGTATTAGTAAAACATGAAAATAATAAAGAAATCATTTAAATATTAACATTATTTTAACCAAATCTAATCAATGTTAATAACAATAATTTCTCAAAACTTGATTAGAAAATGTATGTAGAAAAGTTTCACCTACTTCTGATAGCTGTAGCAACTGCATAAATTTGTATATAATTAAGAGTTTAAGGATGATACACATTTGAAATTATTTCCTTTAATATTATTTTTGATTTTCCAAGCTTTCTATTAAAGATTTCATTTCTTTTTCCAGGTTTCTTCTTTATATACAATTTTGAAATTACATTTTCTTCTCAAAAAACTTTATACTTCCCTTCCTAGATGTTCCGTATAGAAACTTTATTGAATGCAACACTAGTTATGAAGTTTCATTAGTTCAGTTAATAAAAGTGCATTGGGGGCTTTTAGCTATTGTTTTCTGAATTACTAACTTCACTATGAAAACAATTAGCACGGATTTGTAACTACTTATTTGTTGACCAACTTTTCAAACCCCTTATTTACATACCTTTCTTCCAATGATGCAAAAGAGTCCAAATAGTAAACATATTTTACAAAATTCATTGTTTTTAAATAATTATTTCTTCCTTTAATTAACTCCTTTTCATTACCTTAATATACCTCTTTGCCTATTTCAGATTTATTAACTAATGGTTATTTTTCTTTTATTTATATTTTTTATTAGCTAATTATGATATAGCTTTTCTATGCATTAAGTTTTAATTTTTAAAATAAAATTATTTGTTATTATGTTTCTTTATTTTAGCTATTATGTTTCTTTTTCTATCACTTTAATGAATGAGGTGCAACCATTACAAATTTTATTCTTATTTAAATCTTTACAAATAATTTGCTCTACTTTATTTCAATATTTTATAGCAAATTCTAGCTATTATTTAAGATTTCAAAGTAACCTAGGAAATTAGTGTAATAACTTTTCATGCTCTCATTTTCTAATTTGTTCTTTTTTAATTATTATGTTCATGTTCCTTCATAATTCCTCTTAAGAGTAAAATAAAACATTTTATCCAATTTTCTTTTTTTTTCTATTGTACCTTAATTAATATATAACCATTATTTATTCTTTTTCTGAATTATTAAATTGAAATGCTTATTTGTGAAAAGAAAAATAAATTGTCATATTTTTATAATATATATAACGTTATCAAAAACATTCAGATGGAAACAAAACATGAGATTTTCACTAAAATTGCATCAAGTATACATAGAAAAATCTGAAAATAGCCTACCATCAATGAAAGATATTCTCAGGTCAGTCACATTACATACTAAAGATGAAACAGAGCAAAGTTGACACAATTCTATAAAGAGTCATTACTGAATTGTGTATAAAATGTAATGATATAGAATGATATCCTAAAACAGTGATGCCCAACCTTTAACTTGACGGGAGCAGTTGAGAATTTAAAAAAATTTGGGGAGCCACAATTATATATTGCATTTTTCATATTACATTTATAAACATAATTCACAAATTAAAAAAAAAAAAACTGGTGTAATATGCTAAAAAGAAAAAAAATGTAAATACATTTTATTTATATTTATTTATTAAAAATGTGGTAACATACATAAGTATATTTTAATTATTTTATTTAATGTGAAACCTGACACTGCATATCACCTGCGAGTTTATTGTATTCTGGTATATATGATGTTATGGCTAAATTCATGCAGTCATTCAGATGTTCATTTGTTATCCTGGAGTGGAACTTTGATTTTAACAAATTCATTGTTGAGAAACCACTTTCACAAAGGTAAGTTGATCCAAAGCAGGAGTTTAGCCTTTGAAAAGTTTCTTTCTAAAAGTGGATATTTTTTCTCGCCTACAAGTACCCAAAAGTCTGTTTGTAATATTCTTGTTTTTAATTGTAAATCAGATTGAAAATCGATTATTTCCATTTCCAGATCAGTAGAATTTTTATTTAACATGTTTGCAATTTGTTGCGACATTTCAGAAATATTAGTATCAACAAATGGATTTGAAATGAATGAAGCAATGGGCTGAATTTTACGAAAATCAGAAAATCTAATTTCGAAATTATTTTTAAGCTCGACGAGATTTTCTGAATATCTCATTGTGTCAATGTCCTTATATTTCTTTGTGTAATTTTCCAAATTTGTAAAGTGGCAAAAGTTACATTCCTCTATTTGGGATATCCACAAATTTAGTTTTGATTTAAAAGCGTTGATACTTCCAATTAATTCAATAATAGTTTTTTCTTTACCCTGAAGTTCAAGATTCAGTTTGTTCACTTTTGTTGTTATGTCTGTAAGAAACGCTAAATCAGATAACCAGCTATGATTATCAAGTTCTTCATAAGTTTCGTTTCTGAATTCTAAAAACTGTTTTATTTCCGGAAGAAGATCTAAAAGCATTGTAGAACTTTTCCTTACTAAGCCATCTAACTTCCGAGTGTAACAACAAAGTTCCATACTCAGCATCAAGTTCATCAGTCAGTATTTTGAACAATCTACTCTGAAGTGGTCTGGCACAAATGGAATTTACAATTTTCATTGTATGTTCATAACGTAAAACTTTTGTACATAATGCCTGTTGATGTATGATGCAATGGTAAGTAAAAAAGTTTGGAAATTCAGCATCATTCTTACAAAATGTGATGAAACCAACACCAGAACCAATCATGGCAGGTGCTCTGTCTGTTGTTATGGACACAAGTTTTTGAAGTGGAAATTTAATTTCAGTTAAATGATTTTTTATAACTTGATATATGTCCACTCCGCGTGTATTACCTTTTAATGGCAAAACTGATAATAGATCTTCTTTCACTGACCATCCTTATAAAAATATTTACTTGAGCTACATTGCAGATATCTGTTGATTCATCGCATTGTAAACTTAAGAAAACACATTTTTGTAAATCAGTTTTTACTTGTTCTTTGACATTTTGAGACATAGCTTCTACTCTACGAGTGATAGAATTTCTGGATAATTGGATGTCCTGAAAAGCTGACAAAATTTCATTTTTATTTTTGGCTTCTTGAAATAAAATCTCCGATGCAGCAAGCATTGCTTCTTTTATTATGTTGCCATCATCAAAGGGCTTTTTATGAATTGCAAGTATATGTGCAATCTTAAATGATGCTACTGTTGCAACCTTCGTTTTATTTGCAGACTTGGTAAACATTGATTGTCGGGCAACTAATGTGTTTTTAAGTTCTTTCACTTTACATTTTCTTAGATTGCTGTCTGAAGGATAATCAGTATCATATTTATTATGAAGAGTTTTAAAATGTCGTTCAACGTTACTTTTTTTCCCAACAGAAACCGTTGATCCGCATATTAAACAAATACATTTATTCTTAAAGTTTATGAAAAAATATTTCTCTTCCCACTCGTCATTGAAAATGTAATTGTAGGTACGTTTTTTCTTTTTTTCCGGCTCATATATTGACATGATTATGGAGCTAAAAAAGATAGAATTACAAAATTTAGAAGAAGCGACTATTTTTTATGCCAGTGTGAGACACGAAATACTTACTTCGCTAACAACTTCGAAATTTGTTCTGTGTTCACTGTAGTGTCTCTTGTGTTTCATGCAAACTATAGCAAACAATTGACGGTAGTGCTGTAAAGTAGCGTGTTGACTGCACAATTCGAGAATGGAAAATGAAACCAATGAAATTCGTGTATTTCAAATACACTTCTTTCATTGGACACTGTTATGAATCATCTGATTTGTTTCATTCCCATTATCATTTGTATTGTAAAAATGTTTATTTTTTAGTGTGTGCATGTGGCGTCAAGATATATAAAATATTTTATCAATTTGAAGAGTGCAATGCGAGCCACATTAAATGGTTGTGTGAGCCATATGTGACTCGCGAGCTATGGGTTGGGCACCCCTGTCCTAAAAGATGCTTTGTTTTTCACATACATAATATTTACCATATACATAATTTTTAATACAGCACATATAATAATTAACTATAGATGTCCTTAAATTTTGTTAGTAGCTTTCTGTGCAGTTTACATGAGACAACTGCAAATATCAAAAAGTATATATGCACAATGTATGTATATTTACAAATATAACAATAGTTTTTTAATTAACAGACATTTTATTTGTATATTTACAAATATATATATTTTCTCTTACCTTTATCATGGACAGCTGTGATTAATTGTTTTAAATCTTCTAATGTACCAATTCTAGAATCAACTTGACCAAAACCAATAATATCTTCTCCCATATTATCTGAACTGTTAAATATTGATCCAAGTAATATAGTCTTTATATCCATAGATTGTAAATAATCTAATTTGGATTCAATACCTTAAAAACAATTAAAAAAAAAAGAGCAATGCAGTTGATTAAATCTAATATTTTAAAATAAAAAACAAAAAACAAACAAATATCTAAAATAAAATTGGGAAAAAAATCTGTATTCATGTCCAACAAACTAATAATAATATAGCAAAATACAGTAATTGCAAATACAAACATAACTTCAAATTATAATTTATAATGCTCTTAAAGATATATATAATCTTAAATGCAATTCAACAAAAATCTGATATTCTAGCATGTTATCAGCAGACATGAGGGCAACAGATTTTCTGTTACTCAGTTAAGAATCAATCCTGAAATCATTCCCAAGTCTGTCACATTTTACCGCTGCACTGCATAAGGTATAGCAAATGAATATTTGCGACCAATTATATGTATATCCACTAAATATCACATGATCACCATTCTTCTGCACCCATTGATTACTCTGACTTGCACTGTGTGGCGCTACTGTATGGAGTTTTGTGAATGAGAGATTCCTGACTCAGTATAAGAAGCTATAATTTGATCCAAAAAAAAAAAAATCCAGATCCGAATGATCCTGACTTAAATAAGTCTTATCAGTGATCATGAATAAATTACATGATGTACTTATGAATAATTAAAGTATACTGTAATACTATTATGTAATAAGAAATTCGTGATAGCAATATGTTAAATGGTGGTGTATTGGCATGGATATTATTAAGAAATTATATGAAAATAATTATTCTACATATCAATTAGGGAATATAGAATCAGTTAAAAATGGGGTGGGACTAAGGCAAGGATGCCCTATGTCACATATTTTGTTTTTGTTATATTTGAGTGAAATGGAAAGAGCAATAGAAAGATTAGGAAGAGGGATAGAGATACCGTTAATAGGTGGCAAGGGAATATATACTTTGTCAGGTCTTTTTTTTGCGGGTATTTTTTTGTGTGTAGAAAAAAGAGAAGATATGGAAGTTATGCTGCGGACATGTGCAAAGATGGGGATTAAATTTAGTGAAGAAAAATCAAATATAATGATGGTTAATACTGGGGAAAGAGAAGATGCAGAATTTTTATTGGGGGATATAAAATTAAGTGTGGTGAATAGATATACTTTTTGGGAATCATCTTAAGTAATCAGAAACATTGTTTGGATGAATAGGAGAAAAAAATGATAAATGAAGAAAAGGATTGATAAAGAAATTAACAGTGTTTTCATATAATAAATATGACATAGCTGGAATTATATGGGAGTTGCTATAGCAGGGTTAACATATGGTAATGATGCGTTGTGTGTTAGTAAAGAGGTATTAGATTACTTAGAAAAAGTACAAAGGAAAGTAGGAAGACATGCATTGGATGCAGATGTATGGACAGCAAGGAAGGCAATTCAAGAAGATATGGAAAGGTCAAGTTTTTATATGAGAGATGCAAAAAGTAAAATGAAAATGTTTGATAGATTGCAGTTTATAGATAATAAAAGAATAGCCAAAATAGTATTTAATTGGGTTACGAGTAAAGGCCAGGCAACAAGATGGGTGAGAAAGGTAATGTGGTATGCAAAAAATTTGGATAAAGAATTTATATCAGTATATTTATACAAAAAGAGGGATGATTGTGTTAGGAGGATTGTTGAGTGTTATAGGGGTAAGGATTGGGATAAAATAATATTCATTAATAAAGAATAGGGAGTTAGAGAAATGGAGAACTAGTATGGAGAGTAAAAAGAGTTTAAATATATATATATAGAAGTAAACAGAACATTAGGTGTGAGTTACTGTATGATAATAGTAAGGAAAGTAGTTATTGTTTAAGGCTCGAACAGGATCTTTAGCAACAAGAGAATATACATGTAAATGGAAAAATATGGCTGATTTAGTCTGTAAATTGTATAAGGAGAAATAGAAAATATTAGGCATCTGTTAATTGAATGTAAATGCTTGAAAGCAAAAAGGGTATTAAATATGAAAAAAGTGATTATACAGAAAGTGGGTTATTGGTTTTTATGCTGGGTTTGGGGAAAGAAAAGGGGGGATTTAGATATAAAGGCCATAGATTTGATAAAGATTAAGTTGTGGAAATGGGATGGAGCAGAATATGGGAAAACTTAGGGTGGGGAATGGAAGGTAAAGTGGCTAACAGGTTTCTCTGGGCATAGTTGCTGAGAGATTCCTGACTTTGTTTAAGGAGAAGTCACAGTGCATCACATTACAACTGTATATATATATCTAGTGCATAATGCAGCTAGGTACTCAATAGTAAATTAAAAAATTATAAGAATTTATTACATGAAGTTAAGATTTATATAATAAAAACTATTGTCTTAAATAGCAATCTGATTGGAGATTGTGAAAATGATATTTTGGGTCATATATAAATTTCAATTAAATAAAAAAATAATTTAAATGTATCCTTTAAAAAAATATATTCAAATTTAGGACTCCATTTTATTAATTAGTGTCTGATATATACATATAATTAGTAACAACACAAAAACATGGGGGGGGGGGGAGATTGTTAAAAATATGTGATAAGTGATAGGACATATTATTGCAAAACACTGAAAATTGAAATTAAAATGAGCAAGATTATTGGCATTCTTGCCGAGACTATCAAGACGAAATTAAACGCAATTAAAAATATTTTTATCTCTTTGAGTCCATAATTTCATTTATTTACATTTTTGTTTTTTAATACTATAGTTTTTATTTGATTTGCAAAAAGTCAGAGATGAAGCATTCCTTTTCAAATTCTATTTCATTTTAAACGAGTCATTACCTCTTTTTTTTGTAATTAAGTTGTTTAATTAAAATTACATACATATCTGATATGCTTAAATAATTATCATATATTAATGAATAAAACTTTTATTAAGTAAATAAGTAGCCAAAATTATAAATGATATATGAAATTTAGCACTCTTTATGGTACTGCCATCTATCGGCATTAAATTATATATAAACTATTGTCCGTAATTTGTCTGGAATCATATAAAATGAAAAATAGAACATAAATATAAATTGTTTTTTTTTTCCATGGGTCAAATCGTTGACCGGAAGGTTTTTTATTCACATAAAAACACAAACAAGTAAAAAATAAATTTTCTTAAGAATGATTTGACGTTCATTGATAACTAATACAATTTGGAAATTGTGATAGACCCACCACTTTTATTTATGAAAGCTTAAAAAATATATATATTTTATTTTTTAATGTATTTATGTGAAAAATATTTTCTTTAAATGTTTTATTGAATCGCTAACGTTAGAGCAAACAAGTATGCTCATAGCATTGCAGAGTTTACTGTAAAAAGATATTGAAAATTTTGTTTTAAAAATTAAATATAGGATGGTTTCATATTATCTGATTATTTGATCAGTAAAAAGAATATTTATTTTTATACAAACCAAATTACCATAATAATTTTATGCTGGATTTGAACTCAGACTTTCACACGACCCACTCTACTCTCAGTGCCATCTCATATTGCTGACCCACCTGATCACACACATGTTGAAAAGATAAATAATCACCAATATACATATTTCATGCTAAACCAGAAATCATCAGTTGGTCTAGATTACTAACCTCACACATATATACAATCAGTGTTCAGCTTTATATTAAGATAGACAATCTTCATACTTTAATGGGCAGGCTTCAAACTATTCCAGCTCGCAACTCTTCAGCCTTCCATTTCATTGAAAATCTGATGATGGAACGTTAAAGCCCTTGTTAGTGCTAAGTCTGTACATTGTATTAATTTATATAAATAGTGTGTAAAAGGTCTACCCATTACTCACATATGTATGTATAAATTGATTATTCTCCTGTAGATGAGGGGTCAGAATGACTAATATGTCAACATGGGTAGGATGACAACCTTGGCACTAACAAGGGCTTTGAACGTTTCATCATCAGATTTTCAATAAAATGGAAGGCTGAAAAGTTGTGAGTTGGAATAGTTTGAAGCCTGTCCATTAAAGTATGAAGATTGGCTATCTTAATATAAAGTTGAGTATGATTGTATATATGTATGAGGATAGTAATCTAGACCAACTGATGATTGCTGGTTTAGATGAAATATGTATATTGGTGATTATTTATCTTTTCAACATGTGTGTGATCAGGTGGGTCAGCAATATGAGATGACACTGATAGTAGTGGGTCGTGTGAAAGTCTGAGTTCAAATCCGGCATATATTACATATACAAATGTAGATTTAAGCCTGTACATTGTATTAATTCATAATAATTTTAGTAACAAAAGACAAAAAAAAAAAAAATTGCGTATTAATATATATTGAGATATATAGTATATAAACACATACATATCATCTATGAAGTACTATATTTACCAAAAATAAATAGTTTACTACAAATTTGTATTTTAGATAGTTTTATTAAAACAAGCTCCCAAAAAGCGCAAGTGAAGTTATCTCCCACCATCCTTCCCCCAGTTATTACTTTTTTCAATGAGCGTTAAAAAATTGGAGAAATTATTGTTTAGCCTCCCCCCCCCTTATTATTATTAATATTAAAAATATATTAATCAGTCAGTAGATATAAAATAGAAGTTACCTTTTTGATGCTTTTTTTTTTTAAGTTATTAGATAGATAGTTAAAATAAATATACAAAATAAGACACATTAACTAAACCTTTGTGAAAAACAGATAGCATACTGCATTCAAATTATATATAAATAATCTGAACTATCCCAAAAATAATTGTTATAGTACTATTTGATGCAGCAAATTAATATTTTAATTCAAATATTGCAAGATATATTGCACATTTTCCCTATTCATCATATCTTTTAATGAATAAATTCATATATGTAATGTGGTTATCTCAGTATGCACATTAGATTTACATTATTCAGAGTTGTTGAACCAATAATAATCAGTTGTCGTTGCCACCAGTTAAAACTTTGAAATGAAATATTTGTTTTTGTTTTTATTAGTGTTTTTTTTTTTATTAAAAAAAAAAAAAAGTTTATTAGATACAATAGAAAACTTTACATGTAAGTACATCAGATCATAAATACATTAACAAACAAATTTGATTACCGATACAGAGTATGAATTGTATGACAACATAATTAGCTCAGAAAACAAACACATGTATATAAGCATACATGTACAACACCAGCAGCAGTAACCATTTGAAAAGAGTATAATCATTCCAATTCCTTAGATGCTTATGACATGATTGTTTTCTTTAGTCTTTGCCTGTAAAAGGAGCTTTAAGAATATGTCCAGCTTTAGTGTTTGATGTTCTAAAGATTATTTTACATCTTGTCAACCATACTGTAAATCTCAGAAAAATAGTCTAATATTCGCAAAAAGATGTCAAGTGCCACCTTATCAATGACAAAGTCTCTGATTGGAGATAACGCTGGACAAGAGTAGAGCAGATGATCAAAGCTCTCTTCATCGCGACCGCATAGCTGACAATGAGAGCTGAGTCTTTTAAAACCTCTTATCAACACCAGGAATTGACTGGTAGGAAGAGAATTCAAATTCATTTTTAGGATGAAGTCAATGTGCTTTGTCCCTAGATACCATTGTTTAGCCCTTCTGACAAGCAATTTATTATTCAACCTGTGTTAAGGGAGAGGAGTCTGGTTCGGATATTTGAGATTATATACCTGCCAGAAGGTCCTTTTTCCTATTTATTGGTTTAGAGAATTGTACATGAAATCTAGAAGACTATATCTTGTACACTTATACAGAAAATACTGAATATAGTTCTTATAATCCACTTTCATTATTTGCCTGAAAAAGCTAACCAAACTTTTAAATCTATTTGTTTTTGTTGTCATTTTATACTGTACTTTAGGAAATAGTTCTACTTAATGAACATCAGTGAAGTTGCAATAAATGTTTTCAGATTTCCAGTTATTCATTTATAATAATCCTCAAACTATTAAGCAAATGATATTATGTATTTATATAAACGTTAGTAATGAAATACATTAACTGGTGTTGATTTTAAAATATAAGAATGATTTTGCAATAAAACCTAAGTTAATGTGCAAAAGATATTATGGTCACAGTAAAATAGAAAACCTTGAAATAATAAATCACATTATCATGTGCATTAAGCCTATATGTATAAGCAAGAAAACAATCGTTTATATTGATGTAGTACCATTATCTAAGTTTTTGAATATAATGAAGCATACAAGCCTGATAAAACAACCAGGGGTAACATTAATTCCTTGCTGATATCATTAAAATAGAAACATACTAAAACTTTCTAAAGCTCCTCAAAATGTAATTTTCTCCAAGTTGATGGATGTAGAATTAAACTAAAAATTACATGAATCTATGTAATGACATTATACTCATATCTAAATGTTTAATATATATATATACTACTTTACATTAGAAATATTCCATTTTAATCATTAATTCTTAAACCTAGTGACACACTGTTAGTCAATGTTTAGTAACATTTTATGTATACAATAGTAATTATTTTAGTTAAAAACTATCAGATATATATATTTTTAAATTAAAGCATGTATATTAGTATTTTTATCAAGTATCACTAAAAAAACCCAATAAGATGCTTTTTTCATAGTCTCTTAATTAAAAAAGTCCATTTCAATAGTGAAATTTTCAATTTACTTGTAGAGAGAAATGTCAATTTGTTTTTGTTTTAACATTATATATATACTCCTAGTATAAAGAGCTTCAAAATACAGCAAAACTCTCCATATAGTAGTGCCATCTTGTGCTAACAAAAGCAATCAATGGATGCCAGAAGGCTTGTGCATAAAATCCCTGCCTACTCATCCAATATCCCCAGACTAGTTTCTGGCTTGTGGCCTTCATCAGTGAGGAGACTTGGATCTGAGAGCCCTGCACCTAGATCTCAGGATCTAATGCAACCCTCCAGCACCCACCTTTTAACTCTATTTAACTACAAAACTATGAGAATGAAATTGAAAACACTATTAATATTTTCAACCCAAGCTCAATAGCTTATATAGTCATATGGGTCTGAATTGAGTTCAGACCCATATGACTATATAAGCTATTGCGAAATTCAGACCCATATGACTATATAAGCTATTGAGCTTGGGTTGAAAATATTAATAGTGTTTTCAATTTCATTCTCAGTTTTGTAGTTAAATAGAGTTAAAAGGTGGGTGCTGGAGGGTTGCATTAGATCCTGAGATCTAGGTGCAGTGCTCTCAGATCCAAGTCTCCTCACTGATGAAGGCCACAAGCCAGAAACTAGTCTGGGGATATTGGATGAGTAGGCAGGGATTTTATGCACAAGCCTTCTGGCATCCATTGATTGCTCTTGATAGCACAAGATGGCACTACTATATGGAGAGTTTTGCTGTATTTTGATTTGTTTAATAACAATTATTGTGCTAGTATGAGATAGTGATCATGTGACATAAAGAGCTTCACTTTGCTAACAAAATATTGCTTTTAAATCATTCATTTTCCAGTTAAGGCCACTTACAGATGTTAGTTTAAAATCCAAAATGGCAACTATTTGATAAAAATTACAACTTTTCAAATGCCTGTTGATTGAAATATTTAAAATTTCCAGTTTCACTACTGTATCTGTGCTAAATAAAAAAACTTATCCGTCAATATGGTGCAACAATCTTTTTTCATTGGTGTCTTCATGTGGAATATCACAAATAAGAACTAAATCTGTAACCTTTATTTTCGCAATATTTGAGAATTTTGCACAATTTAATTAGGATTAGAATTATTGTTTATTAAAAATTAAAACGAAGCTGATAAACACAAACCTATCCTAAGTAAATGTGTGAAAGCAGTATTTTAAACAAAATAAATAAAAACATGGATCAATAATTAGAGAAGTGGGTGATTAAGCAGATTATCAGAAATAATACAAGTCTTTGGTGACTATATGGCTTACAAAGTAATATAGAAGATAGTCTTAGTCAACATTAATTAATTACTTATCTGTTAATTATGGATTATTGGTATGCTGAATTCAACTGCCAATAATGTATAAACATCAAAAGACAAGCACAAGCATTAGTGGGGGGGGGGGGGGAAGATGAATTATAATATTTTGGCTGTTTATTCCAAGGAATGAATCAGGATTATTAAGACAACATGTAAAACCTTAATGATTTAGATTTTATTAAAAGAAATTCTATATTATAAATCAGTTTTTGCATAAAATGTATAGCATCTTTAAAACTTCTGCTATCAAATGGAAACACAAAAACTTCCTTTTTGAAATACTTTTTCTTTGACAAATTAATTTTATTGCAAAAATCCCTATAAATCAAATTGAATCCTTAACTGAAAGATGTTGAAATTCCTAAGTTTATTTACTGAAACTTCATCAAAAGAAAAGATAAAATGATTACAGAATCAACTTTTTTCTTTTGTATTTTGCAGTTTTAAAAACAATTTTAAAGACTTATTTTATTCAAGTATTAAAATGCAATTAGAATTTTTTTTAATTTATAAAAGACCCAAACAAGACTTAATAAATAAATTTATGTTCAGATATCATAAATCAAAATTATAAGGATAGGAAATAATTTCAATGTTATATTAAATGATTATTTACAATATTTTTTTCATCTGCTTATACTACTTATAATTTAAAACAACATAAATATATACTCTAGACTGGTTTCAATTTTTTACACAATTAATTCAAATATAGTATATGTTATTATGTACTAATTTTAGCATAAATTTTATTAAATGCAGTTAACATTTATCACAAAGCAAATTTATGATTATCTATTAAATCAAAAATTCACCTTTTAAATCTCCTATACCATTACCATCAAAATCTTTGAATGACCTTGGTCTAATGTAATACACAATACTGTCCCTCAACCAAAGGTGGTCGTAGATGCATAGCTTATTAGTTACAATAAACACTGCAACCCCCAAAAGAGTTGTCCAAAAACACCAAAAGAAAAAAAAGCATAATTTTCTTAAACATGACCAAAAACGTTTTTGAGAAAATTCCAATAAAGTCTGTCTATCAAGTTCAGTGTAAGATGATAGGTTAATTATGGGAAGAGGAAAACTATTATCATACTGATCATATTCATCCTTTAATTCATTCTGCTGATCCTCAGAAACAAATTGTATATTATCAAGAGTACATATATCCCCTTCCAAATTATGATTAGATCTTTCATGACTCAACCTACGAAAAATATTCATTTGCTTACATATAAACATAAATAAACCTTGAACCTATTTATCTTTTTTTGACAAAATAGCATTAAGAAAAAAAAATGGTTTCAAGGGGGAAAAAAATCTACTGTTCTATTTGCCTGTTTGATTGGCTTTAGAAATTTACAAGAACAAAGGTTAACTACTTAATAATCTAGAACAGGTGATAAGAAATCAACAAAAACAGCACTTTTTATGTCATAAATAAATATTTTTGTAAAATTATGATACACAAATTTTATTGTGTGCATCATATATAACAACGCACATATAAGTATTCATCCACTGTATAAATTCATGTCATATAGTAAGTATATTCATTTTACATTAATTTATATATCATATTAAATAAATTTTGTATAGTATATACAAGTACTTGTAAATTATCATTAGCAACAATCACTTATAAACAATTGTGACCATTGCAATTGCAGGTAAAAAAATGACAAAGAGTTGAAATCAGTTTTATAATGACTTAAAAAAAAAATCCTGTGAACTACAAATATGTCCACATATTTCACATGTTTGTTATTTTAATATAACAATATATCATGATGATGAATTAATTTCTTCAAGAAACTTTTCTGGAAGACTGATATTAATTAAAGATACATGAAAGATACTTCCACTGTATTATATTGTTGTTTTTTTTTTTTTGGTTTGTATCATTTAAGTAGTTTGCCATCAATGCTAATTAAATTTCTCATCGAACACCTGCAATTACTTGTTTGCTAAATATATTATTTTCAGGTTTTTTTTCTGAGTAAACTATATTATTTTAATACTTTCAAATATGTATTTTATGAAAAATATAACATCACATTCTTTGCTACAATTGGATGTAACAACTGGTGTAATTATCAATGAGTAAAGTATACACTCCTATCAGTACTCGATTTCCACCCAATAACATATTCATAATTATATTACTAAATATATCCATACAAATGTCTCTTTTTTTTAAATTCATAATTTTCTCATTTTCTGTTTTTTTTTTTTTTCATTTAATATATTTTCAAATGTAACTCATCAAATTTTTCTTTTAAATAAAAAATTCCTTCCATCTAATCAACTGTTTTTTGTCTTAAAAAAAGCACTGAATAAATTCCATTACTGATAATATATGTTCAACCAAAGGATAAACTAATCGATATGTTATTTTTCATAAAAATCAAAAACCAAAAGAAAACATTTAAATATACAACAAAGCCGCACAATGCATTGGATCACTATATACTATTTCAATTATACACCATCCAAAATAAAAACTAAAAACAATGTCATAAATTTAATACATTTTATGACAAACAGCAAGCATTTTTGATCGAACTTTCCTTACTAAATCAAAGCCACAAATACTTCAATCTTGGATTTATATAATTTCATTTATTAAACATTTTGAAGTAATTTAATGCATTTTTTCACTTTTTTTTGCCTTTCAAAAGTTTGATATAATAGTTTTTCATTTAGTAAAATGTTTTCTAAATGTAAAGCTGAAAGCTGTATGAAATTTAAGAGAATTTATAAAGTACTTTCCTTAAACAATAAAATGAAAATTCACTTAGTAATGAAAGAAAGGTGGATTGGTTATATATTGTTCAAAAATAATTATTTATTAAAGAAATACTGAAAAGAAATGCATATTTGCACCATTATTACATTCATGAAAGAGCTAAAATTGTAACAGCGTTAAAAGATAATTTGGTAATGCATTGACTTTATGGGTAAAAGATAGGAATTGGTAAAATGTTACAGTAAATTTTGTATTGCACCACAAAGCTTAAAATCTATAGATTTTAGTGGATAATCTAAAATTAGTAAGTGCAAGATTTCGAAATCAATACAAACCTAAAAACATCAATATATACAAAGAGGCTACATCTGCTCATAATAAGACTTGCCATTATTTCCTTAAGACAAAAAAAAAAAAAATACCGAAGATAAAAGATATCATCCAGAACAAGTGATTAAAAGCCATTGTTCTAATACAATTTCAAAAGATCAATAATCTAATACTTATGCTATCCATTTTATTTCAAAATAAAATAGATGTTTTTTTTTTGTTTTTGAAAAAATATCAATGAGTGAATACACATCATAAATATATAAGTAAATGCATTTTATATTATTAATAATTATATATTTTTAGAAAATTTATACTATAATTTTAATTTCTGTAAGCATGTTACACACAATGCATTGAAAAGTACTTTACTTCTTCAGAACAGTAGGCAACATAAAAAAAAAGTCATATATCACGACTCAATTTTTAAGCTTGTAAATAAAAATGAGCGGTGCTAATTGCTCTAACAAACCTTATTGATAAATGCCGCAAAAGAAAGCATTTAAAAATCTCTATCTAGAAACCACCCCCATCCTCAGACCACTGGTTTTATGCTTTGGCACTCCTCAATGAGGCACTAGGATAGTTTCAGATACTATTAAGATTTCCTACTTAATAGTTAACTTTTAGATAAGTGTTAGCTTTGAGTTGGTATTTTTAGATCTAATGTCTGAAACAGTCCCAAAGCATGAAACCAGAAGTCTGAGGTTGGGGGTGACTTCTAGATAGGAATTTTTAAATGCTTTCTCTTAAGGCATTTATCAATAAAGCTTGATAGAGCAATTAGCATTGCTCATTAGTAGGCAACATGTGTCATAATCAAAAATTACAAAGCATGAACTCATTCCATTCTATAGCCGATACAAGCTTGGAATAAAATATACTAGAAATGGCAGTTATACTGTGTTTTGAAACCATGAAAAAAATATAATTTATCTAGAAAACAAAAGTGGAAATAATAATTTAATAAACAATAATTAAAAAACAAATATTTTGAATGAATGTAAAGAATGCAAGCATTACAAAAGAAATCAAATTAACAATGATGGCAAATGCTAATTTAATTTCTTTGGAATGTTTGCAGTAAAAATTTGTTTTTTAATCATCATTTGCTAAATATTGTATATTATTTTCAAGTTTGTTTTCTAAATAAATTATCTTATTCTCATGTTTTCAAACGTATAAAAAATTTTTTTGTTTTTAATTTTTTTACAAAAACCTATTCTTTGCATTGTTATGTGAATGGTGGCTCCATTAATCCATCTCTCAATAAACAATTTTATTCTTAATATTAATAGATCATAAAATAACCATTTCTATATTGTTTTTAATTCCTCAATCTTCATTATCATTTTCTTATTTAATATTTCCATATTCAGTTGATCAATTTCTTAGATACATTATTTAAAATATTAACATACTTTGAGATTTTTTGCTTATTATCTATGGCTTCTCTTTTTTAATTACAAAAAAAAAAATTAGTTCATATTTTAGATGAATACCAGACAACTGAGCATGGAAACAATGCTTTAAAAATTCCTCTTACATTTCTACATTAGGTATTTTTATTTATACTTTTCAATTTTTCTTTCTAATTATTGATTTTATTTCCTTCTATTTCATATTAGATATGTTTTAGTTAAATATCGTTTTAACATAATTAAAATGATCTTAACATGATACCTTTTCGACTGACAATTATATATATATAAAGACTACATATAAATAAATAAATAAACACAATATACTTATGCATGTTTTAAATAAAATGACATACTATCTCTCAAAGTTATTTCCCCTCCATTAAAATCACCTGTTTAAGGCATTAAATAAAAGGACAATACAGTTACATGATATTTACGAATTATGAAAATGAATACACATTTCCACAAATTAGCAACATGACTTAAAAGTTTTATTTCACTTCAAGGACTTTTTTATTATAAGGTGTATGTCTTTGCAAATAGTATACTGCAATGGTCAGGTTCAATTCCTTCTCGCTGCAACTTTCAGTTTAACAACCAAACCCATCTGTGCTGGATTCAAACCCAATTAAAACCATTTTTTTAAAAAAAATAAACCTATCACAGTTAGTTGCGCAGCATTATATATGTACATATGAATAAACACTGTACATACATAGGTAAGTGTTACAGCGAGTATGATTTAAATTTGACATTTTATAAAGAAATGATTTATGCTGTAATTTTAAATACAAATATCAATTTATTAAGTTTATGAAATATAAATTCATTCACCTTATATAATGTGTATAGTGGAGTGATTTAGTTTTGTAAAAAAAAGCAAAAGGTTTTTAATTATATTAATTACAAATAAAAATTGAAATAAATTAGATTTTACAAATTTAATCTTGTAATCAGATCAAAAGTATACTAAAAATAGCATACAAGTGGAAACTCAACAAAAGATAAATTTGAGTATTCAGATTTAATTAAATATTAAACAATTTCTTATACTAATGAATTAAGTCACTAAAGGGCATGACTATGGATAGATAATAGATAAAGTTAAAAATTGTATTTGCAAAAGATTGATCAAGCAAGGCATGGACTATAAAGTAAAACCTCAGGATTCCTACATCATGTGTGACCGATCCGAAAATTTAGATAGGTATCGTCAGTATAAAAAAGGACAATTTTTCATTTTGAAGGGTGCTGCTGTTTCTTTATTCTTGATTGTTGTTCTTAGAGCTTGCTCTTTATTATTAAGCTTGGTGATGTAATCAATTCTTTAGAAGAGCGTCGTTGGATGAAGGGTGACCAATCCACAGAAGGTATGCAGATTGAAAGATGCCCCCAACAACTGAAGCTAGCAATGTAAACCATCCAGAAGCAGTCTACTGTCGTATTGAAGACGCTATGCCCGACCCGAGAATGAACCACCTAAGACTTGAAGATCCAGCACCTATCTGTCCAGAAAATAAACTGGTAATAAAATCTAATAACCCCAGAGCTCTGTGTGAAGTTAATGTTGTATAATTATTTAATCTTTAAAACTATAAACAAAGTTAGCTAACTAAATAAATGTACCTAAACACAATTAATTAAATATAACTAAATGAAAATCTTTAATGTTAAAAGAATTTCTCAAACTTTAAATTAACATTGTTTAAATTTGTAAACGACTTGCTTGCTTTTAAAATTTCCTTTCATTAAGAAATGAATTTGATATCTTACTCATTTAAATTATATCACTTTGGTTGTCTATAATCTTTATTATTTATCTTTACTCTTTATGTATTTCATATGCCCATACTTCGAAACAGTGAGCATTTTACTTTCAATAAATTTTAAAGACATAGTTTATATTATCTTCACGTAAGTATTATCTAAATGTCATTAATCAAGCACGCTGTTTCGAAAATCCTATATTTACAATAATAATGGATCGCTCTGTGTTCATTATTAGTTTTTATTTAAAATGAATATACATGATGAATTGCTTTTAAAACTCATTTATAAATTTTATATGCACTGGTCGTTAGGATTATTAAAATATATTAGTTATTTTTAAGCAGCCCATCAAATATACTTTTAATCCCCACCCTTTTTTTTTTGTTTATAATACTTATAAGTATAGATTGAAACAAGCGAACAAGAATTATTATATAATTTAATGCCCTTTTTAGACGCGTAATTAGAATTGGAGACTGACAAGCTATCGTTCTGGACTATATATAATATTAAATATGTTCCACTTTTCCTTTGCTTGACGGATTAGATATGTTCTTCAAAGTTTAATGTTTTGCTGCATTTTCACCTTAAGATGGGATCTTGGGCAAGACCATCCCATTTTACCTTCGTTTGGGGCATGTACCAGTAAAACCCGACATCGAATTCCAGGCAATCGTGTAGCCACCCAGACACTTTTTAGCAGGACGCTCAGTCCCAGGGTACCGGTGTTTGTCATGAAACCCAATTTTATTCCACAGGCGACTTAAGTATTGTTATTTGCCGGCGCAACAGCTGATGGTAAACAAATGCAACCAATTCTATCCCCTTAATTGAATTATTCTGTATTATTAACTTGAAATATATCTTGTTCTGAGGTTTATTCTATATAATAGAGCAAGTTTTATACTCACAAACTTTATTAAAATATGTATGTAATTTGAATGTAATAATGAATAATGTGCTAAAGACTAGTGCATTTTGTAATTATAGCCACCATTTCAGTAGGAATGGGCACAATCTGATTTAGGCACAGCTTAGTGATTCTTTATATATATATATGCAAACCCTTCTAATTACAAATTAATGAGGAGACATGTTAAATCCCATTTTATAAAGCCTGCGTGCTTTTCCACATGCTTTGTTTCATTATATCTATTATTTTATCATTTAATAAATATATGTTAAATTTATTCCGGATTTGTGATTTCTCGTTTCTATTTCAATCCAATTCAGTCTTAGTTAATTATATATGTGTGATACAACCATCTAGGCATTAATTACAATTTATAAATGTTATGTTTAATATCCATGCTAGTAGCATTTAAGTTAATTAATATATATATTTAAGTCCCTGAGTCTTATGTTTCTCCTTGACCTACACCAGCCGTGAAAAATAGAAATATGTGTAACTTCAAGCATGGTCGTTTGTAGGATCTTGAGTCTTGGAGTTATGGCATACAAGTTGAAGCATGGTCGATTCAGGATGTCTCACTCCTGACCTGGTCAGCTTTGGTCTCTCTGCCTGGATTCTATATTCTGTTACACGAATGTACAAATTTGACCGTTACAATACAAAGGACGAGTTTTTGGAAAGCATGAGAAAAGATGAATAAAATCAATCATCACAACAAATAAATCCAAAGAGAAATAACCAATGGGTTATTTTAAAAATGCACTTTAATAAAAAAAAAAATGTAATATAAAACTGAAATTATATGACTTAGTGAATCTAGAGGATAATTAAAATATTAGAGCTACTTATAGCAAAAAGAGACAACTTTTAATGCAAAAAGTTTCATAATTAAATTGTGATTCACAATAAAAAGAGAATCACCATTTTAAAAATATATTAAAAAAAAAAAAGGAAAGCTAAAAATGTTTATGAGAATTATGAAAATTTTAAATTGGATAGGTTAGAAATATAAAGTACAATACTGAGAAAAGTATGCATTACTTAAGGGGGTAGGGTGACTGATTGGCCATTTACTTCAAAGCAGAGTATTGGAAAATGATGTAAAATATTTATTAGAAATTACTCAAGTCACTTGTAAAAATGACTTACCATTTTTAAGTGATATTTATCTTCCAAAATAATGAGAAAAGTACTGTAAGCTTCCCTTTCATCAAAAACTACCAAAGATTATAAAATAATCCATTATGTATTACTGTTCTGGTCTCATAGGGCTCTCTCCTGACATCAAAAATTGATTTTGCAAGGAGTTTCTTATCTACTGAACACCATCATATAATCTAGGGAGCAGTCATACAAACCATTCATTCCTTCATTCTGTTCTGTTCATTGCCCAGGTCGTAATTTCCACTCTTTTCACATCTCATATCGTCTAACAAAGTCAATCATCATCCTTTCATCTTATTTCCATTCATCTTTCCCCACAAAACATCCTCTAAACTTCCTCATTTGTCATTCAATTGATTTTCTGTTCTCCATGACATCTCAAAGGCCTCCAATGTTCTTAATTCTTTTATTCATTGTCCATGTTTCACAACTGTATAATACACTCCACAAATAGCACTAAACATCACATGATCATTTCTTATGCTTGCTTATAACTATTATTAAAACAGGTAAAACTTTCCATATAATAGTACCACTCAGTGCAAGCGAGAGTAATCAATGGATGCCAGAAGGCTTGTGCATAAAATCCCTATCTAGTGCCTACTCATCCAATATCTCCAGACTAGTTTCTAGTTTGTAACTTTTGTCAATGAGGAGCCTGGGATCTGAGAGGTGCAGTGCTCTCAGATCCAAGGCTCCTCATTGACAAAAGTTACAAGTTAGAAACTAGTCTGGGGATATTGGATGAGTAGGCACTAGATAGGGATTTTATGCACAAGCCTTCTGGCATCCATTGATTACTCTCGCTTGCACCGAGTGGTACTACTGTATGGAGAGTTTTGCCTATTTTAATCCACAAATAGCACTTAAATCTTTAATTCTCTCTTTTAAAGTTCAAAAAATATTTTATCTTGTTAAATGTTTCTTTGGCCAATACTATTTATCTTTTAACTTCATCTTCATCATGACTGAAACAAGCAACCAATATCTAAATCTATTCTCCTATTTATATTGTCATAAATACCAATTTGTATTTTTTTTTTTGGATTCCATCCTATCCAGATCTTCTAAACATTAATCTTCATTCCATAGTCTATACATCATTTCTTCAATTTATTCAACATATTCTGGAAATTCTTTTCATTCTTAGCCATAAGAACAATATTGTTTGTAAATTTTATTATTCTACCTCCAATATTAGCTTGTCTAAATATTTGTCTTCTAAACAAACATTACAATGCACAAATAGCATACAGCATCCTCATTCTAATTCCTTTTTATTTACTATTTCAGTATCAATCTCTAATTTGATTCTTATTCTTTACTGAGTATACATATTCTAAATCAATCCCCTCTCTTTCAAATTATTTTTCAAGAGGGTCATAAATTTATTCCAGATTATTAAATCAAATGTTTTTCCCTAATCCCCAAAACTACCGCCAGTTTCTTAATCTTTTTTTTAATCTATCTCCCTACAATCTTTCTAACATCAACAGCATCTACCGACTTTTCCTTAGAAAACCAAATAGATCCTCTCCAATATAATATTCTAGCTTTCTATAAATTCTTTTAAGTTAAAATTCTCAACAGTATTTTTAAAGCACAAGATAACAAACTCACTGTTTTGTATTCTTCACATCTAACAGCTTTCTTTTTAGCAATTGGAATCATTAGTTCAAGAAATCTTTAGACCTAACTCCATTATTAAATATGAAATTGAACATTCCAACTATTTTCTTAACAGTAGTTTCCTCTCTCAAAAATTCTATAGCTATTGTATCAAATTCTCAGGTTTATCATTTTTCATTTCTTTAATTAGTTCTTTTATTAATGTTCTTAACTTGTTCGTTTACCTCATTATCTTCACTTTCAAATCTAACCAGATACTGAAGATATATATTCTTTCTATCTGTTCAATATATTATCCAGTGATATTACTAAGTTCCTTTTTTTTTTTTTTTAAGTCTGTTCAAACATTTCTACCTCTCTACATTCTATTTTTTTGCTAAATCTTTCCCTAATTACCTCATCACTAATTTATAGATGCATACTATATATAAATTCTGGCATTAGATTTTATTGGCTGAAAACATAAATGAACATATATATATATTGCTATAGTATTCACTGCCAATTAAATTATTCAACACAACATGGATTATAATAGCTTTTCATTATATTTTTGGAAGTAAATTCTCAACATAAAAATGGGTTTAAATTTTTAAAATAGGATATATACTCCAGGATTTTGAAATAGCATGGGTTATATATGCAGTATAATAATAACCAGCAATATCCATATCAAGACACATTCTTTTGAAATCGTAAGAATAAAAATACAATATTCTAAAACATTTTTATTTGTAGCATACTGATTTGACAAGTTTTAATAGATTTATCTTTAATACAGAAATTCTTACAAAATCTCTATTTTTAAAATTATATTTAACAATGGAATATTTTATGAATGATTGTTTTTAATAAGCATAAATGGGCAAAGTAGAAAAAACATCTTACGTCAATGGCGGAATTTCGATTGTCCTACGTGAATATCATTTTTTATGCCATTTTTGTTAAGTTAATGAAATTAACTACTTCCGCCTAATCACATTTTAGATTCGCATTTTTAAGTAAGCAAGATCGAAAGTCAGTTAATTTAATTAGATGTTTTTGGCACATTTGAAATACTGTAATTTTAATATTGAATTACAGAAGTTTTTTTGTTGTAATTCGTTAGTAGATTGTCCAAAAAAATTATTTTATAATTACTGTACATTTTGGTGAACTTTTACCCACAGTACCTATATAAATTTTCACAAATAATATCATAATTTTAAAATTATATAAATATTCTTAGAAATAAATAAGGAGTGAAAAAAATGGATTTAGGGAGTTATTTCAAACATTTTTATCATTCCCAGGCAAAACCTATTAAGAACATTAACCTATTAAAAACATTAAGAAAATTCCAACATGGATGATGCAATCAAGATGAAATTAGCGAGGAAAAAATGTATTAAAAGATTAAAACTTTAATAAAATTGTCATGAAAAAATATTTACCTTTTAAGTCCCCTGATCCATCATCATTTGAATCTAAAAATGATCGACCTTCAATTTTGTAAACAGGTGACTTTTGCCACCATGGAAGAACAGGAGTAGGTGGGCAACGAGGGGCAGTAACAATAAGAGCAATAGCACCGGCCAACATTCCGACCCAAGCTACCCAAAATAATATAAATAAAGCCCAACGAAGACGAACCCAAAACGGTTCATTGGCATATTTAAGCAATTCCTCTTTACCCATTCCAGCAAAAGGAGCATGGGAGGGAAGATTTCCTAATTCTACGTTGGCATCGCCATTTTTTCCTTGCGTAGAGTTGTCCTGAGGTATAAATTTGACTCCAGATCCGTCAGTTAATGGTTTTCCATCCATTTCACGATCCTCAGGAAGTTTACCTCCTGAGTAGTTTTTATTTTCTAAAGCCATTTCTCAAATAAAGGAAAGTTAATTTCAAAAAGGTCCTTACACACTTACACCTAGTAATAAAATAACGAAACGGATAATACTTGCCCTCGTTTTCAATCAGATTAGTTCATTTTTAATAGGTTGAGAGATATGACGAGTTATTTTTTAAATTAGTATAAATAAAATTGTTAAATTCTATATCTGTTAGAGATTTAATTTTTTTTTAAGTTTTAATTTGATATGTTAAGTAGTACTTTCTTTTTATTTCATAAATTCCTTATGAATATGGTCTATCACCCCTTAAAAAGTCAAATAAACTTAACTTTATACTTGAGGATTACTACATTTAATATCCTAACATTAATTGTATTAGAAACGTAAAAACTTGACGAAACTATTGTCTTTATAGTTAGAAAATATTTAATATAAGATTGCTCATATCTTGATTGATTTAAAAAAAACTACCCCTTAATATCTTCTTAATAATGATAATTTATTGAAATTAAAGTAGCGACTTCTATGAATAAATTAAGTAAGTATTAATTACTCGTCAGAGTTGGGTCCTGTAATGGACGAGGTTATAAAGTGTGTCGCTCATTTACATACAGAGTTCAAATCAGGAGCAAGTTATGATTTATGGGGGCAACCTGTAGAAGCAGCAACTCAGTATCAAAGGTAAAATACAATTTCTTTTTTGATAACAATCTTTAATAAATATAGATTAAAATTGCATGCTTTAAACCAATACATTTAGTAAGTAAATATAATTGAGAGCGTATAATGTAATATATTTAATTATCGCATCATAAACAATCGTAGTTCCGTACAGCCCCTCCCTCTTTTTGTATATGGGATGAATTAAACTACTGGAAACAAGATTATATTTGTCTTACTCATGTCTTAGTAAACAAGGTATTTGCCTGAAACTAATACTTAAGAGCAAAAAAAAAAGTGAATATTTTGCTTTTTTTTTTTTTGCTTTAGGCTTGTATTTCTTTAACTTAGCACTGATTATAGTAAGCTTATATGCGAATATAAAATATCCTTCTAGGTAAATATATATTGCAATAGTTTATATACGACGAAAGTTATTTTTAAAATTCAGTCTTAATAAAATTTTATAAAGGAACTTAGGAAATATTTTGTGAGATATATACTTTCTTCTTTAAGTAATAAATTATTTTTCTCTTCATTAATAAAATTGTAATTATAAATATGCGACTTTTTTTTTTTCGCATTAAATAGTGAAGCTATAAATTTTACACTAATTTATAATAGGTTTGCTTAGCGCTTTCGAGATTTCATGTTCGAATCTCATACTCATAGCTTGTAAATAAAGATTGTTATGATTTATGCAAATGCGTTTGAATTTTTAATTAGTCCATTGTTTAGAGAGAGCAAAACATGCCTCTCTTCTATTAATGGCATTGATGTCATTTGCTATATATAAAGCTTCCTTAACTTTTCTTTTGGCGTCATTTTTTTCTGTACAAATTATTTGGGCAGAACTAGGTTCAAATACATGGCCTGTAGCTGCTTGGTGGTCCCAGAATACTGAAGATCCTTCATTTTTATTTTTAACCCTATTGTAGACATACCTATGTTGGTAAATTCTTGTGTTCAGGTTAGCCCGAGTTTCACCATAGTATGATGCATGGCAGCCAAATTGAGGGCATGCCATTTTATAGACCACATGAGGGGCTTGATCTTTTTCTGTTTTATCTTTAGAATTATTTATCAGTCGGTTAGTATTGGGAGGTGTTCTGAAGCTAAATTTAAAATTGTTAGACAATGTTTTTGCAATAGGGTTAAAAATAAAAATGAAGGATCTTCAGTATTCTGGGACCACCAAGCAGCTACGGGCCATGTATTTGAACCTAGTTCTGCCCAAATAATTTGTACAGAAAAAAAATGACTCCAAAAGAAAAGTTAAGGAAGCTTTATATATAGCGAATGACATCAATGTCATTAATAGAAGAGAGGCATGTTTTGCTCTCTCTAAACAATGGACTAATTAGAAATTCAAACGCATTTGCATAAATCATAACAATCTTTATTTACAAGCTATGAGTATGAGATTCGAACATGAAATCTCGAAAGTGCTAAGCAAACCTATTATAAATTAGTGTAAAATTTATAGCTTCACTATTTAATGTGAAAAAAAAGTCGCATATTTATAATTTTTTCTTTAAGATGTTGTGTAATTTCTTAATACATATGTAGTATACCTTTGATGCATCTTAAAAGTTTCTACTATTTTGCCGCAACAATGGTTATGCATGGATTTAGTAACATCTATTTTTTTAATAAATAATATTAATGCTTTTTTAATTTAATTGAAATATGATTGTCCTGTGATTAATTAGTATGCAGTGTCCAATCAGGAGTATCTCTTGTTGACTTATAGGATAAAATGTTGATTCATCAAAGACTAAGTGATATTTCCAATATTGTCCTTACTGTTTTTTCTTAATTAACATCTTCTGCTATTTAAGATTGTGTAGGTCCTGATCAATGTGAGTCTCTTATGTCACATGTCAGTAGTCATTTTTTATATTAACTGTGATAGTGTCTTATTTCAATTATATTCATAAGGTGTGATGTTCTTTCTTTGAAAGCATCTGTAAATTATACTAAATTTCAGCAGCTATTAGACATTAAAATTGTTAATTTGAATTTTCAGGTTTATTATGTTATTGAGGCATGGAATTTTGTTAAGGAATGTGTTATGGATACATCATAAATCTATCCTTGAATCCATTAAAAAGAAGACTCATGACCAGTTCTCTGACATATCCTATTGTCACTTGAAGGTGAAGATTTTATACTACTATAGCGATATAAAGCAGAAATTTAATGACTATCAAAAAGGCTTAAAAATAATTGGTATCATAAAATTGCAAAAGAAATATGGACATTCATTAATTATTATATATCTTTTTTTTATCATTGAAAATAACATATGAGTCTGTGAAACAATATCAATCCTATTAAATCTTTTGGATAATTATACAAGAATTTAGTTGATTAGTTCTAATTATATATCCATTCTATTTATTTATTTAGATTTTGACAAAGATTTTCTGTTTCATGAAGTTAAATCAGTCCTTTGCAATCTGAAAAAGCTACAGGTTTTTATGAAATATCTGGAAAAAATTTTAAATATGGTATTTCTATTACTTCCATTTCCAAAATAAGTGGTTAGATAATATTTCAATAATTATCATGGAATATTTTTTATTATTATCATCTGGTTAGCAAAAATACTTTCAAATATTTTGTTGGTCACTAGAGGGCTAGTGTGGTTTTACAGAATCAAAAAGTATCATAGACATGTTTTTTGTTATTAATCAAATACAAGAAAAGTGTTGAGAACAAATGTATGATTTTTATTATGACATTTTAATCTCATTGCTGTTTTATTAAACAAATATAAGTAATTCTTTTAGTCAACATATTTATTAAGTATTAATTGAAAATTAGTTATATTTTAAATGATGCAACAAATTATTTTAAAATTCATATGTATGTTATTTTAGGTAAGTAATATTATATTTGTAAAAGATAAAAAAATAAAATGAATCTGTTTTTCTTAAATAAAATTAGACATAATATTCAGGTAGATATTGTCTGTAAAAGTTAATTAAGTTACAAAAAAATAAAGTCAGATGTCACATGACCTAATTTAATTAGCTTGTATTTATAAATGTTATATATAGAGCTCGCAAAATAAGCTCTTAACAACTTTGCGAGCTCTATATATAAGTTAATTAAATATAAAATATTTTGTGAAAAAAAAAACAAGCAATTTATTTCAATAATAATGGTGAAATAAAATATAATAATAAATAAGTGATTTATATTACTGCCATCTATAAAAAGATTCAGAAAGTAATTGTTTTGTTTATTAAACAATATAACCAAAAGGAAAACTATAATATAATAGAAAAACAGATCGGCATATACCTAGATTGTTTTTAAAATTATAACTTTGATGCAGCATAAATACGACTATGTAAAGTAGAATTTTGTGGTTTTTGGAGAAAGCACTTACGAAAATGGTGAGAAACTAAGTTAGTTAATTGGAATAGTTGAACGTGAAAAGATTGATACTGATATAGAGAATTGCTGATTCTAAAGTAATAGTTTGAAAATACTGAAAATGCTGTTGTTTGGAAGATTGTTTCATAGTTTTCCTATAAGCTGAAAAAAAGTAAAATTCATTATGATTGCCAATGTTTCAAATAATATAAACAGTAAGAAAATATTTTAATTTATTTATCTTCATTTTCTCCTAAAGTTAACTAATCAACATGAGATTTCTCATACAGCATCAAGAAACCCTGGAAGAATTATATATCTGAAATAAGAATCCTCATTTGAATAGAAGAATAATGATAGAAAAATTAATGAAAGAAACTTCAAAAAGTTAAATCTATCTCATTGGGAAATTTTCAGGAATCCCAAAAACTGTTAATCAAGAATATTTCCAACATTTAAAAGCATAATAGCAAGCAAACAATTTCTCTAGAAGTATGTGATGTAAATTTCAAAGGAATGTTCATATATATATATATATATATAATGATAACTGATCAATGCATCTAAATCTAATAAACTTAGACAATAATTTATTAATATCAAAATAATTATCTTGAATGATAAATAACCAAGAGAGATAATATTTTTATTATTATTGATATTTAATATTTTTAATGCCAACATATCTAAATACCAGGTAAATACAAGAGTAGCTCTCCACTCTAATGTCATCTAGCATAAGCTTATAGATTATATGCCTCTAGTAATTACTGATTATTGAATGAAGATCTGTTTGTTATTTAATATTTATCTGTATTTTATTTACTTCTATTAATTTGTATAATATGCCTGATCAGTTCTGTGGGAAACAAGGTATTATAATAACTAATATAGTGATAAATTTTATTTTTAAAAAAGGTGAAATAATATTCTTGGAAGTTCAGAATGGAATATATTATATATATATAATAGGTGCTATATATTTAATAACCACAATTTATTTATATGCCTATTAAAAATTAGTAGAATTTTAATCTTGATTATTATTGAAATTGTAAACTGGTTTATTGTTGCTAATATAAAGTTTCACCCTTTCAAATATCAATGTCTAATTTATTTATCATAGTGTATCAATGCTGGTTGGGTAACTGATAAATTAGCATTGATATGAGAAAGATACTAATTTGTTAATATGACAATAGGACTTTAACTTGTCAAGTATTATTATTGTATATGCATTAGGACTTTTTTGCTCTATGAATGGATTATATATACTTAGCACTATATATGTAATAATTGTAATTTAATTATATGCTTATTAAAAGTTATTAGAAATATCTCAAAACATATATATTATAACTCCATATTTTTTTTATATCTATTTATCTAATCATTGAATTAACCTTATTTTGCGGAAGCCAAATTTATTTCCATTTTCCAATATACTCTGGTATGATATATATATATATGTATACTTGTAATCATTTTTAACTGTATTCCATGCTTGAAGACTGAAATTAATGCATTGGGGGGAAATGTAAATAGGGGAACAGTTTTAACTTTGAATTGCAGAACCCTTTCGATTTAAAAATAAGAAAGTTAGATATCTGAGAATTAGAAAGTTCTTGGCCAACTACAATTCAATAAAACATTAGAAATAATGTAACTATTCTGATGATTTGCTTTAATAAATTTTCAAAATATAGATTTTCACACAATTATGGCTCAATTGATAATAAGATTCAAATATTGGAATCTTTGAAAAGTTTTTATTAATTAGTAAAGCTTTTATTTGCTGTACCTGTAGAAACATAAATGTGATAATAAAAATTTTTGATATGCATAAGTCATGAATTTTATGTATAATATTTAAGTACTGATAAAATAATATTAATTATGAAAACATATATAATAGAATATTTTAATTTCTTCAGACAGATCACTCCCATTTACATCACTTGTCTCTTATAGTGCTTTGCAATTTCATTTGTAGTTTTCAGTAATAGGATACTATAAAGAAAACAGAATATATCACCACACTTTTTTTTTTGTTTATTTCTCTTTTTAATCAATTGTGTATTTTGTTCTGTTATGGGTAAAAAAAATCCTGTATAAAAATTAGGTTCAAATTCATTAAAACATTAATCTTGTAATCATTAAATTAAAAAAAAATTATCTATATGGTGCAGGAATGTCATTTCTCAAGCAGTTTCTTTTGATTTTGTAAAACTATTTTGCTTAAAATTTTTAAAAACAGGTTTTCAATGAAATGGATGGCTGAAGAGTTGTGGGGTGGAGTGGTTTGAAGCCTGTTCATTAAAGTATGAAGATTGGCTATCTTAATATAAGCTGAGCTTTGATTATATATATGTGTGTGGAGATGATAATCTGGACCAACTGATGAGTGCTGGTTTAGCATGAAATACTTTGTAAATTATTTATCTTTTCAACATGTATGTGATCGAGTGTATCAGCGGTATGAGATAGCATGGATAGTTGAGGGTTGTGTGAAAGTCTTAAGTTCAAACCCCCTATATATTGCATATAGAAGTGCAGGTATGAAAAAGCCTGTACCATAGATAAAATTCATATTTTCAAAAACATTTAAAATATATTAAAAGGAAATAGATTAGGATTTGCTGCAGAATTTTATAAATTTCTCATTTTTGAAAACCAACAATTTATCTCAAGTTAATCAAAGAGAGTCAATAAATAATTCATCTTTTTTATATTATATTAAATTTAATTGCTTTATTAGCATTTATTTGACTAATATTTAATCAGGTTGAATGTTTCATCTGGAAAGTATAATATTTTGAACCTATCTGGAAAACATCATTGGCACAACAAGATCTATATCTGTCATTAGCAAATTTAAACTATGTCTTGTACAAGATACATAGAAAGCTTTTAGAATTCCTGCTGAAATTTTAGCTTATATATGATCTTCTTTTTATCAATCATATTGAAAACCATTGCCATAGGTTTGCATCCATTACAATTTTTTAACTTGGTTTTTAAAACCGAAAGATAATTATTTAAAATTAAAACTGGAATTTCTTATCACAAATATAAAAACGATAAATTATTTATTAATAATAATTCTGCAGTGTGTATTATAAATAGTATTTGTTCTATAATCAAGTTTTTTTTTTAATATTTTGTGTATTATTTTACTTTAAAATCTACTTTGTTCGTTTTATTCAGAATTTTCCACCCTAAAGAATGTGTTTTTTTATTTTTATCTTTCTCAAGTGTTCATTCATTTTAGAATCCAATAAATTATTTCTATTCAGTTTACAAATTTCACACTAATTTGTATTAAATAATATACTGCTTAAAATGTATTATAATGCTTGGCCAAATATTAAAGGCGTATTTGAGTACATTACCCCAATGTTGCTGGATTAAGGCCATGCATCTCAGAAATTGTCCCTCGTAAGATATTAAAAATTCATTTTTCTTCAAAGCCACCCTCTGCTTCAATATGCTCAGTTATATTCCATGTAGTTTTATATTGCTTTCAAATATTTAATGTTAAATGTTTGCATTTTCCCATATTAAAAAAACAATAAACAATAGAAAACATTTTCTTATTTATAACTAAGACAACAGAAAAAGATGTTTTTATTACTTAGATATTTAGTATTTTTTAATAAAATTGGAGAGCAAAATACAACAATGTGAAAATTTACCAAAAAATTATAAGACAAAATAATGTCCAAACCTAACTTTATTGAAATAATGATCCCAACTTTTTCAATTTTGAAATTTTCTTTCCCTCTTAAATATTTTTCTTCTACTCTTTATAATTGCAAGGTCTTTGATCAAGTCCTCAAAATGAATTATATATAATTTGCTTTTATACCATAAGAAGACAAAGTGACTTATCTGCTTTGCCATATAATTATTAATTTTTAATATAAATGCAATTCATTCACTCTACTTTGAACACTTTTTAGTGAACTCTTTTACTTACATATATGTATTTTAAAGTAACAGTAGCTCTGAAGAAGACTGCAGGACAGTTGAAATGTAAGATTGTGTATGCGTATATGTACAGTAAATGGGTTTGCTAAAAAGTGTTCAAAGTAGAATGGATGAATTGTATTTATATAAGATATTATAATAAGATAAAAGAAGAGGTGAATTTGATCATTTTTAATATGTTAAGTTGCTTGAAGGTTTAGGATGATGGGATTTTGGTATTAATTATTTATTGGACTATTTCTATCATTTAATATTAAAAACTGAGTATCTTTAGAAAAATTTTAAAATAAAGTTTAAATTTTTTCTAAAATATTCAGTTCTTAATATGAGATGATGGGTATAGTCCAACAAATAATTAAAACTCAACTATACTATTTGCAATTGTTAATTTTGAAAATATATTTTAAGGCAATGTCAGCATTTGAGCATGCTGAAGTTTTTTTCTCTGAAATTATTTTGTAAAGACCAGCAAAAGTGAATCTGGGTTTAATAATTTTTGTTGAACTGAATTTATAATGTGTATATGTGCGAAACTACTGCTATGAGATTAGAGTCCATATCTCCTGAGTATTAATTTGCTTTTGAGAACACAAAGCTTTGTATTTCAGTAGATGAAGTTACATTATTTAAAACATCATTAAAAAAAAATCTGTCTGCCTTATCTTTGTGAATTCTCTTTTGTCACCTGAATTTCTCTCTGATCAATAATTATATAAAAGATGACAATATGGAATTTATGTTTAGGATTCAGATAAATTTTTGATACGTTTTCATTATTGAGTCTCATTTTCTGATTAGTTAGCATGTTTGAATTGCACTGTAATTAGCATATGATACTATTTCTTTTGCAAACAGCTTCAAATTTTTCAAAATCTTCTCTTAAAGTATATAGTTGATCAGCAAATGATCTTTACAGATTTGGGTATATTTTTTTAAGTACCAATACAAAAAACAATTCTAGCTGATATATCTTATTTGTAATGTTTTTGTTTTTTTTTGCTTTTCTTCTAGGATGTCTATGACTAGTCTTCATTTGAATATTCTAAAACTTGCAAAAAGAGTCTTAAGAAATGCTACTGTTATCATAGCATATGTCTTTTATCTAGTAACCAAGAAGGGTTTAATACATTTCAGGACAAATTTTAAAGATTTTGAGCTAATAAACATTGAAAAAATGTATAGATCAAAAATTATCTAACATTTTGCAGTAATAATCAATATTTTGGCTTACCAGATTTAAAAAATCGGCTGTTTGAGAGACATGTATGTTATATCTCTTTATTAAATCTAAGCAAGTCAACAGTATTATCATGGATTTTTTCTTTCTGTTTTGAAAAAGATTGAAAATTTCTCTCAAATACCAGAATAGTTTTTCTTATTAGTATGACTTTTCACTTCTTTTTTTTTTTACTGAAATAAATTTTTAATTGATCTATATGTATTAAATTTGGTATTGAATAAGTCGATAAGTTAAAATAATTAGAATTTACCTAAAGAACAATAAGTTCAATTACAAATAATAGGATTGTCTTCACCCCTGATGTCCAGAATTTTCATATTTCACAATATACCCTGCTAAACAAGAATTAAACTGTCTTATGAACTTAAACAATAGTAAAAATTTTCTACTTTTAGCAAATCAAAATCTTTCATTTCTCTTAAGCTTACATTTTATCTGTGAGTTAAGTCCAAATGAGTAAAGTGGGGTTTTTTTTCATTATAATAGTAGTTTGCCAATCATTAAACAAAATATGAAAAACATTTGGAGTAAAACATTTACAAACAAGCTGTATGCAATGCAATGCACTATGGCTTCTCCTTTCTCGCAATCAGGAGTTTTTCAGCCACTATGCCCAAAGAAACCTGTTAATCATCTTACCTTTCCTTTCCATTCCCCACCTAAGTTTTTCTCATATTTCTTCTCTATCCTGCTCCATCTCATTTTTTACAATATTATCTTTATCTTCTCTATGGCCTTTATATCTAAATCCCCCTTATCTTTTTCCAAACCTAACATAAAAACCCAAGAACCTACTTTCTGTATAATCATTTTATATTTATTTTTCCATAACTTCATTATTTGTACCCTTTTTGCTTGTAGGCATTTACATTCAATTAACAAATGCCTAATATTCTCCATGCCTTCCTTACATAACTTGCAGACTAAATCACCCACATTTCTCCATTTATGTGCATATTCCCTTGTTGCTAAAATACTGTTTGAGCCTCACACCTAATATTCTGTTTACTTCTATATATATTTAAACTCTTTTTACTCTCCATACTAATTTTCCAACTCCCTATTTTTTATTAATGCATCTATTCTTCTATCCCATTCCTTGCCACTATAATACTCACAATTGTAACACAATCATCCCATCTTTGGTTTAAATATATTGACATAAAGTCTTTATGCAAATCTTCTGCATACCATACTACCTTTACCCATCTTGTTGCCTGTCTTTTATTCATAACCCAATTAAATACTATTTTGACTACTCTTTTATTCACAAATTGCAATCTACCGATCATTTTCATTTTGCTTTTTGCATCTCTCATATAAAAACTTGACTTATCCCATTTCTCCTTGAATTGCCTCCTTTGCCATCCACACATCAGCATCTAATGCATGTCTTCCTACTTCTCTTTGGTACTTTTTCTAAGTAATCTAACACCTCTTTACTAGCACATAATGCATTGTTACCATAAGTTAACACCCCTTTCCATACAATGCTAGCTACATCATATTTATTATATGAAAACACTTAATTTTTCTATCAGTCCCTTTCTTTTCTGTGATTCATTTTGAATAGATTCAAGAATTTTCTTGCATAAATTCTTTATCTAGTGCATATTCATCCAATATTCCCAGACTGGTGTCGAGCTTGTGGCTTTCATCGGTGAGGAGCCTTGGATCTGAGAGCCCTGCACCTAGATCTTAGGACCTAATGCAACTCTCCAAATCTCCTTCTTGTATCCATTGATTACTAAGACTTATTCTGGGTGGCACTACTGTATGAGAATATGGGATTGTTTTAATAGCTTGGGTAGGCTTAGGAAATGGTAATCATATGATTTTAATAGGTTTTTTTACAAACAATCAGTAATCTGTTCGCCTATTGAATATAATAACAATTACTCTCTTAGTTGTTCAACATTGGTTTTTACTCCAAAGAAAACGTTTTTTTGTAAAAAGTGTTTTAATTGAATAAGAAGTTAATAGTTCACAAATACATCAATTAATAAGTAACATATATGATAGAGATCTGACAACATCTTCAAAACAAATTTTAAAATTTGGTCACTCTCATACAAAGGAATCTTTTATTTTTAATAATGTAGATTAAAATAGTTCAGAACTAATGATACAACTTTAAAAAAATTAATCTAATGTAGAATGTGACAGTTAAAGTCATAAATAGTTATGTGAAAACTCTAGTTCTTCCCCCTCTTCCTTCTCTTGAAGCCCTAATCACATGCTTATTTTGCTTAATGCAGGCCTGCCACCCCTAATTTTTTACATTACAGTAATGTTTTTTTTTTAAGTGTCATAGCATCGGCCGGGACGCGAACCCGCAACTCGGACAACTGCCTGCAAGTGCAAGGCAGTCGCGCTGATCTCTCGACCACCAATGCAAGACCATTACAAGTAATGTTTATTTGTTTTATTTGAAAATTATCATTTGCCTCGTATTTATTCAGCTTTTTTTTTTCAATTCTAATAATTGCATGTGTGATTGGTTATAAACGTGATGTTTTTTTAATGGAGAACATCAATTTTTTTTTTTTAAGTGTCATAGCATTGGCCGGGACGCGAACCCACAACCTGGGCAACTGCCTGCAAGTGCAAGGCAGTCGCGCTGAAACTAATATTGAAATTTTTTAAATTAAAATTATAGTAAAGCTGAATGTTTTTATTATTTTTTTAGAATTTAATTAAGTATTGAAAATTAATTTAAAAGCTTATAAATGATTAATTTATTTGTGTGAACATATATAATAATTGTTTATTTATTTCTGGGGAAAAAAATTTGCTTCATATGAAGTATTGAATGAATAAATTTTAAGTAAGAAAATAGTAATTGATCATTTTGCATTCCTCTAAAAATAGGATTAAAAAACTGGAAAATAAAATGAATACCAAACAAATGAAATCAAGTATATAAAACATATTGAATTCTTCAATGTACTAAACAATGATAATAAAATAAACGATTATATTTTTATAAGCTATGTATCATATGTCATGCAAATCCTTTTTTTTTCTCCTGAGTATAATTTGTTATTAAAAAGTTTATTTTATGAAAAAAAAATACTGTTCATAATTTATATAAACAATAAACTCTTCAAATTAATGGCTGCCTATAATAATGATTCGTTTTAGCAGTACCATTTTAAATTATGTAAGCGTATTCTTTTTATCTGTGTCAAGAATTACACTAGGCACCATTTGTTTTTTTTTTTACAGTACATCTTTTTTTTTTACTCTATTCATATATATATTTCAAATTCCAAATTTTATAAAATTATTATGTATTGTATACTGTTTACATATATTTGTTAGCTAATATCTCTCTCATATATATAATAAATTGTGGCACACATTTAAAGAAAATCTACTTGCTTTCATTATACTACATTTTATACCATAATAAATATTGCAGCTATAAGATATTATTTTTATACCATTTAAAATATTATACAGAATATATATGAAAGCTGCACAAATCATTCAGTTAAAATATTTTTTAGAAATATTACCAAATTCACCACTTCCTTTATTTTGAAACAGGCAAAATTCTTCATATAGTAGTGCCACTTAGTGCAAGCCAGAGTAAATCAATAGATGCCAGAAGGCTTGTGCATAAAATCCGTATCTAGTGTCTACTCATACAATATCCCCATAGGGATTTTATGCACAAGCCTTCTGGCATCCATTGATTATTCTGGCTTTCACTTAGTGGCACTACTGTATCAAGAGTTTTGCCTGTTTTAATAAAAGTTATGAGCAAGCATAGGAAATGGTGATCATGTGGTATTTGGTGGTTTAATTCCTTTATTTTGCTATAATATCTTATAATTATAAATTTTATTAAATGCACATTATTATATTAAGTAATATTTACTAAGGCTGTAACCTTAGGAATAAGCGTCTGAAAAATTCGAAGGTAGGGACCTCTACAGGTCTTAGCCACAAGCTTACACTTGGAAGAGGGTAAACCTTCTTTACTTCAACTTACTTTTTATATTAGCCACAAGCTTACACTTGGAAGAGGGTAAACCTTTTTTACTTCAACTTACTTTTTATATATGAATAGGTATTCATATATAAAAAGTAAGTTGAAGTAAAGAAGGTTTACCCTCTTCCAAGTGTAAGCTTGTGGCTAAGACTTGTAGAGGTCCCTACCTTCGAATTTTTCAGACGCTTATTCCTAAGGTTACAGCCTTAGTAAGTATTATAATATCTTATATAAATGAAATTTAGCCACTCTACTTTGAACACTTTTTAGCAAAAATCTTTTATTGTACATATATGCAAATACAATCTTACATTTCAATGCATATATATATACAATAAAAGGTTTTTGCTAAAAATTGTTCAAAATAGAATGGATGAATTGCATTTATTTAAAATATTTTTTATTAGAAAAAATATATTTTTTTATTATTGGAAACTATTTTTATTCCATTTTTACTGAAAACTAATTTTACTTCTTTGTTTTGCATTTAAAAGAAAAAGAGTTATAGAGGTAAAAATAACTGCAAAAATTTTTTTTAAAAAATTAATTTTTTAAATTAGAAAATTGTTGAATGCATGATTTCCATTATTTTAAATACTTGTTAGAAATATGTGTTCCAAATAATGATGCTGATATCGTAAATATACTACATAACATTCAGGTTTTATATGACCACTAAACATCACATGGCCACTATTTCTTATGCTAGCACATAACTTATTAAAACAGGCAAAACTCTCCATACAGTTGTTCCAACCAGAGTAATCAATGGATGCCAGAAGGCTTGTGCATAAAATCCCATCTGGGGCCTACTCATCCAATATCCCCAGACTAGTTTCTGGCTTGTGGCCTTCGTCAGTGAGAAGCTTTGGATCTGAAAGCACTGTAGAAACTAGTCAAGATATTGGATGAGTAGGCACTAGGTGGGGATTTTATGCACAAGGCTTCTGGCATCTATTGATTACTCTGGTTGGCACTGAGTGGCACTACTGTATGGAGAGTTTTGCCTGCTTTTACATGCCAAGTAGATGCTAATTGACAAATAGAAAAATTCCAACAATTTTCCCTATTTATTAGAATTGGCAATAAATAAAAAAACAATTTTCACTATTATAATTTTTGAAACAAAATTTCTTTTCAAAATTATTTTCAAAATAAATTCAAATTGATAATTTCTATTTGAAATGAATACTTATTGCTAATATTTGGATAAACAGACATTATATTTTTACAAAATTTTATAATCAGACTCTGCATGTTGTTCATTGGAAAAAAGACCTTGTTATATCAAACTTATTTGAAAAATTCTAATACAATACAAATTTTAAAACTTGCATAATTTGCTAAAAAATAACTGCCGAATAATATAAAATTGCCCAATTTATTAAGCAAAATAATCAAGCTGTAATTTGTTAATAATTTTTTAAGGAACAATACAAATTTGTGAAATTTATTAATAAATAATACAAATTAATAAAAACATTATTTTAAAAAAGAATCAAACATTACTGGTAAGTTCATTCAGAAATTAGCAATTTATATCTTCATTTTTTTAATAAATTACTTACATTTTTTTATAATTTGTATTATATTATAAAAATTATTAATTAAATTTTATAATTATAAGGTCTTTTTCATGACAAAGAGAGTCAACTTGTGAAATTTTGTAAAAATACCATGTCCGCTTGTCTAAATATTAGTAATATATTTCTGTTTTCCTGAAGGTTTGTGATGGTAGTGTTTTTGTTGTATTTTTATATTGGAGTATTTCCATCATCTAATATGAGTATTGAATGTCTTTAGAAAAATTTAACTTTTATTTAAATATTCCAAATACATTCAACTGTTGGTAATAACACATCAAACAGGTTAGTATATGCATAGTATTTTGAGAGATATTTTCTCCGCTCTTCTTCAGCTGTTGCTGGCCTGACCAGTGACAGTACTAGCCTGGGATTTGAACCTGGACCCTTAGATTTTTGAGTATTGAAGTTTAAGGTAATGTTTTAACCAACTGAGCCATTCTCAAATAAAAATTATCAATTTGAATTTACATCAAAAATGATTACTTTTGAAATCTGTTTCAAAAATTATAATAAATAATGAAAAATATTTTTTGTAATTGCAGATTCTAATAAATAGAAAAAGTTGTTTATTTAAATTTTTTTATTTATGGATTAACATCTCCAGTATAATGGTATATTTTTCTGGTAATGTAAAAACGTTAAATCTGTTATATAGCATATATGCTATATTAGTATCCAAATAATGTTTTTTTTAACTAATATAAGCATTATAAAAATGTTTTTACTATTTATTGCTGGATGAATTTATCATTTAAAGGCATTCTTTAATACATTTCAGTAGCAAAGATTTGAATTTTTTTTAAATCTGATACAGAATGTTCCGGAACTAATTTCTGCCTATAATTACTTTAGTTTAATATTAGTGTTCTTTTAATTTCTTCTTTTATTTGTAAGTATTTAATTAGTTGTATTAATAAAATAATTAATGAAATATGAATAATTAATGGAATATAATTGTTTTAATGAAATAATGTTATGAGTTTTTGTTTACTGACCGCATTAAAATTGATCCTAAAAATTGTTTATGCAATTAAAGGTCAGGAACCAAACTGCTTTTATGTGTATTATGATGAATAGATGGCAAACATTAATGCAAAGCTATGATGAATCCATGGCAAACATTAATGCAAAGTTAAAGCAACATATATAATAAAGCAAACATATTTCCTATAATATCCTCAATATTTTTAAAACACAAATGGATATTCAAGTACGTTCTTTAATCCTAACTAGTTTGCAATGAATATAATAAGAAACTGAAAATAAAAGAAGCCTGATTTATTAATAATATAGACTCATTAATAAATGGGGAAATCTAATAGGATTTAGTTAAACTTATTTTAGAATATGCACAATTAAATGTAAAAGGTTTTATTTCCTATTTTATTTTGAATATAATATTTGCCTTTGAAAAGAGTGCTCAATATCTTAAATACATTAAGATTATGTTTTATGTTCTTAACATTTTCTTCATATAAGAAGCATTATTATTATAGTATTCAAATTTCGTATTATAATAATTTCAGACTCATTCTATATAATAATGATGATAATGATATGGATTTGTTATTATAAGCATTTGTGAATGGAAAAAAGCCTAATTCACACAGCAATGGACATCTGGTCTTTATTCTGTCATTATTTTAAAATGCTGCTCTAGTATTAACATTGTTTGCAGTATATCTCATCAATTTTTATTCTTTACTTATTTGTACCAAAGAATATACTATCAAAGAGTAGTACAATTTATTCTTTGTTATATAAGATTCTTGTTTTAAGTTATAGCAAATTTATTATTAGTAATTTAAATAAAAATATATTTGAAATTTCAATGAGAAATTTATTTTTGCTATATTGTATTCATATTTGACCTAGAATTTTTGGTACTTATGTATTTTCTGTTCATCTGCTTCTTGTCAGCCATATTGTTCTTAGTTATAAATATAATTATACAGTTTCAAGGGCATACAACTAGCTATAAAAGAAAAAATATTTATTTATTTTTGTTTTTATTTTATTTTAATCATAATATTTATACTTAACCTAACTTCAAACTCATGAAATTATATAATTATATTTATAACTTGAAAACAAAATGGCTGACAAGAAGTAGTCAGATGGAATGTATGAGAGTACCAAATTTTTCAGTTCTTTTGAATTGACATTTTTATTTAATATTATTTAATATTGCACATTTGGAATTCTTTAAATGGGCGATGTCTTTAATTGATTTATTTCATGGGATTGAACAAGAAATTTTTTTATTGTTTACTGGTTCATACTAACATTTTGTTAACAAATAAACATTGAATACATAATAAAGTATAATTGCATCTTGATGGTAAAAGTGAATTCATACTTTATTTATATCAAAGACAACATGCTGATGCTCACAGTCTCACCCCTTTATTTTTTTATAGGCAAATGCTAAAGAATAATTTATTTTACAATTGTCAAATTTGGTAAATTAACAACAAATAATATATATAATATATGTACATTTGTGGAGATAAAGCATTTATAAATTTTACTCATAAAAATATATTTATGAAATTTTTTTAGAAACTTCATTTTTGTTGCATTGTTAATTTGTGTTAACTACAATCTTGTGGTAATTGCAATAGCATTCACAGTAATGGTATAGGTTGGGTCAGAGATTACATATTATTTTATTAATACAACTGCATCTTTTTTAATATTTGGGGAGGGGGTACTTCAAATATGTAGCCTGGTTAATTGTACCACTTGATCAACCCTTAGAAGCAATTAACATGCAATCAGAGAATTGTTTCTCAATCAGTCTGGACTTGTATTTGGCTATATTCAGTAATTAATTCCAAACCAGTGAATTACTGTTCCATTAGCAAACTAATAATCAAATTATTTTATGCTTAGTAGTTCATATTAAAATTTATATGAAGTTTGAATACTGATGTGAAGAATTGAGCAGTAATCTATTTCCTTGAGTTCTAGAGAATGCCACTCTATTTTTCTAAACCATGCAGAGCTATTAATACATTAAGTGGGATTTATTTATGTTCCACTATTGTAAAGACTGACCAGGTTATTTGATTGGCCTCTTTATGCACTTGGTTGGTTGTTATCTCTTTTGTCATCAGCTTTGTTTCTTGAATCCGCTTTCAAAGTAGTTCTATTAATTGGATGATTCCATTGTTGAAGATAACCTTTGGTGATTCCACAAGAGTGTTCTATTTAAATATTTATTATGCCTATAGCAGGCAAATTGTTATATTCAATCTTTTCACTTACAAATATAATAAATCAAGCATGTCTACATGCTTATCATTAAAACTTATTTCAATTATTATTTGAAATTCTTCTCACCCTATTTTATATAATTACAATTAATTCAATATGAACATTTTGAACTATTTATTTATGCTAAATTAATGAATAGAATGCCATTAATTTAGTTCACTGAAATTAGCAATTTCTACAATCGAACAACTTTAAATTTTCATGATTACATGATGATTATTTTTACATGAGTTCATCATTATCATTTTCAACCATAAACAGCCCACTACAGGATGAAAATTTATTCCAGTTTCACTGATTCATCATTGTTCTTTTCTCCATCGTACTAACAAATTTTCTTATTCCATCCATTTTACATGTGATCTTTTTTTATTTCTTTTGTAATCTCTTGAGACCATTTTAAGATTTCAATTGTCCATCTTATCATCTCTTTAAGTATTATGTCCATCCCCAGTTCCATTTTAATCTTTCAATGTTATCAGTGTGATACCTGTTGTTTTCTCAACCAAGTAATTCATTTTCAGCCTTATTATTTTCATCATATAGATCTCCATTCTCGATTATCTGAAATCTCTATATTGTACACTTAGAACCATAATGAAACATGTCTATTAAAAAACTTCTTTTTAAACACATAGGCATATTTTCTTTTAATACTAAATTATTTCTACTAATTTAATGTTATGATTAATTGTATTCATTATGTTTCCACACGATTAATAATTTGACCTAGATATTTGTAGTTATTAACTTCTAATTCCCGATTATTATTTTTTATTCTTCTGAAAAAATCAATATTACTTTTTTAGTAGTAAATATATATCCTTAATCCTATTTTTTTTATTTTCATTACAAAATGGTTGCAATATTTTCTTTGCAAAGTGTAGATAACTTAAATAATCTCCACATATTTTTATTCATTATTTTTCCATTTTAATTCACAAAATATTTTTTGTAAAATTGCTGTAAAAAGTTGCAGAGGTGTGTGTCATTCTTCTAAGTATCATTATTGAGACACAGTGGTCCCGGTCCACTGGTGGCCCATGATGCAATTTTAATGGTCCGCAAAGAAATTCTGATATTATTTAAATTTGCTAAGCTCTTGTAATAAAATTTTTAAATAAAAATACATTTTTAAGCATCACATGATCACATTTCCTATACTAGCACATTAATTGTTGATAAACAGATCAAAACTCTCCATACAGTATTGCCACCTGTGCTAAACAGAGTAATCAATGGATGCCAGAAGGCTTGTGCATAAAATCCCTATCTAATGCCTACTCATCCAATATCCCCAGACTAGTTTCTGGCTTGTGGCCTTCGTCAGTGAGGAGCTTTGGATCTGAGAGCACTGCATCTAGATCTTAGGATCTAATGCAACCCTCTAGCAACTACTTTTTATCTCAACTACAAAACTATGAGAATGAAATTGAAAACACAAAAAATATTTTCAATCTAAGCTCAATAGCTTATATAGTCATATGGGTCTGAACTCAGTTCAGAAACTAGTCTGGGAAGATTGGATGAGTAGGCATTAAATAGGGATTTTATGCACAAGCCTTCTGGCATCCATTGATTACTCTGTTTAGCACAGGTGGCAATACTGTATGGAGAGTTTTGCTCTGTTTATCAACAATTAATGTGCTAGTATAGAAAATGTGATCATGTGATGCTTAATGGTTTAACACCAATCCTGCCTAATAGGATAGTGGTGGCTATGGTTGTAAAAGAGCCAAAGACACCAAAATGTATGGGTGCTGAACTGAGTTCAGACCCATATGACTATATAAGCTATTGAGCTTAGATGGAAAATATTTTTTGTGTTTTCAAATTTCATTCTCATAGTTTTGTAGTTAAGTGGAGATAAAAGGTGGTTGCTAGAGGGTTGCATTAGATCCTAAGATCTAGATGCAGTGCTCTCAGATCCAAAGCTCCTCACTGACGAAGTCCACAAGCCAGAAACTAGTCTGGGGATATTGGATGAGTAGGCATTAGATAGGGATTTTATGCACAAGCCTTCTGGCATCCATTGATTACTCTGTTTAGCACAGGTGGCAATACTGTATGGAGAGGTTTGCTCTGTTTATCAAAAAATAAATTTTGTTTAAGCTGTATTATTATGTGTAAAATAGAATAAAAATATTATAGCCGAGAGGTCAACGCAGTTGCTTTGCAAGCAAGTAGTTGGTTGCAGACAGTTGTGGGTTCGCCTCCCGGTCGGTGCTATGACATATGAGAAAATATATATATATTATATTGCTAATTGATTTATTATAAAATACTACTGTGACTAGCAAAACATCTACCTCAAAGGCATTTAATTAATCCGTACTCGGTCAGCGGCATAAAAAAGTAACAAAATAAGAGTACTGAATTCTGTACAATTGACTAGACTTCAAATTTAATTAGCTCTTTTACGTATTGCGATGACATCATTGGAGCCAAGGATTAATAAGATAATTTTAAACCAAGAGCGCTCTAATTTTTTAAAATTATAAATAAATATATATGTATATCCTACTCAATGCTAGTATTAATTCGTATCTTTAAAAATTATGTTAGTGTTCCGCAATATCTAAAAGGTTGCCGACCGCAGTCACAGCCCACAACGTAGCAGTGTGTGTGCACGTGTATATATAGGTGCACCGTATATATATATATATAGCTTGGAAGGAAAAGTAAAAATGAGCATAGATGAAATTTTCACTATATATTTGTTTAAAATGTGTAGATTGGAATGAGTGAATTAATGGTTAAATAATAATTTTTGCTACTTTTAAAATAAAATATTTAAAATCAAAAAATATAAAAATCTCCATTTACTGAAAATAACAATGATCCTTTCTGATTTCGACAAATATAAAAAAATTTTGGAATTTTTTTTCTTTATAATGAACCTTGGTTAGATTTAATCTTATAATCTGTTTTAATTAAAGAATTAAGATCATTTTTATAATCAATTGCTTTTAATTAATGTAAAGTGAAAAACAGGACAATGTAATTAAATTATTATCTTGATTATAAACAGTGAGGATTGCCAATTCCTCTACAAGCTTTATGATAAATGCTTAGCCAGAGCCAGCACTTAAAACCCTCCCCAAACCCCTGACCATGGTTTCGTGCTTTGGCACTCCTCAGAGAGGTGTCAGGGTAGGTTCAGACACTAGATCTAAAAATACCAACCCAAAGCTAAGCACTTAGCTAAAAGTTATCTATTGAGTGGAAAATCTGAAATTTTCAGACATCTACATGTCTTCAAACCCAGCTATCCAACTCAAATAGCTATATGGGGCTGATAGATCTTCAGCCATACCATATATTAGTAGTCATAGCAATATAAAATTGCATAAGACTTTTGGCAGAGACTATAAATAGTCAAAATAAGAGTCATAGATCACTTCGTAGATCACATGACCCTATCTCTTAAGCTTGTAAGTTATAAACAGTGAGGATTGCCAATTCCTCTACAAGCTTTATGATAAATGCTTAGTCAGAGCTAGCACTTAAAATATCTCTGTCAGGAACCCCTCCCCAAACCCCTGACCATGGTTTTGTGCTTTGGCACTCCTCAGAGAGGTGTCAGAGTAGCATTTATCATAAAGCTTGTAGAGGAATTGGCAATCCTCACTGTTTATAACTTACAAGCTTAAGAGATAGGGTCATGTGATCTATGAATTGATCTATGACTCTTATTTTGACTATTTATAGTCTCTGCCAAAAGTCTTATGCAATTTTATATTGCTATGACTACTAATATATGGTATGGCTGAAGATCTATCAGCCCCATATAGCTATTTGAGTTGGATAGCTGGGTTTGAAGACATGTAGATGTCTGAAAATTTCAGATTTTCCACTCAATAGATAACTTTTAGCTAAGTGCTTACCTTTGGGTTGGTATTTTTAAATCTAGTGTCTGAACCTACCCTGACACCTCTCTGAGGAGTGCCAAAGCACGAAACCATGGTCAGGGGTTTGGGGAGGGGTTCCTGACAGAGATATTTTAAGTGCTGGCTCTGGCTAAGAATTTATCATAAAGCTTGTAGAGGAATTGGCAATCCTCACTGTTTATAACTTACAAGCTTAAGAGATAGGGTCATGTGATCTATGAATTGATTTACGACTCTTATTTTGATTATCTTGATTAGTTGTTTTTTAATCATGATTGGGGGGGGGGGGACAAGTTAAATATCTGTTCTCAAATTTCACTGACTATAAATATTGGATTTAAATAAAATGATTAATTTTAAATTATTAGACTACAGAGAAGCAGGTGTAAGAATTTGAACTCCGTCGAAGTAGGATACCTCTATAAATTCATAGCCCAATATGTGAAATCCTGACTGATTTCTTGGCTGCAATACAACAAATTATAGAAGCTAGATGGAGTTCAGGGCTGCTAACACTTATCTGATGTATGCCATGGACATGATCATAAGACTCCAGTATTATACATCATATACATGCTGTTAAATGTATGCCTAGAAAGACAGACGAAGAATTACTGGCAGTCGCATATATATTGAGGATATAGTTTTAAAACCGTGAAGTAAAAAAAGAATTTATTCTACTTAATTAAGTTATTTTACTTGAACTTTTTTTTAAAGGGGGGGGGGGGTAAACTTTTTACAACAACTGTGCGAAACAACTTTGAATAAAATTAAAATAATTATCAGATGGAAATGGATTTTTTTTTCCTCATATGTCATAGCATCGGCCGGGACGCGAACCCACAACCGTCTGCAACCAACTACTTGCTTGCAAGGCGGATGCGATGACCTCTCGGCTAACAACGCTTGACAGATGGAAATGGATTTGGGAAATACTTTCACAAAGTTAACATAAGTTAATGCCTAAACAAAAACTATTTAACTTAGACTGATTTATGCATGTAAACAATTTTGAAAGAAATTAAAATAACTATCAATAGTTTCTATATTTTTGTAAACTTAAATTTAAATAACAGTACATATATAGTTTTGTTTGTCAATTTATGGAAATATCTAAATCAAAATCAGAATGATATATTTGTACTATAGAAGACACATCAGATCCTGAATATTCTTATTTCTAATTAATACATTTGTTGATCATTATTTTAAATTATTCCAGTGAAATTATTTGATATAAATAAAGTTTAAGATTTAATTTTTCTTGTTCACAGTAACCGTTCCTAGGATAATTACATCCCAAGATTAGTTTCAAGTATAACAGTATTTTGCTATATATACATGTGGGAATGTATATACATGTATTGTATTTGGACATCCAGATTGTTATTTGTGAACTATTTTAATGGCACAAAGATAATAAATCATTTTTAAATTTCATTCATTTTATAATAATTTCTATTTTATGCATCAATAAACTCATTGCTTCTGTTGGGAAAGAGTATTGATAATGATCACCATTGCTAGTATGATCCCAGAACTTGTAGAATTATTTTTATAGATATGGATTGCTTTTATAATGTGCCTTAACTTTGATATTTGCTAGATGATAATTAACCTGTTTTATAAATTATCTGTTGATTTGATTAATGCAGGTGATGCTATATTTATAGCATATATGTTGTTCATTATTTATTTCCAGTGCTATTGTCAATGGTAATTGTTATGTTTAGAATGATGATGATTGCACAAAGGCTAAACTCCCTACAGTAGGGCAACTCAGTGCAAGCTAGAGTAATCAATGGATGCAAGATTTGTGCATAAATCCCTATCTATTGCCTACTCATCCAAAATCCCCAGACTAGTTTTTAGTTTGTGGTTTTCATCAGCAAGGAGCCTTGGATCTGAGAGCATTGCACCTAGATCTTAGAACCACTACTCCTCACATGATCACCATCTCTTATGCTAGCACATAACTTATTAAACAGCAAAACTCTTTATACAGCCACCCTGTGCCAACCAGAGTAATCAATGGATGCCAGAAGGCTTGTGCATACTAGTTTCTGACTTGTGGCCTTCATCAGTGAGGAGCCTTGGATCTAGATGCAGTGCTCTCAGATCCAAGGCTCCTCACTGATGAAGGCCCCAAGCCAGAAACTAGTCTGGAGATATTGGATGAATAGGCACTAGATGGGGATTTTATGCACAAGCCTTCTGGCATTCATTGATTATTCTGGTTGGCCCAGGATGGCATTACTGTATGGAGAGTTTTGCCTGTTTAGATCTTAGAATCTAATGCAACCCTCCAGTCACCATCTTCCTACTGTATGAAGAGTTTAGCCACTGTGTAAGCATGATGATTGCCATCATCACCTCTGTACCTTTACACTATGTAATCTAATCACTATTGCTTTTTGATTAATATTATTCAAGAATATCACAATATTCTGAATCTATATCTTGGTTGTCTAAAACATTAATCATTGTAGAAATGTTTATAGAATCAAATGCCTTTTCTTAATCTACAAATCTAAAGCATAATGAGAATCACATTCATTAGTCTTTTCCATAACTTATCTCAATACTTGGATGTTATCTACTGTTGTACAAGCATTTTTAAACTCAGCTTGTTCATTTGATTGGTTTGAATCCAAGGTTGCTATAGATGAGTTGTAATTATTGGGTTCTGTGTTAGCATGTGCTGTGGGCCTTTTTTCACTTCTGGGGAAGTGACCAAACCACTACTGACATAAGTGATAAATGTGTATTTTTTCTTCACCATGACAATGTATTTTTGGTTCAAACAACTGCAAGATGAAATATAAATTATCATGCATTTATTGTTCCTATTATTTGTGAAAAAATAGAAAAAATAAACAAATTGCATTAATGCTAGGCTTGGATAGTTATAAATCCCTAAAATCATATATTTATTATTAATATTATACATACTTTATTCACATACTGTAAATTTGCATATTTACTGTTACTATTATTTATTGTTGATATTGTACATATAAAATTCTCATGTATTTATTGTTCATATTATTTTAATGTATGCATTTTACTCACATATTTACTGTTATCACCTAATATATCAATAATGGTTCAATAGATCAATCAGATATAGAAAACCTCTCAGAAGGTATGTTAAAACGTTACAGATTTTGTATAGAAATAATAAAAAACTGATGTATGTTTTTATTTGTTGGCATATCATCCTTGATAGATGAGCTCAGCTTATCACCATTACAAATTGATGACATTAATTATTTTAATGATATAGTTCATTATTCATCATCTCTTCAAATATTTTATAGTAATGTTATATTAAAAAAGTATAATCTTTTTTGCTTCATTTATTTTACAGACTTTATGACAAACAATATATATATTAAAAAGAAACATGAAATTTTTTTTAAAAATGTATTTACTGTTCTAATTTATAATTATCAACATTTATATTTTTTATTTAATCAGTATTGATTTTTTTATTTCTTTGTATAGTTTGTTCAATTAAAAGTGGCATGACTAATAAAAATAATTTATAGATTATTTTTTTGTTGTTGTTGTTATATAAGCAAAGCTATTTTAAATATATTGTCATATAGTAATTTCAAACTAATAACAGATTTGTATGTGTCAGGCAATTTAATGATTTTGACATATTCTGATTTATTACAAATTGTAAATGATATGATTTTTAAAAATATTTGGCACTATTTATCAATCATTAACTTTTATCTACATTTTGACTATCTAATAGTCTTTTTCCAAGCTATAAATAACAATATATTAATGATTTTATAAAATACAATTTTATAATAAAATTATTTACTCTTTACATCAAGATATAATTATAAATAAAATATTATTTACATCTTACATAAACACTTTTCAATGCAATTTAATATAATAGATTTTATTTTTCCTTGCTTACATTTTCAACTGTCTACCAGTTATCATCAGAGCTACAATATTCAAATATATATATATACAATCAATACTTATCTATGCATACATGTTCATAAATAATATAAACATTATAAGTAACGTTATGAATTTTAAATAATATGATTTTTCAATGATTCCTATAATGATATATCCTTATTCATTTTTAATTAATATTACTTTTTATCTTATTTTTAATCTTAAATGATTTCCTTTTTCATAATTTGTTTAAATTTTAATATATACTTTTCTACATTTGTATTACTTTTATAATAATTTATTTCTATCATTTTAATAACAATAACTACACAATATTTTTTATATAATTCTAATTTTTCAATTTATAATTTTTCTTAAATAATTTTACCTCTTTTAAACTCTTACCAATTAAAATTAAAACAAATTATGAAAAAGGAAATCATTTAAGATTAAAAATAAGATAAAAAGTAATGTTAATTAAAAATTGATATGGATATATCATTATAGGGTTCATAAAAAAAGCAAAGCAAAACTCCATATAGTAGTGCCACCTGTGCTAAACAGAGTAATCAATGGATGCCAGAAGGCTTGTGCATATAATCCCTATCTAATGCCTACTCATCCAATATCCCAAACTAGTTTCTGGCTTGTGGCCTTCGTCAGTGAGGAACTTCGGATCTGAGAGCACTGCATCTAGATCTTAGGATCTAATGCAACCCTCTAGCAACCACCTTTTAGATGTGATCATGTGATGTTTGCTGGTTATTATAGGGTTCATTGAAAAATTATTTTATTTAAAATTCATAACATAAGATATTTTTTATAATATTTATATTGTTTGTAAGTATGTATGCATAGATAAGTATTAATTGTATGATTATATATATATTTGCTTTGGTGATGACTGCTGGACAGTTGAAACTGTGGACAAGGAGAAATAAATTGTTAAATTGCATTGATAAGTGTTTATGAAAGGTGTATATGGTATTTTATTTATATATATATAAATCAATGCAGAATATATATATCCTATACGTACATATGTGCATTTATAAATACATATCTATATCAATACATGTACATATAAAAAAAATGAATTAGCATTTATAGCCTTAAAAATGTTGATTAGATCATTGAAATGTAGTAAGAAAATAAACAACTGTGATTAAAAGTGGAAAGTTGATACATATTATCCATTAAAAAGTCATACCAAGATGTTCAATACAAAATAGGATAATAAATCTATGACAAAATATTTGCAAGAAAAAGAGGTTATTATTAACATAAAAGAACATATGCGCTATTGCTATATCTGATATTTTGTTATAATCATTTTCGCAGACAATATAATCCTTAACAGATGCATGGAAATTATTTTGTGTAATGATGATGTTGTTTGTATTTAGTATTAAAAAATATTTGAGAGAAAAATATAAAATTATTTTAATTAACAAACTTTACTTTCATTAAGGCTAATAAAATTTACTTTATTATTAGTGTTAATAGTTCTATTTTTAAATTCATTAAATTTACTATGTAGGGAATAGATTCAGAAGTACCAAAAAGACAATCTTTATATTCTGAACTATCAAAGGAATATACAAACTTTATAGTATGCTTTGCACATGTTTTTTTCTTCTAATAAATAATGTTTTAAATAAACAATATATTGGAATAATATTAATAAGTTTATATATTTAATTTTGTAATATTTAGAATTAGATATAATTATAATGGATTTGAACACAGACTTTCACGCTCTCTTCAGCTATTCACTCTGTTTCATACAATCAATACACATGCGAAAAGAAATGATTTCCAATATCCATATTTTATGCAGAATCAGCACTAATAGTCATTTAGTGCAGATGATCATTTCCCACACATACATATATGTAATAAGTGCTCAGTTTATATTAAAATAGCAAATCTTCAAACTTTAATGGACAGGCTTCACTCTACTTCACCCTCCATCTTTTCAGCCATTTATACCATTGAAAATCTGATAATGGATCAACAATAGATTTGGGCATCCATCATCAGATTTTATGGATGGCTGCAGAGTTAGTTGGAGGATAGAGTAAATTGAGTCTGTACATTAAAGTTTGAAGATTTGCTATCTTAATATGAACTGAGCACTGATTATGTATATGTATGGGGGATGATGATCTGGACCAACTGATGAGTGCTGGTTCACTATAAAATATGGATATTGGAGATCATTTATCTTTTTCACATGTGTGTGGTCATGTGTATCAGTTGTAGTTAGAATAGCTAGCTGAAGGGAGCTTGAAAGTCTGTGGTCAAATCCCTTAAAATTATATTTAATTTTGTATTTTTTATGTATTTGAATTCCTATTTCTTAATATTGTGGATTATGTTTGTCAAAACAATATAGTATCTGCACAGAAAGAATATAATGGATTATGCATTTTACTTTTCTAAGATGGCAGCAATTTATTTTGGTTGTCATCTCTCATATTAAAAGATTAAAAAAAAAAAAATTTTTTTTTATCTATTTGCTTTTGCTTGAATAAAAATTGAAAAATTATTTCTTTGGGAATGAAATCTCTATTAGATTCTTAAAAATATGGCTGACTTAACATTCTTTTCAATATTTCAAATATTCATTAATTAAAGTCTAATATAGAAGCGAAAAAATCATTTAGAGAAACAAATTAAGTTGCTGTACTATATTATTCAGCATTAACAAGAAAACATCCATTAGGAAAAAGCAGAGAAATGTATTGAAGTCATACTTGAAAGGAAATACATTGTCATTAAAAAAACTAAAACAAATAAACTGCCCTTCTATTTAAATGCTTGCACATTGAAGGGGTCACTGACAACAGAATATACAGAAGCAAAATGTCTAATTAATGGTATAGTGAAGTTTTAGAAATGATCCAATGAAAGTATAATATTCTGTGAAAAATGTTTTTTGAGTAATTATATTGAAGTAATGGACACAACTCAAAGAGCCCTGCACAAAACATTTTGATAATGATCACCATTCTTTATGTTGACACAAGCTGTTTACACAGAGGCAAAACTCTCCATACAGTAACTACTCAGTGCAAGCCAGAGTAATCAATGGATGCAGGAAGGTTTGTACATAAAATCCCTAACTAGTGCCTCTTCTTTTGACACCCCAGACTAGTTTCTAGCTTGTGGCTTTCTTCAGTGAGGAGCCTTGTATCTAAAGACACAACCTAGATTTTAGGATCTTATGCAACCTTCCAGCATCCATCTTTTACCTTATTATCTAACTATAAAACTTTGGGATCAAAATGAAAAAGACTAATGTTTTCAATTCATCTTCATTAGCATATGTAGTTTTCAGCATCCATACCTTTTGGTGTCCTTGGTTCTTAATAACCATAGTCACCATAATCCTATTGGGCAGGATTGGTATTAAGCCATTAAACATGACATGATCATCATTCTGTATGCTTACACAAGCTGTTTACATAGAGGCTAAACTCTCCATACAGTAGCTCCACTTAGTACAAGCCAAAGTAGTCAGTGGTTACAGAAAAGTCTCTGCATAAAATCCCTATCTAGTGCCTACTCATCCAATATCCACAGACTAGTTTCTAGCATGTGGCTTTCATCATTTAGGAGCCTTGGATCTGAGACCACTATACCTAGATCTTAGGATCTAATGCAACCCTCCAGAAGTCAACCTTTTACATTATTAGCTAACTATAAAGCTTTGAGTCCAAAATGAAAACACGCAATAATGTTTTTAATTCAAGCTCATTAGGATTAGGTTTGTGCTGACTGTGGTTATTAAGAACCAAATATGCCAAAAAGTATTGATGCTGAACTGAGTTCAGATCTCTATGATCATACAAGCTAATGAACTTGAATTGAAAACCATTATTGTGTTTTTATTTTGGACTAAAGCTATATAGTTAGTTAATAAGGTAAAAGATAGCTGCTGGAGGGTTGCATTAGATCCTAAAATCTAGGTACTCTGCTTTCTGATCCAAGACTTCTCACTGATGAAATCCACAAGCTAAAAACTACCTGGAGATATTGGATGAGTAGACATTAGATAGGGATTTATGCAGAAACCTTCTTGCATTCATTGGTTACTCTAGATTGCATTGAATGGTGCTACTATATGGAGAATTTTGCCTCTGTGTAAACACCTTGTGCAAACATAAAGTATGGTGATCATGTGATGTTTAGTGGTTTAATACTAATCCTGTCAAATAGGATTATGGTGACTGTGCTTATTAAGAAGCAAAGACACCTACTGAACTGAGCTCAGATCTACATGACTATACAAGCTAACAAGCTTCAATTAAAAATGTTATTGTGTTTTCATTTTGGACTCAAAGCTTTATAGTTAACTAATAAGGTAAAACTGACTGCTGGAGGATTGCATTAAATCCTAAGAATCTAGTGGCAATGATCTCAGATCCCATGCTACTCACTGATGAAAGCCACAAGCTAGAAACTAGTCTGGGGATATTGGATGAATAGGGATTTTATGCACAAACCTTCATGCATCTGTTGATGGCTTTGTCTTGTATCTTCACTGAATGATGCTACTCTATGGAGAATTTTGATAGAGTTTACTGGCAGATAAAAATTTGTTAAAACAAAAAAATTTTCAATTTGAAAATTAGTGGGGAGAAAAAAAATTAATGTAAGAATGGTTTCATTTTTTTTTTTTTTTTTACTAAGTTAAATGACTATTAATTAAAGAAGAGTTTTTGTCAAAAATGAGTAAATCTTCTATTTAGTAAAGTTTAAGATTTGATTGACAAATCAGTAGCTAATTCTAGCATGGTCCACTTTCCAGTTTACTTAATGAGTCTAAATGTACTTAAAAGTACTCAAAAAATAAAGTGTTTTACATTTGTTTCTAAGATTTTTGAATTAATGCTATAATTAATAAAGGAATTAAATTATATAGAAATGATAAAGCTATAAATAGCCAAAGAGTAACAATAAATATTCTATTTTGATATATTCCCAAATTCTTCCTTTGTTGTTTAAATTTAGTTCAGTTTTAAATGTACAGTATAAATTTATACTGCACCTTTTTTAAAAAACTTGTTTATTTTTTGTTGTTTTTTTTTACATGAGGTTTCATTTTCATAATTTTAAAAAAGAAATTAAAGTATTTACAAATTAATCTTAAAATTTTCTAAAAACAATTTTGAAATATGAATTTTTTCTACAGTACAGGCTTTTTCATACCTGCACTTCTATATGTAATATATAGGGGTTTAAACTCAGACTTTCACATGACCCTCAACTATCCATCCTATCTCATACTGCTGATAAACTTGATCACTCACATGTCGAAAAGATATGTCACCAATATATGTATTTCATGCTAAACCAGCACTTATCAGTTGGTCCAGATTATCATCACACATATATGCAATCAATGCTCAGCTTTATAGTAAGATAGCCAATCTTCATACTTTAAAGGACAGGCTTCAAACCACTCCACAACTCTTCACTCATCCATTTCATTGAAAATCTGATGATAGAATGCTCAAAACCCACCTTTGTTCCAACCTTCTCATCCTACTCATGTTGACTATAAGTCAATCTGACCCCTCATTTACAGGACATAATCCATTTACATACATAAACGAGGAATGGGCAAACCTTAAAGCAATATATTTTGAAATATTAATTTTTTTTACAGTATAGGCTTTTTCATACCTACACGTCTATATGTAATATGTAAGGGGTTTGAAAGTACAGGCTTTTTCATATCTGCACTTCTGTATGTAATATATAGGGGGGTGAATGTCTGAGTTCAAACCCCCTATATAAAAACAATTTTGTTTTCACTTCTAATAAAATGTTTCAAATCTCTCCCATTCTAGGATTCAAGAACCCCTGCCATTCTGCAAGCATTTCACCCTTCCTCCCTCCAACAGATATAATAATTCTTCAAACCATTCTAAAAAAAAAAATTCTTTTTTAGAAAGGAAAAGGTGTGATAATATTTATATCATAAGACTACTTTCTACCAAAAAAACAAAACAAAATGGAAGTTACATTTATTATTCTTAAAGTAAATAATAGAAGTGTTAATGTTCCAATGCATTATTCCAATTAATATATTTAAAATAGTTTTAAAATTGCAAAAAAGTTATTGATTGAAGAAATGGCTCGGTTGCTAAGCTATTATTAATATCGGATATGAGCAGCAAATATTTTCGCTGCTGTTAATCATTATGTAAATAAATCTTGTGTTAAAGATTTGCAGAGGTCCCTACTGTCGTTTTTTTCAGGCGCATAGTTTTAAGGTTATAGCCTTAATATATATTACTGTAAATAATGATCGTAAGTAGATGAATATTTAGTATCTTACATTTAAAAGACTGAATCACTTTTATGATTGTGATACAACCATTATGATTTTCAGCTGTGAAGAAATTATTTTCTCTAGAAAAAAATATTTCAACGCAATAGCCATGAAAAGTATTAGTTACTAATCCAAACAGTAATTTCAAGATTTTATTGTATTCGGAAGCTTAGTGAAGATTTACGAAAATATTGAAAAATAGAAGATGCTGACATATTGTGCATTAATGATTGTATACATCTGAATCATTGACCAGCCACATCTTTCAAACAGATTTTTCAACACTTGGGAATAATCCTCTAATGAATATTGAATGTTTATCATCACACCATGTACTAGATTAGCAAAAGGAAGAAAGAAGTCATGGTTAACATAATTAGTAATAGTAATGATTGATTTAGAAATCTCTTTCATCAAGATGAGTGTTAATATTAAGTAAGAATGAGGTTAGATAAGGGATTAGTACATAATAATTAAAACGCATGAAAAATTAATTCCATATATGATTATCATTTATGTTTCAATAACATGTATTATCATATAGAATTATACTTTAATGTGATAACTAAAGACATATGCACAATACATGACTGTACATTTTTTCATTATCCAGAATCCATTTTGATAGGAATTTCAATAATATTTGTCAATATTCTTCACCGAATCTTGCCTGCATTTTATTTTTGAATCTTAGGTCTTCTTTTGTTACTATATCCTTTCATTTTATGTTTTTTATTTTTATAAATGTAAATGTATAAAAATATATTTTTTAAATCACAAACATGTAAAGATTATGTATTCTATTATCCACTTATAAAAACACAATCAAAATATTCTTTATGATATCAGGTTACCACAGATAACAACTGTGTAACCTCACTACAGCTTCCTCTTTTATGAACTTCTACCTACCATTTTGTCTGGGTTGGGATAGTTTAAAAACATAACAAACAAGACTTATACCAGCCATTTTTTTATTAGCATCTATTTATGATTTTTTTTACCAATATTTAGCAAACATTTCATCAAATCTTCATTATTGATTATTCACTTGATTTTATCAAATCTCCAGAAAGGAATAGAGCAACTTAGATCAATCTAGAATGCTAAACAAATTACATTACTAAATGAACTTAAGAGCCTATTCATTTGACTCATTGATTACATTATGGCTTTTGGAATTGGAAGAGAGATAGCGCTAGTATCAATTGTTTTATGTTGCAGGTCAAAAGCCTTTTGAACAATCCTTAAAGAAAGACAATAAAAGAAGTCATTATGCATCAAGTTTACAATTATTAATTCATGATGGGTTGAATGTTTTTATATCCTTATTTTACTCTAGAGTCAATATTAACTCAATATCCATTTTGTGGTCAATATTGTCTATTGATTGTATACCTGAAAGAAAAATATCAGCCTGAAAAATGAAAAAAAAAAAATTATGTTCTATCTGCTCCAGATTAAAACCCAAATCATAGTAATAATAGGAAAAAGTGATATTATTATACTACAATATTTTCTTGCTATTGACAATTGTATTAGATACTTGGAGATCTAGATCAGTAGTGACAAACTTTTTTTAAGATGTGCCAAAAATGTACAAATAATATCAAATTACTGACATACTAAAATTATGGTAGAATTTTACAAGATGAATTGTCACAAAGATAAATTTTTGAATGAGATTTTTGTTGCTTTATATTAGAATCATATTTTGTCAATTTTAGTAATACACATGCTGAACTAGATTCATCAGTCATTCTGAATTTATAAAATTATTTCTTTGAAAATAATGATTCACATGCATAAATAGAGGAAAACATTGGTAATATAGCTGTAGCTAGTGTTTTTAAGCAATTGGTCATTCTGGGAACAGAATTCCAAATTTTTAATATTCTTCTTCAGCATTTTTTTATTATTACACCCAATAATCAATCATTTCCAATATTTCAAATCAACAAACTTTTGTTTTCATATAGAACCAGGTTGAAATTTGCAATTGTGTAACATTCAAATTTAACCAATGAAGAATTTTCAAAATGTGTTTATTTGTTGATGTGTCTGGATATAAAATAAATTTGATTTTCTTCAAATTTCCTGAATTACATAAACCTTAAAGAAAATTCATTGATCATCAACTGAATTACAGTAGAACAATTTATCTTGATTTGGTTTCTCATGAGATTTTTGTATTTGTAAAATATTTATAGATATTTGAAATAATACCATGATTACAATTTTCTAATTTACCTTTGAATGCATTGATTAAATCACATGACAATGATGATTTTATTAACTATTTGCAGTTTAATATTTAATTCACTTTCAGTGAACCACAAATCAGTAAAAAACATTAATTTGAATAATTAATCAATATCCTTTAATTGATTGTATTGTTCAATGATATTCTCATTGTATAAAAAAAAAATCAAATTCCCTTTAAACACTCAATAAATCTTTGAAGAACTTGTCATTGATTTAACCATCAGACATTATTGTACATAAGTAAATCATAATATGATTAGTTTATTTCATTTAATAATTCCAGAAATTTCCATTTACTTAAAGCACATGCAAATATAAAATTAACTAATTTTGTTGTAAAGCTTATAATATCTTTCATTATCTTGAAACTAACTTTGGCATATAAAAGTTGATGTATAATGAAATGAGAATCCCAAACTGTATGTCCAATACCTTTGGTAAATGAATTGACAAATCATTTTCTTGTCCAATCTTATTGTGAACACCATCCATTGAAACTGATATAATTTTGTAAAGGTTTATTTCTTTTTCAGCAAATGCATCTACAACTGTTTTGCAAATATCTATTTCTTTTGTTGTTGTTGCTAATGGTGATGAACTAATTGATTCTTCCATGATATTGTTCCCGCATAATAAAGCAAATAAAAATAGCTAAATGAGTTGATCCAGTTATGTCAGTATTCTTATTAAGACAAAATGGAAATGAAATCGGAAGATTTTATATATTTTTGTTGACGGATTATATTTTTAGCCATTTCCAAGATTCTACTTTTTATTATATTCCTAGACTAAGGTATATATTTTCTTTTTTGAATAATTGTTCTTTGTCTTCAAAATCTTCAAAAAGAACTGTTGCCCATTTTAACCATGCTTCTTTTAGATATTTACCATCGCCAAAAGGTTTTATATGTTTGGCAATTATGTTTGAGGCAATATAACTAGCAACTGTTATATTTGATTGCAGGATGGTATATTTAATTAAGGAAATTGTATGAATATTTATATTTTTTAATAGTCTATACAATAAATTCTTTTTGTTCTTCTTTACTTTTATTAAGAGGAGATTTGTAGTTTCTTTCATAATATTATTTTACTGTAAAGGTTCTGCATACTACTGTCCCATATAAAATAGAAAATGCTGTATTGTCGTTATTAATCATGCCATATTGTCTGTCCACTGAGTTTAGAATTTTCAGCTACTTGATTCTAATAATGTGTTTTTTACTTACACTAACATGTTAAATAGAATATCAAAAAAAAATTTCTAAAATGAAATATTGAGAAAAATCTTTTTGTAAAGAGTAATTTAAAAAATTATTTAGGTATATAAATATGATAATTATTTTTAAATGCCTCTACATCACAATATCCTTTTCTATATTTTGTTCAGTATCCTTATGTATTAAGAATGTTCTTGACACTTTCTTTGCACAGATGTTGGCCCACTATGTGATGCATATAGCAACTGACACACATGTAAATATGTGTGTGATTGGAGATGAAGGGACAGACATATATCTACTATAAAACATAGTGTTACAAACATCACATGAATGCCATTCTTTATGATTACACAAGCTGTTAACACAGAGGTAAAACTCCATATAGTAGCACTACTCGATGCAAGAAGATTTGTGTATAAAATTCCTATCTAGTGCCTACTCATCCAATATCCCCAGACTTTCATCAGTAATGCTACTGAATGGAGAGTTTTGCCTCTCTGTAGTGTGTTACAGTGAGGAAAATCAATTTTTGTTAATTTCTCTTATGTAAACAAAAAATGTTAATAATTATTAATCAATAATTTTAATAAAATATATACTAGTAATAATATCATTTATATATGCCATCAATTTTTTATGTGCTACTCCTGGCATGCATGCTACAGGTTTGTCATAGCTGACCTATATAAATGGCTAAATTGATAAGATTAGAATTTATATTAGCAGCAGTAGCAATCTTCCAAAAGCCTTGACAATACTGGATACATTTTTATACATTATCTTTTCAATGACCCATCTCTTTGCTGGAACTTTTTACAAACTCCAGGGCATTAAATCATTCGATTATTTTTACTTAAAATTAATGTTTCAATTTTTACTTTAAAATTAATATTGTGTACTATTTTATGTTATTTTTATGCTATATTAACTTAGAAATATGAATTAATTAGTAATCAACTAATTTGATACTACTTAAATAGATTGCTTTTAAACTGTAATTCCCAATATGATTTAGTAGAAACTTCTAATAGCACAATCAATTAATTAATTATCAAGGCATTTTACCATTATCTAGATGTAAAAACCTTTAACTTTAATATGTTCTCCAATAAACATATGTCAATATTTAAAATTAATGAAAAAAAAAATTAAGTTCGTTGGATATTGAAGTTATTATTATTGTTACTAATGTCTACTCCCGTTATTATTAGATTTTTTAAATTAAACATAAAATAATTTGTTTTCTAATATAAAGTGCCATAAACAATTACTATACAATATAAAGTAATGTTTTTCTTTTCTCTCTCTATCTAGACTTATAAATTCTATTCAACAACTACAACATGAAGATAAAATACCTCTTTCACAGGAGCAGAATGTAAGTAACATTTCTATGTGTATTGTGAATTATATATATGTCAAGCTTATTGTATTTAAGTTCAAGCTGCCCTATGTAATTTGTCATAATAGTAGACCACCAACAGGTTCAACACCTAAAGTTTTTTTGATCTATTCATGCCTAAAGAAAGTTAAAGCAAAATACTCATTTGGATGGAACTATGCTCAAACCTACCAATTGACTTGTCAGATATTATATCTGAGTAACTTATTTTATGTAGGGCAAGCATTGCCAATATATTTTTTCACATTGTCATTTACTAATTACATCATTTGAAAATGATCTTTGGAACTAAAATATAATATCATAAACTCATTAAATTTATCAATGACTCTTCTATATGTTAGTGATAATATTTTGAACAAATAAAAATATTTGAACAATGATACAAATAATTGAGATGGTGGCTTTTATAATATATTCAATCTACATATTCATTTAGATTTGGATAGATATCCAGCTTAATGAAGTTAAAAATAGTTCTTTGTAATCTTAAGCATGAAGGGTTGCAGATTTGGATAAGATATGTTGTAAAACATGATAGACAATATTAGCTTCAAAACTACTGGAATTTTTTAGAAATTTTTATGTAGACCAATGAAGTTGTTCCCACTTAATTTTAAAAATGTTTCTACAGTTTGAATTGATAAAACTAAACAAAATAGAAAAGTCTTCAAAAATAATTGTGGATTATTTTTTATATCCACTAAAGCAGAAATTAAATTCATGTCTCTATAATCATTCATCTATAACTAAAGACAATCTAATCAAATTTTCTTGATTAGGTTGCTTTTAGTCATAGATAAATGGTTATAGAAACCTTATATGATTTTGGAGAATCAACAAGCACCATAGTCATAATTTTTAATGCTAGACAAACACAAGAATACTTTCTGTAATAACAGAGGCTAAACTCTCTATTTAGTAGCGCCACTCAGTGAAAGTCAGAGTAATCAATGGATGTAAGAAGGTTTGTGCTTAAAATCCCTATCTGTTGCCTACTTATCCAATATCCCCAGACTAGTTTCTAGCTTGTGGCTTTCATCAGGGAGGAGCCTTGGATCTGAGAGCACTGCATCTAGATCTTAGGATTTAATGCATCCCTTCAGCCTGGGAATATTGGATGAGTAGGCATTACATAGGAATTTTATGCACAAACCTTTTTGCATCAATTAATTACTCTGGTTTGCACTGAGTAGCGTTACTGTTTGGAGAGTTTAGCCTCTGTGTAAACAAGCTGTGTAAGCATAAAGAATGGTCATCATATGATGTTTAATGGTTTATCTGTAACAAATGTATGATTTATGTATTGCTTTTATTGATTTGGTCATTTGACACAAGGGATTGAAATCAGTTGGTTATCCACAAAGTTATTGAACAATTTCTATATGATGGAATGGGGAAAAAAGTATTATTATTGCTGATGGACAATCTGAGGCATATGAAATGAAAATTGTTGTACACTAATCCAATTTCTGATTTTATTGATATAACAGTTATCTTTGGAATTAAGGTATAGGTTGTTTCATAAAACAAATATCAAGATGTAATATAAATTTGATTATGAAATCTTAATTGAATTATTTAAAAGCAGAAACAAGAACTTCATTTTTTTTGTTTCTAAATTTAAAATATTCTGAAGTCATTTTATTTTTATCACTTCAAAAACTGATTTACCGAAAGTACTTAATGTTTGAATAGAATCTATAAAAGATTAATGTTCACCTTTTTATCAGCCAGTAATAGAAAAAATGCCTAAATAGAATATGAATCAATTTAAATATCTTAGTTGTATTTTAAATTGAAAACAGATTTGTATGTCTAAGTACAGTTCAAATTCCAATATATTTCTGCTGCATTTACTAAGTTAAAAATATTTTTTAATCATAAAGATATATTTACTTCAGCTGTATTAGCTAATTGCACTTGACTATTGTTTTGCTCAGTTCATTGTATGGTAGTAAATCGAAAGATTTCACATTGTTTATTTATATATAATATTTAGTGAATTAAATGTGGTGTTTTAAGCTATATGCTCTTAGTTCGGAATGCTTGAGTCTGGCTTATTTATATATAAATTTAAGCAGAGAAGAAGGTGGGTTCCATCTTTTTCACGTAGTTCTGGCTTGTGTTTTTGAGTTGAGAGTTCCACGTGCAGTCATTATTACATCTGATTGGCTGCCACATATGCATTTTTAAAGCGCATCTGTCAAAGGTTTTAGCCTTTCACGTTATTATTCCTCTCTTAGTAACATAAAAGTACTGGAAAAATTTCGTTTAAGGATGCTTCATAAGATTTTTAAAATGTGAAGTAAGATCATTAAGATTAATTAATATTTTGTTCTTCAGCTTTCTTGATAAGACTTTAAACAAAGGCAAAACTCTCCATACAGTAGTGCCACCCTGTGCCAAACAGAGTAATCAATGGATGCCAGAAGGCTTGTGCATAAAATCCCTATCTAGTGCCTACTCATCCAATATCCCCAGACTAGTTTCTGGCTTGTGGTCATCATCAGTGAGGAGCCTTGGATCTGAGAGCACTGCACCTAGATCTTAGGATCTAATGCAACCCTCCAGCAGCCACCTTTTAACTCTACTTTACTACAAAACTATGAGAATGAAATTGAAAACATTGTTAATATCTTCAATCTAAGCTCAATAGCTTATATAGTTTTGTAGTAAAATAGAGTTAAAAGGTGGCTGCTGGAGGGTTGCATTAGATCCTAAGATCTAGGTGCAGTGCTCTCAGATCCAAGGCTCCTCACTGATGATGACCACAAGCCAGAAACTAGTCTGGGGATATTGGATGAGTAGGCACTAGATAGGGATTTTATGCACAAGCCTTCTGGCATCCATTGATTACTCTGTTTGGCACAGGGTGGCACTACTGTATGGAGAGTTTTGCCTTTGTTTACAACAAATTATGTGCTAGTATAGAGATGGTGATCATGTGATGTTTAGTTGATAAGATTTTGTGAACCATGTTTCCATTGGATTGGGCAAGTGGAATGAATGAACAGTAACAGATTTCCTAAACAAATATTTTTTGATTAATCAGTTCTTATTGAGGAGAGACAGGTCCAGTTTTAATGATGTTCTCACGGACACTCTATCGAAGTACAATATTGATTGCTTTTATTGGAAAATGTGGCTGTGAATAGTACACAGTGAAGGGCTGTAAATAATGATATATACTGAATATATTGTAAATCATTTAATAATATGTATTAGTTTGTGGATTTTTATGATTTTAAGTAAATTTATGTTTAATAAAATTTCTCCATTATTTCTTTATGGGAGGTTTTTGGAGAAATCGTTTCTCTACAGCTTCACTCCTTAAAGGATTTCTTTTTTATATATATAATAAAGTGTATCAGATGGTTCAGAGCAAAGAAACAATAAACTCTAAATGACTTTAGTTGCAATAATCCATTGTACAATACACTAATCCATAGCAGTATATGTAATTATAGATAATCAATGCATGCACATTATATCGAGATTTCTAATAATGAAGATCAAATAGAAACCAATCAGAATGTTTGGATGGCACTATCATCTAATTACTCTCATTTAACATAGATGGCTCTAGAGTAGAATGATGCAGAATGGAGTGCTACTACAAACAGAAGTTAATAACTAACATTAACATTCAAATAATCACTTTAAGATAATTTTAATGTGATGCTTAACATACTGATATTATCTACTTAAACATTGTAGACATAAACTTACAAAATCTCATAACCATTACAAATTAATGTAAATATACTAATGAATGCATTTACAAAGTACTATAATTATAAGGGACTTGAACTCAGACTTTCAAACTCCCTACAGCTATCCAATTCATCTTATACAATCAATACACATGACCACATAAATGTAAAAAAGATAAACGATCTCCAATATATGTATTTTGTGCAGAACCAGCACTCATCAGTTGGTCGAGATCACCATCTCCATCACATACATACAATCAGTGCACAGTTTATATTAAGATAGCAAATCTTCAAACTTTAATGGAAGAGCTTCAATCTTCTCCATTCTCGAACTTTTCAGTCATCTATATCATTAAAAATCTGAAGATGGAATGCTTAAAGTTCTTAATGGTGCTAATATTATTGTCATATCCATGTTGACCTTAAGTCAGTGTGATCCCTCACACATAGGACCTTAATATATCCATTTAATTATACAGAAACGGGATGAGCAGAATATAGGCTTTATATGTAATATATAATGCTTTATTTTCTTTATCAAAATACATTTTAACAAATCAAGTTTTTAATCTTAAATTTTTTCAAGATATAATTCATAACACTTTTAGTGTTTTTGACTCTCCGTTTTTTTTATTCAGATATCATTGCTTTAACTTGCAGTCATCCAATAAGAAATGGAACTTTGGTGTCTTAAAACTGAATTTATGTGCTTAGCCAAAAACCATATTTTCCACTTGATGCAACTAACATCAAAATTGAAGGGCTTAATAAAGTTTGAGCAAATCCGTCCTCTAACAACAACATGCTTAGAAATTCTATAGATGTTTTGACTGTGAATAATTAGTTGTCTTGCAACAATCTATTTGTCAAATAAATAATGTCATTAATCTAGCATTTTATAAATGGGTAATTTTTGGCTATCTAGGATGCTTGAATTTTTGTAAGCTCCACTTTATTATTTTAGTATGAATTAAGATTTACTTAATTTATATGCTTTACTTTCTTATGAACTCCTTAAGCTCTAAAAGCCATTTAATTATTTTTTCTTTAATCTTGAAATAAAAGAACGAAGAAATAATAATAACCGTCTAATAATTATATTTTTTATTTTCTTTGCATTTTACAGCATTTATTAAAAAGTCTCCTAAATAAAAATTATTGAAAGGCTTTATTGTTCTGAAGTTCGCAAGAAGTTAGAGTGCAGGAAATGACGCAACTAGGCTGCGATCCTTTAATCTTGAGCTTTAGAATCTGTCATTCTGCTACCACTCCAAACCACGTAGTTTTTCTTTTACATTTAAGATTTTAATTGAAGCTAGCCAATTATCTTAGTAAAATCTATTTGACCAGAAATAGGTTCCTATCTTTTCGCTTCTCTAATATTGTTTGAAGACTGAATCAATTAATTAGAGTATTAGATTATAGCAGCTAATTCTGCGATACAATTAAGGAGTGGGGGGTATATCAGTATCTTAATAAATATTTTAACAATATATATATTTTTAATCACAGAAATAGTTCCAATACTCAAAGCACCCAATTATTTTAAAAAATCTCAGAAGTGTGTAAAAAGACCGATAACATCTTCGTCTAGTGATTTTAAAAAAATAAATAGCCTCTTGGCTGAAAGTAAAATAACTGTAGATTTTGAATTTTTTTTCTCTGACTTTTAAAAATATTATTATTTCTTAATCATTGTGTATATCTAATAACATTTCCAGAAAACTGTAGTTGAGTCTATTTTTTTTTTATTATTCTAGGTTAAAATTTAGTTGAGTCTATTTAAAGGCTTTTCAATGGACGATTACAAGATAACGTAATAACACAAGATTCAGAATTTTAATTATTATATAAACTTTTTGATATTTTTGTGAAAGTTTTGACACAGATGAATTTTTCTGGAACAGCTCTATTTGATTTTTTTTTATCAAATAAAGTGAAGGATTATGGGAAATCATGTGTGTACACATGTATGAATGTTAAGTTCTCTTGCTAAAGGTAGGCAAATTATTCTTAAGTATTACAACCAAGTATTTTACTCCAAAGTATTACAACCAAGAATTGATTATACTTCTGATAGTTTACCCATCACCTCACATCACAAGTTACAGAAATTACTTATTTGTAAACAGCATTTAATTTTAAAATTTATGATGTTAATCATTATATAAAATCCTTATCTAGTGCCTACTCATCTAATATCCTCAGATTAGTTTCTAGCTTGTAGCTTTCATTACTGAAGAGCCTTGGATCTGAGAGCACTGCACCTAGATCTTAGGCTCTAATGTAACCCTCCAGCGGCCACCTTTTATCTATTTAATCAACTATAAAACTATGAACCCAAGATGAAAACACAATAATATTTCAATCCAAGCTAATTTGCTGAACCTAGTTTAGTATCTATACATTTTAGTTTGGATTGTACACATTATTGTGTTTTCATCTCACTAAATAGGTAAAAGGTGTTTGGTGGGGAGTTGCATTAGAACCTAAGATCTAGGTTCAGTGCTCTCAGATCCAAGACTTCTCACTAAGAAAGTCACAAGCTAGAAACTAGTCAGGGATGTTGGATGAGTAAGCACTAGATAGGGATTTTATGCACAAACCTTCTTACATGATTAAAGATTACTAAGACTCTCACTGGGTGGCACTATTATATGAAAAGTACTATTTTCTTAACAACTTGCGTAAGCTCAGAAAATGATATGGTGTTTTAGTGATTTTATACCAATCCTGTCCATATAATTATGATGACTGGTTTTTAAAAAAACAAAAGACACCAGGATTTATGAATATTAAACTGGGTTCAGATTTATATATCTCTATAAGCAAATTAGCTTGGATTAAAAATATTGTGTTTTCATCTCAGCTCATAGTTTTATAGTTGACTAAAAAGGTAAAAGATGGCTGCTGGAACATTGCATTAGATCCTAAGATCTAATTGCAGTGCCCTTAGATCTAAGGCTTCTCACTGATGAAAATCATAATATAGAAACTGGTGTCAACGTATGGATGATTAGGCATTTGATACAGATTTTATGCAAAACCTTCTTGCATCCATTGATTATTAAGACTTGCACTAGGTGGCACTAATGAGAAATATATAGATGAAACTGTAAAAGATTAAAAAAAAGAAGTAAACACTGTGTGATCATTATCAAAGGGGGAAGTTTCGAAAATTAAAAAAAAACAAAAACAGCAGATATAGCAAGTTTTATGGAACCTGCCCATGAGGTTATCGTTATATAGGGATGCATAGTAGTGTGGTTATTGATATTTCTTGTTTAGTAATGATGTGAACTATTTAATTATATTAATTAAATAAAAAAATATTTATTTATTGTTATGTCACAACTTAGATACTGAAGAATTCAGACTGCTTTTATTAAAATATATATATAGCGAACAAAACTTTTAACTATATTATATAATTTGTTTTTCCTAAAATACATTATCATAAAAAAAATAATAAAATATAAATGAGAAATTATATGCCTAGCTTCATTGTTAAATCAACTGTAGTTGAAAGACAACTTGTCAAGTGTTACTATAGCAACAAAGAAATAAACAGTTTTATAATTTCCATTTAACAAAGTATATAATCTAACATTTTTTAAAAAAAACTATTAGATGGCAATAAATAACAATACGCTATTGAGAGAGTAATAAAGCTATTTAAAAGTTATTAATTTTCATTAATAACTATTTGTCTTCTAAGCTTAAATTTATTATATTTAAAAAAAGAGGAGCAAAAACCACTCCCTCTTTTGCTGCTATTAATTATATATATATATCCAATCTATTAATTAAAGCATATATTTTTAAATTAAATATATAATAATTCCAAAATATAATGTTAATAATTGAATGATCAGTTTTTGAAGATCATGGGCAAGAAATGATAGGTTAAGCTTTGATTCAGGAATCTTTAGCTCCCCAAATCTGTCACTTTACCAAGAACGAAATTAATTTTATAGAAATTAATAAACTTCCAGTCAAGTATTTCAGAGAAAAAATATACATTCTTCAAAATATAAAAAGTATTATAAAACTAGAGGCCCCTTTGCAATATTTTTAATTGTTATAGGCTCATGAGTAGCTAAGTTCTTACTCAGATTTAAAAAAAATGAATATTTATGAAAAGAAAAAATGTTTTAATTTAATTCAAAATTATAAAAATTTAGCAATGTTTAATTGATGAAAATGTTGGATAGATTAAAAAAATTTCTGATCAATAACATTACCATCAAAACTATTCTTGTTCTCTAGATTTATAAACAAAGCAAAGCAAAACTCCATACAGTAGTGCCACCCGTGCTAAACAGAGTAATCAATGGATGCCAGAAGGCATTTTGATTTAATGTAGGCTTACTAATAAGCAAGTTTTTTTTACTTGGCTTCAAAAAATTAATTTGAAATTATAATAGTTCAGACATCTATATAAAAGCATTTTGATGAATTTAAATTGAGAACTCGCCTGCAGTAGATAAATAATGTTACTATCTTTAGTTAAAAATCTATATTCTGTTGTTGTTTTTATGAATTAAATAGTTTTGAATTAACACACAATATAGTTTGCTTTAAATTATCTTCATGATCTTATATCTTTCATAATCCCCTTCTATATCTTGCAAATTAGAAAGCATAACAATTCATGAAAATTAAAGCATTTTTTTGTATTCGTTTGTTTTAAAGATCTTGATATTTATTTCAGAAAGAGTTTCTTAAGTATCATTCCATCCTTGATCTTGATGAGGATATATTTCTTCTTTTCCCTGAAAAAGATATATATGACTTGACAGTGCAGTGACTAATATATTTTTCAAATAATATGTTTTCATTCAGCTAGCTAATCATAGGTATCCCAATTATTGTTTTTATCTCACTTTTTTTTTTAGATTGGGGGGGGGGGGAAACAACATTGGAAAAATTCTTTAATTTTTAACACTCAATTGATGCAAGCCTGTTGGTGCTTTCTTCTATTTTTTGTTGTTGGGGGGCAGGGGTTGTTAGAGATGCCCTTGTCCTGTTGTGACTATTTCAATAGGTTTAGTTTTATGCTAAGGGCTGGTACAGAATTGTTTAGTAATTGTAACACCTATGAGACTATATTTACTTTGGTCATTCTGAAAAAAACAAAAACAACCATACTCTATCAAATCTATTTCTTGTAAGTTATAGAGAATGGTAATTATAGAGTGTGATATACAAATGTCTTGATTTCTTAAATTAATTGATTAGTGATGAAGCACCTGATCCCATGATTCACATATTGAAATAACATCTAAACTGTATGGTCATTAAACAACATATAATAAAAAAAAATAACTAAAATGTGCAGTAGATAAATTGTTATCAAGAACTAATTTAACACCTATTCTTTATTTTGCTCTTTACAGTTTAATACAACAGTATTATATATTGCTGTTTTATGTGTGCTGCAGTTTAATATTGAAAATCATTACTGCATTTATTCAGAGAGCTTGGTGTCAAAGTGATGAGTGGAGTAAGTTTGACACTAGTAATTCAAAAGGTAACAATTTACTATATTTTAAAATATGAATATTTTAATTTCATTCTTCTTGAGCAATAAATATTTTATCTTATTTTTTTTATTAAATATCTGTAATGTTTTTGATGTATGGAAACTAATAAGCTCTTGAATGATTATATATTTCTGTAACTCTCGAATTGTCAAAATCATTTTAATTATCCTTAATAACTGCTTATGTATACCTGCATATATGCTTACTCACCATAATGAATGTAAACTAACACTTTGATCCTTCCAACAAATGTGCTGCAGTTCAAATGCCCATTATTTGGGCCACCATTATGTTCATAATTTACTTTACCTATAGTTAATCTATCTTTCCTTTACCAAATAATCAAGATATTCCAAGAACTGTTTTCTTCATCCTACTGTAGAATCATTTACTTTTACTTGAATAATGAAGGGATCAGATGGTATAATATTGTAGTTGGTATCAATCAAGATATTGAATATTTTTGATATTTATTTGGCTTTTTGGTTTGTGAGAAGTTAAAAAAAATTGAAAATGTAATATTTAATGTTAGGTTTAAAATGTGATCATGGGGGATTTATAGCTTTTAAATTGTTTTGAATAAATGCAATATTATCTTAAAAGAAAAAGATTAGAAAGGTCATTCCTTTAAAGCCACCAAAACATCACATGATCACCATTTCATATGCTTATACATGCTGTTAATAAGAGTACCAAACTCTCCATGCAGTTGTGCTGCCAAGTGCGAGCTTTCATGATCACTGGATGTGGCAAAGTTTGTGCATAAAATCCCTATCTAGTGCCTACTCATCCAACATCCCCAGACTAGTTTCTAGTTTGTGGATTTCATCAGGGAGAAGCCTTGGATTTGAGAGTACTGCATCTAGAACTTAGGATCTAATGCAACCCCCAGCAGTCATCTTTTACTTATTTGGATAACTATAAAGCTAGGAACCCAAGATAAAAATACCATAATGTTTACAATCCAAGCTCATTTGCTTGTATAGTCATATAGATCTCAACTCAGTTTAGCATCTATATATATTGGTGCCTTTGGTTCTTCAAAAACCACAGTCACTATTGTCCTATGAGCAGAATAAATATAAAACCATCAAAACATCACATGATCACCATTTTATATACTTACACATGCTGTTAATAAGAGTATCAAACTCTCCATACAGTAGTGCCACCAAGTGTAAGCTTCCATAATAAATGGATACAGGAAGGCGTATGTATAAAATCCCTATATAGGGCGTACTCATCCAGCATCCCCAGATTAGTTTCTAGGTTGTGATTTTTGTCAGTGAGGAGCCTTGGATTTGAAAGCACTGCACCTAGAACTTGGGATCTAACACAATTCTTCAGAAGCCCTCTTGCACTTGGTGCACTGTATGGAGAGTTTGGTATTCTTATCATTCCTTTAAATGAGCAATATATCTAAAGCTATATTAACTTGGTCCACTATATTGAAATAAACTCAGCATGGCCATTTTCTTCTAAAATCTTGAATTTATTTCTAAATCAACTTAAAGAACCAATACTAATAGTAACTTAATATTGCAGCAATGCATTGAATCATAAGCAAACTAATTTGAATAATCACAATAAAAACAAAATAAAAGTAACACTTCACATTTTATTTACATCAATTACCTTTTTGCTTGAACATATTGTGTGTTTATATATTTGTATTGTAATGGTCAAAATCCTTCCACCAATACCATCAATGGGTAAACAATTGTGCATATTCTGCTCTCTTAGTTACATAAGCATGGAGTTTGTGAATGTAGTAATAATAGTGCTGCATTGAAGAAAATATGATTATTCTAGAATGGCCATCAAGCTAAAGTTTAGCATAAAATAGAATGGTAAATAGTATGGTTTGAGTCATGGATTTGATTTTTGAATCGTCTTTTCATAATATAATTTGGTATTTATACGTGGAACAATTATATCAATATTAATAATAAAATAAACCAACATTACCTTTTTTTTTTAGTTTAAATACTTTATTGCCACCCTTATTTTAAGTTTTTACTCCCTTGGGATTACAATCCTATTTTAAATCAAAAAAATTAAATATTCTTCTTTTAACTCTATAATCATTCATGTATATTTTACTATTTTTGGGGGGTCTATATTATTTATTTATGTTCATGGTATATGTTATAGGTATTGAGGACTTATGGAGTATTCAGCTCAATAAATATCCAAATACAGCAATTTTATTAACAAATATGACAAAATAAATTTAAAATAGTAAATTTCACAATTAATGATAAAGTTTAACTACAAAGTTTTCCCTCAGTCAGCCCTATCATTAATCGTAATGCAAAATTTTAACATGATTTAAACTAAAAATTACTTTATTTGTATTCACTTAGGTCTCTCTAATCTAATAATGTAAGACCTTAATTTATACTTATATAAAAAAAAATATGCTTTATTAATACAGCTTATAATTTATGGGTGTACTATGTGGACATATGTAGTATTGTATATAAAAAAAAATGAGATAGACTATGGCATCGTACATTTATATATGTTGAGTGAAATGACAATTTTATAACTGATTGTCTTTAATAATTTTGTTATCAGGTGGTAAAAGTGTATTGTTGATTAAACATTCACAATTTTTAGCATGTTCAGTTCTTTTAGAATTAAAACAGTAAAAACTCACTATACATATTGCCACACACAACAAGCTAGAGTAATCAATAGATGCCAGAAAGCTTGTACATAAAATCCCCATCTAGTGTCTACTCATCCAATATCTCCAGACTAGTTTCTGGCTTGTGGCTTTTGTCAGTGAGGAGCCTTGGATCTAAGAGCACTGCACCTAGATCTTAGGATCTAATGCAACCCTCCAGCAGCCACCTTTTATCTCCACTTAACTACAAAACTATGAGTCTTAAATTGAAAACACCTTAATGTTTTCAATCCAAGCCCATTAGCTTATATAGTCATATCGGTCTAAACTTAATTCAGTACCCATACATTTTGGTGTCTTTGGTTCTTTAATAACCATAGCCATATGAGTATATAAGCTAATGGGTTTGGATTGAAAACATTAAGGTGTTTTCAGTTTAAGACTCATCGTTTTGTAGTTAAGTGGAGATAAAATGTGGCTGTTGGAGGGTTGCATTAGATCCTAAGATCTAGGTGCAGTGCTCTCAGATCCAAAGCTCCTCACTGATGAAGGCCACAAGCCAGAAACTAGTCTGGGGATATTGGATGAGTAGGCACTAGATGGGGATTTTATGCACAAGCCTTCTGGCATACATTGATTCTTCTAGCTTGCTGGGTGTAGCAATATGTATAGTGAGTTTTGCCTGTTTTAACAACAGGTATACCCAAGCATAAGAAGTGGTGGTCATGTGATGTCTTTTAGAATTACAATACATGTATAATATATATAATTATCTTAATAATAGTAATAATAACAAGTCAGATGTCACATGACTTATATATAGCTTGCACTTACAAATATGTAAAATTAAGAGCGTGCTAATAGCTCTAAACAAGCTTTTTTTTTTTTTTATGATAAATGCTACTACAAGAGAAGGCATTCAAATCATTTTTATCTTGGATTGTCCCCATCCCCAGACCAGTTTCAACCTATGGGTCTCTTCAGTGAGGAATTGGGACATTAGATTTAAAAAAACCAACTCAAGCACGCTCTTAATTTTTACATATTTGTAAGTGCAAGCTATATATAAGTCATGTGACATCTGTCTTGTTATTATTACTATTATTATTTTGCTGTTGTGGCTTTAGCTAAATTAAAGGGCTAAGCCTACTAATATATGGAGTATATGAATTAAGTTCAGGCCCATATGATTTTTTCAGTTGGAGAGCTGACTTTAAAGACATGTAGATGTCTAAAAGTTTCAGATCTTCTTCTAACAATTAACTTTTAGATAAATGCTTTGCTTGAGTTGTTTTTTTTAAATCTAATGTCCCAACTCCTCACTGAAGAGACCCATAGGTCGAAACCGGTCTGGGGATGGGGACAATCCAAGATAAAAATGATTTGAATGCCTTCTCTTGTAGTAGCATTTATCATAAAAAAAAAAAAAAAAAGCTTGTTTAGAGCTATTAGCATGCTCTTAATTTTACATAATTATCTTAAGTAAATTTTTTACATTTATAAATTTCAATTATATTTTTCATACAATCATGTTAATGTGTAGAATTTAGGTTATTTATTTTAGATAGTAATATTTGAAATACAGGCATTCTTCATATACATGGAGTTTAAATTTGTTTATTCCAGTGTAGTTTGTTTTTCTTATCACTGCATATAGGTTTCTGGCATTCTCCACCATTATCTAGATTATTCTGAGAGCCTTGTAATTGCATATTGTTTTATTTAATGTCTTATTACTGAAATGTTAGCTTTTTAATTTAAATAATTTAACAGATGACTAATAAGAAGAATATGTTTTAATCAATATATTTCAGTATGAACAACACACATGTATCTCATCTTGTGTATATATTTGGAATTGAGCCTTTTGCTTGTTTTATATATTTTCAACTATTTAATCTTTTAATAAATTATGATTTTTAATTGTAGTATGCTTAATTTTATTATTGTTTCTTTCTTAAGTAGGTAAACTTATACAATAAACTGTTATATTTTTAAAAAAAATAACTGCAATAAAGTTTATTTTTCATGCTAAGCATTTATCATTTTAATGATTTAGAAGTTTAATTTTCATTTTTATTACATAACTTTCTGTATTAATCAATCAATGTGATATTTAATCATTGCAAAATAACATGAAAACACATATTTGCACGACATGCTGATTATCCAAATGTAAACAAAAATAATTTTAAAACAGTTTTTTATTAATGGATTATATAATTTTAATTTTAAAAGTATTTAACAAAAAAAAATTTATATGATTTTAAGTAGATTACTTTTATCAACTTGGCATGAAGGACTGGGAAAATGTACATTTTCTTTTAAATTAGTTTTTTCAAGTAATAGAAATAAATATGAAAATTAAATTTAAAAATTTTTTTTGTAGTATTATTTGAAGATTTTGATGATGTTGCTTAATATTTTAATATAAACAAAGGCATAGGATATGGTGATCATGTGATGTTTAGTGTTTGAAGGAATAATTTTATTTGCTGGTTTGTTATTTCCATTAATTTTGTTCAGCACATAAAGGCATATTTTCTGATAAAGTAAGTGATAAAACTTCTCACAACCACTTAAGACAATTATCTCTGTGGGAGTTATGGCTTATTTGGTATTATTTTTAAATTCAGCTCTTCGGAATCATAATATTTAGGCAGGCACATGGTGACAGACACTACACTGAAAGAAAAATGGCTTAAATTAGCTGGTCATTCTTTGGCTAATTAATATACTTCTCTGTTGACATTTTACAAATGAAATATTGCATCCAGTTGAGGAAAAAAATTAATTGAATTTTTAACCACTAAATTCTTAAAAATATGAATTTCTAGAAAGTCTATTACTGTTTTCTTTGATTTTCTGTTCCTCAAGAGTACTAGTATTCAATGGTAAGCATATACTAGATTATATATTTTATTTTAAAATAAAAAATATTTAATAATAATATACAAGATAAATATTTTAAACTTTTAAATATTATTTTATCACTTTTTCCAATTTCCTATTTTATTGATGACTATTCTATTTTTACTTTAGAAATTTACCTTTATTTACATTATTAGTAGAGTTTAATTATTTAAATTGAAATTGAAATTATTATATTTTAATTACAAAGATTTATTTATAAATAATTTTAATATCCATCTATGAAAGCTTGCACACACACATTTTTAAACAAGCTTCTATTCTGGGCATAAAGAGGATAATTTAGAATTATATTCAAATTATTAAGATTTATTATTTAATCTCTATAATATTTTTCTATTTGATATCAACAAATTTTATTTCTGTTCTTAAATGCTTAGCTTGATCTTACTTATAAGCATTTATAATTATAACTATTTATGCTACTATAAATCTCTAAGCTTTTCTCCCTGTTTTATTTATTTGTTCTGTTCCTTTAATTTTGACTATATTTTATTTTCTATTACAAACATATCTATTTGCATATGTTAGTTTTATTCAAATTAGATTAGTATCATGAAGATCATTTTGATTTATATATCATTTTTATAGTGTATTTCTATTAATTATTGTAACAATATTTTTTCAGTTTTAAAAATGACTTTTTTAAATCCTGGTCTAATTACCAACGTTTGTTAATTATGCCATTGTTTATATTCTATAAATGTAACAATGAACTCTTTGCCTATTATATCTCATATTATCACAGATAAAGATTATATTATATTGTAATTGCATTCTTTACTTTTAATGGCCTATAGATTGGCAATTTGGAAAAAAACAGTATGTTGTGATATGGAGTCTTGATTCAAACTTCAGACCATGAGCATGTCATGCTTTTCAATTTATGTTCTGTAATCATACAATTAATTGATAATCTTTTCGAAAATCCAAATTTATAGCAAAAAAAAAAATTGAGTTACCTAAAAACTTGCTAATGTTATTTATTATGAAACTTTTTTTTTTTTAATCTTTTGTTTTGTGTAGATAGTATCCACTTCTACTTATGAATTTATTGCAAGATATTATCTAACTTTTCAATGTATCTTTAATTATTTTTTTTATGCATATCTATGGTCATTTACTGCTGGTTGCAGTTTTTTTATCCCAAATTAACATGATGGGATATCAAATTAACTAACTTAGGTTTAAAGGCAAGTCACAATAGAGGACATTGATCTTAAAATATTGATACCTATAATTATTTATTGTTACACTTAAACTTTCAAAAAAATTGCTTTTTATCTATTGTTTGATTCCTATGGCCTTGCATATTTATCACAGAAAAATGAATAAAGTTAGCAGCATATAGCCATCTATTAGAAATAGATGTTTACTATATTTATATTTTGAAAATATTAAAACAAGAAACGGCCAAATGAGATAAAATCATTTTTCTTTAGAAGTTTAAAAAACAAGTTTTTAATTACTATTTTATATTTTCAAAGAAAAAGTAGGTGTGTTAGTTAAATTATTTTTTAGTTTTACAATACTGTAATTCGTTTTTAGGATTTGCCTTGGTTTTTAGTAAAACAACAAATCAGCATTAATAAAAACAATATCTAATGGTGAGACAATTATTGTTGTAAAAAAAAAAAGTGTTTTTAATAAAATAATGTCTGATTGAAGAGAATCTATTTTTGGACTACAAAATAATGAGAAGTTTGGATTGGGGCAATCCTTAAACTTCTCCATTCCCAAAACAGAATCTCAGAATTTATACTGTGATTTAAAAGTGCAGTATTTTGAAACTGTAATATATGCTATATTAGTAAGGAAAGTAAAATTAAAGAATTTAGAAAAGGCATGGAAATTGGATAACAAAATCATGAAGTAAATAAATAAAAAATGTAAATATTAAAAAATTGAGTCTGTACACATAATAAAGGTTTTGGTATACTATCTAAGGATAATGACATGTTTTAGGCAAGCATCTAACTTGTTTTGCTAGTTAAATATAAATTAACTGTATTTATATTGTCATATTCTGAAGAATATTTATAAAAATGCAACAGCGACAATTAGATTATATAATGATACTAGAAAGGTTAACATTAAAAAGGGTGTAAGACAAGGTGATTCTATATTTCCAAAACTTTTTATAGCAGTGCTGCAAGAAATATTTTGTGGATTAAAATGGGAAGCTTAAGGAATAAAAGTAAATAGAGATCATTTAAATCAATTAGATTTTGCAATTGATATAGTTGTTTTTGCAAATAATGCTTCATAGTCAGGAAATATTGCACGAGTTTTCAGATAAAAGTAAGAGAATAGGATTAAAGGTAAACATTAAAAAAGACTAAAATAATGTAGAATGGATTTTTTCAAAAGATGAAAATAAAGATTGATTATAATGAGTTAGAAGTTAACAGTTACAAATACCTTAGTCAGATTATTAATACAGATGGAAACATAATGGATGAAATTAATCATAGAATTAAACTTGGTTGGAGTGCTTTTGGTAGAAATAACTTGATACTAAAAGGAAATATGCATATGTGTTTGAAAAGAAAGATTTTTAATAAATGTGTTTTACCAATTCTTACTTGTGGATCTGAGACTTGGACACTTAATAGAAGAGGAATACAGAGTCTTCAGACAACTCAAAGAAGTATGGAGAGATGCATATTAGGAGTAAAGAAGAAATTGAAAATGCAATACATGGGTAAGAGAACAAACGGGTTTTACTGACATCATTGAAGGAAGTAAGAGACTGAACTGGAGTTAGGCTGGACATATTGCTAGAAGATATTATAATAGTTGGACAGTTAAAATATTAAACTGAATTCCAAGAAATTGTAAAAGACCCAGAAAGAGATTACATGTGAAATGGATGGATGAAATAAGGAGGTGTGCAAGGTTGATGTGAAGAGGAGATGCTAGAGATCAGAGAAGATGGGTTGAATTTGGAGAGATGTTCATCCTGCAGTTGAATGATAATGGTTGATGATGATGATTGGTTAAATTAATTCATCAGTATAAGGAGGGGGAAACTTTATGGCTTTGAAGTTTGTTGCTGTTAACTTTGAACAGTAATCCAAGTTATGAAATGTGTATTGTGAAATAAAAACTGCAACTTTTAATAAAAGTCAATATTTGTTGTGGAATAAAGCAAGTGATCAAGTGATATTAGATTTAAATTGGAAAGCAATTCTTAGATTTATTTTTATTCTTAATAAAATGCTTCAAATATAATTTATTGGTAACCATATAATATTAAATCTAATGCATATGTAAATTTGGCCACTATATAACTTTTTTTTTTGTTATAAAAATATAAAAAAATATTCTTGTTTATTTTTTAAGTTATTTTACTAAAGACTGATGACTTTAAAATTTAAGCTCCTATTTTACAATCTCAGGTGTTCGAACTCAGACTTTCACATGACCCACCACTCTCAGTGCCATTGTGAGTTGGAATAGTTTGAAGCCTGTCCATTAAAGTATAAAGATTGGCTATCTTAATATAAAGCTGAGTACTGGTTATATCTATGTGTGAGGATAGTAATCTGGACCAACTGATGATTGCTGGTTTAGCATGAAATACATATATTGGTGATTATTTATCTTTTCAGCATGTGTGTGATCAGGTGGGTCAGCAATATGAGATGGCACTGAGAGTGGTGGGTCGTGTGAAAGTCTGAGTTCAAACCCTGCATATATTACATATATAAATGCAGGTTTAAGCCTGTACAATGTATTAATCTCAGGTGTTGTAAATTTAGAAAAAAGAAAGACTACCCTTAAAACAAGGCAAAATATTAGCAAATAAATTATTTTTGAAGACATGTAATATTGTTGTCAATTTTAAACATAGCAGTTTATTGCATGGGAAGATTGTGGGTATATAAATGATTCAAAATAACACTGGAGTTATTTGAGATTGTTAATCAATTGAATTGAGGTGAACTGTCAATTGTTGTAAGAGAATGATTATTGATCAAGATGAAGAACCAGAAGTTGTAATGTGTTGAACATATAATTTCCCAAAGAAATAGCAGAACTGACTAAAATGTAAGCTAATATCAACTTTGCCAATGGAACAAAACAAAGCTCATATTGAAAAACATAAACAGAATTTTCAATTGCTGTTATGACAAATTTACTCCCTCCCCACTTCCACTATTTGTACATCATATAAAGGTATATGCTAAGTTCCTTAGCTAAATCACTATCTATTTTCTGTACGTGTAATTGTTAGTTCTGAACTAAATGTAGAACTTGTCTACTGTCTGTTCTGCATGATGAAATGTGCTCTTGAGTCAATAACTCATTGGCAAGTAGAAGGACTACAGATAAACTGAAATTCAGCAAAATTACTAATATAGAATTACTACTCTAAATAAAACTAATACATGTAATAAGAACAATGAAGTATGAAGAATTGACTTTGCAAAATCGCACTTGCTTTGAGTATTGGCAAAGACGTATAAATTATACTGTGGACAGCAAAAATAAATGATGATGCCAAAGGGATGATACTGAATAGTAAGGTGATAAGAACATGATTTAAATTATACTTTTAAAATAATTATAATTGATTAAAATATGTTCAGTATGCTAGCATTAATTTTTATAAGAAATAATCAAATGGCTTAATTGCTTGGGGGTTCATTAGAAATGTGAGCACTGGAAGTACCAAAACTGGTATGAATCTGAAGATCTTATGCTCCAGGATCTGACACCCTTATCATGGCATTACTTTTTCCCCCTTTTTAAAATTTTATAATATTTTCTTTAATATTAAATACTTAATATAAATCTTTGCATTAAGAATATATTTCATTAATTTATTGTATGTAATTAAGAAGTAATTTAATAGAGATTGGGCAGTATGTACTTATATTTTTGAAGAGGTTTTTTTTTTCTGTTTGTTTTTCTTTTATATAATGTTAAGAGTAGAGATATGCATAGATGTGCATGCTATATAACCATAATTAATGTATTTGTGTGCGCAACATGACTTTTTATGTCATAAATTTGTAATTTTTTTAATTTGTTATTATTAAAGTATATATATGTATAACGCAATAATAGTAGTTGTATCCAGTTTTTGTTCTTTTCTCTGAATATATTTACATATGTAATTGTGGACCAACTGATGTTTAAATGAAAGTTTCAAAGTGCACTCATGGCTAACATAGTAGAAGATAAATATTTAAGGAATACTAATGACAGAAAAATTAATCCTTCTATGAAGGTGGTGCCAAAGAATTGAGAAGTATTCTTATTCTTAAAACAAAACTGATTTGTACAAACTAATATTTTTTATGATCAAGCAAAGGAATAATTAGTAGTGATTATATTAAGGAAGTACAACCATTTCATCAATATTATTTCACTGATATCATACTTTGATTAATCAAACTATATATAAATTGATGGTGATTGTTGGTTCCAGCAATAATCCATATGCTAATCAATGTTAAAAGAATTATAAACTATGCTACTTAATCACACACATTCCAAAGTTATTTGACATCTCACTAGCAATTTACATAATGGATTCAGATTTCAAATCTGAAATATTAAAAGAAAATGTATGGATATAAATGTGAGACATGTTTACTTTACTGCATATTACACTATTTATATTTCTGCATTTGTTACTTTATGTGTCTGATTTGTATAAGTATATTCAGCTCAAAATTTAAATTCAACTATTTCAAATTTAAATTTATATTCATATATTTTAATTATGTTAAATTTAATATAGTAAGATTGCTTACTTTAATTTTACTTTCATTAAATATTCGGATATTACTTTCTTTACTTTACCTTAGTAATATACCCAAATAAAACTAAAATGATATCCTTATGATCATTTTTCAAATCATTATCTTTCCATTCATAGCAATATGGTGTGCTAATTTTAGTTTTATTTGGATATGTTACTAAGGTAAAGATAAAGTAATATCAGAATATTTAACAAATATAAAATTAAAGTAAATATTAATTCTTATTAAGTGCAATGTCAGCACGTAATACTTAAATAAGGCTTATAACCTTAGTATATGCACCTTGAGTGCTTAATTTATTACAAGAGAGATGTCTACAAATCTAAACGCAAGATTCAACTTTATAAAGGTAAAAGCGGCCACACTCTTATCTTTAACCTATTTTTCTAAATATATAGGCAAATCTAAAGCATTTTGATTTGGGAGCATGAAGCTAATAAATTCTTCACTGATTAAGTCCACTATTTCTGTTAAACATTAACGATCATGAAATCTTTCGATTTACAATGAATTAATAGTCAGATCTTAAATTTAGAAATATTTTGAATCAGTTTAAAGTTGTAAATATTAATTCTTCTTTAGCGCAATGTCAGCACGTAATACTTAAATAAGGCTATAACCTTAGTACATGCACCTTGAGTGCTTAATTTACTACAAGAGAGACTATTAGTTTGTTGTAAATCAAAAGATTTCATGATTGTTAATGTTTAACAGAAATAGTGGACTTAATCAGTGAAGAATTTATTAGCTTCATGCTCCCAAATCAAAATTCTTTAGATTTGCCTATATATTTAGAAAAATAAGTTGAAGATAAGAGTGTGGGTGCTCTTATCTTTATAAAGTCGAATCTTGTGTTTAGATTTGTAGAGGTCACTCTTGTAATAAATTAAGCACTCAAGGCGCATGTACCAAAAATAAAAGTAAGTAATCTTGTTATATTAAATCTAATATAGTTAAAATATATGAATATAAATTTGAATTTTAAATAGTTGAATTCAAATTTTGAGCTGAACATACTTATACAAATCAGAGACATAAAGAAATGAATGGAGTAGTGTGCAGTAAAGTGAACATGTCATATGTTTATATCCATACTTTTTTTTTTAATAATTCAGATCTGCGAACTGAATCCATTGCTTAAACTGTCAGTCAAATGTCAATTATCTTCTGAATGTCTGTTGTGATATCCTCATTAATTTACTCATACGTCTCTGTGATCAAGCAGTGCAGTTTATATCACAATTAATATAATAGATACTTCTACTGCAAGAGCAACTCTATTACTCTGATTTTATTGACAAAGGACAATAGAGATCATTGATCTAAAAAATAGTGATACATGGAATTATAGGTAAAGTTAAATATGTAGTTATATATATGTATATGATCTATTTTCTATCAACTAATTGAAATGATTTAAGTACTGTATATTCAACTGCTAGCAATAACCCTCAAATTATTATTAACAGCTGAATATATTTGGAAAAGTATAAATAAAATTTGAACTTTTTAAAAAACATTTAACATTCCAGCTTAATAGTAGAAATATTTCAACATACTTTTGGACAAAAATAAAATCATTTATAATTTTTATTATAAAATAAACCCATACTGTCATTATCATTCATTATGAAACCATCAAAACATCACATGATCACCATTCCATATGCTTACACATGCTGTTAATAAGAGTTTGGTATTTTTATTGACAGTATATGTAAACATATGAAGTGGTAATCATGCAATGTTTTGATGATTTTATACCTACCCAGCCCATAGGATAATAGTGGCTGTGGTTTTTGAAAAACCAAAGGCATCGAAATGTTTAGATACTGAACTGAGTTCAGATCTATATGACTATACAAACAAATGAGCTTGGGTTGGAAACATTATGGTGTTTTCATCTTGGGCTCCTAGCTTTATAGTTAACCTAATAGGTAAAAGGTGAACTGCTGGAGGGTTGCACTAGATCATAAGATCTAGGTGTAGTGCTTTCAAATCCAAAGCTCCTCACTGATGAAAGCCACAAGCAGAAACTAGTCTGGGGGTGTTGGATGAGTAGGCACTAGATAGGGATTTTATGCACAAACCTTCATGCATCCATTGATTATGAAGGCTTGCACTTGGTGGGACTACTGTATAGAGAATTTGTGCTCTTATTGTCATTCATTAGGTTGAATCATTTATTTATGGTACATTTTATACCTGAGATAGTAAGTAGCATCATTTTATACTGAAAATATTTGAATATTACAAGTAATTTACAATTACATAACGCACAACCAGAATGGATCAACCCCAGTTATTTATTTATCTATTACATATAAAACAATGAAATTTACTGGAAACTTAAATGGTAAAAAAGTATGACTAAGAATAAAAAATAAGAGGATGGAGTGATATTAATAAAAGAAATTTTTAAATATTAAATTTATTACATTTTCTTTTTATCTATTAAATTGGTCTGTATATTTTAGTATAATGATAGAATGATGTATTTCATAACTAAAGATTTCATGGGAGCAAGACTCAGCTCTGTGATTTCTAGTGCTTGATTATCATATGATATTTTTTGAAATGATCCAGTCATTTTTTAAAAAATAGAAATTAGTTTGGGGAACCTTTACAATAGATAATTATTAAAAACGGTACTGTACAATTATCACACCAGTTATTCTAAATGATTCAAAATTTAATATAAATTTTATGTAAATTACAATTATAAGTGTGCAGTGCTGTGAAAAATGAGCTCATTTCTGTTTTAATTTTAATAGTTAAAAAAATGGTATCCAATTTTTTTTTTCCTTTTTTGTTTAGTTACAAACTCCATCTATAGCTTCTTATTTTATATCATAGCTTTAATCCACTGTCAAAAGATTTTAGTCCATGTAACTTTTCCTTGAGGTTTTATTTTAACTGCTTGATATATTAAATTATTCTAAATGAACACATCAATAAAATTCATATAAGCAAAAACAGCATTTTTTTTATATATTATCTTCATAATTCTTGACCAATGTTCAGATTATTGCCTCAACTAGGTACATGCTTCATTTAAGTCTGGGCATAAATCAATTCAGACTTAGATTGTTTTTTTAATCTTTAGGACAAAATTGTGGGCGTGGCAGAGAATTTATCTATCATTCTTTTTTATACAAATTTGCCTTATATGATAGTAATTTCTATGCAAATGCTTGGAATTATCATTTAAATCTTTAAAATCAGAACTCCAATGGAATTTGGTTTGAATTTAGCCAGAAACCAAAGATCATATTACCTTCAATGACTGGCATTTATACATTAGTCATTGGCCACTATTGGCTATCTGATAATCATGTTGTGATATCATAGAACAGACTGGTCCTTTCTAATTGGGAAGAAGACATATCAAATATTCTTAAAAAAAAATTAATATTTTCCCCCAATTCAATAATATTCTGACAATGAGTATAACTAATTTCAGCCCTTTAATATTTATATCTTTCCATGTGGAAGGTATTTATTAAAAAAGCAAACAAAAAAAAACAGATCTTAAGTAGCAAGCCAAACTCATAGATTATTTACACCAATACTTAAAAAAAAATATAAACAATGAATGGACAAGAATCCATTAAGATATATTTGCATACCATTTTGTCACCAAAGCATATTAAATAATAATAATGTTTTTATGTTTATTCTGAAATATCTTTTCACTGAAAATCCTATTAATATAAAAATATTCTTCATGGTGCTTACGGATTAGCCTGGACATCAAGGTTGATTATGGATAATTCCAGACAATAAAATTCATTATATATATCGCATTAATGCAAGAATTATATATATATTTAAAGTTACACTTACTATCAGATATTTTAAAAATATATAATCCTGTCTGATAACGTATTAATTAAAAAAAAAAGGGAGGCATTTAATTGCTTAGGATATTTTAGCTAGGAAAATATAAAAAAACCTTTTTTTTTTAAAAAAAAAAATTAAAACTTGACCTCCTCCCTCCATCTTTTCTCATTTTAATAAAAAGTTTTTTAAAAAAAAGTAATAAAAGTTGTAAGGTTAAAAAAAAAACCCTTTTTAAATTTATAGGAAAATGAGAAAGATGAAGGGAGAGGTTACGTTTTAATGTTTTAAAAAAAAAAAAAAAGGAAAAAATCTTAGCAATAATTGAAAGATAAAAGTGTCATAAGCAATTAAATATCAATTTGCTTTTTTATTAATATTTGAATAAAAGTATAATTTATATACTTGGAGTTTAGATGTAATTATAGGGGATTTGAACACAGACTTTCAAGCTCCCTTCAGGTATCCACTCTATCTCATACAATTGATAAGATGAAAAAAGATAAAATGATTTCCATCTCCCACACACATATATAATTAGTGCTCGGTTTATATTAAGATAACAAATCTTCAAACTTTAAGGCCAGGCTATTCCTATAGATAGGATTATATATTTTTTAAAAATCTGATAGAAAGTGTAAATTATTGCCTTAATCAACCTTGGTGTCCGAGCTAAAGCTAAATGGATTAATAATAATAATGAAACATGCCATTTTGTAACCCAAAATGCATTTAGTATACATTAGCAAATAAATAATGTATTTAATCTCCGGGAAATGTGAATGATGCGCATAATTTAATGTATGTATATTTATGTTTCGTACAAAAAACAGAAATAATCCGAAGCAAACTACTCAACGAATCTTTTCTGTTGAAGTAAAATAATAGTAACAATTACATTAAATTTGAATTCTTTTTTTTTTTTCTTGTTCATAGTTACTGTTCGACATGTCCTGATAAAAGCTTTATAAATCATCGTTTTGATCTGACATATAATAAAATTACAGTATGTAGCTTTAAAAATCTCTCAACACATAACGTAGACATCTATAAATAGGAATAACAATTGATTGCTATTTTTTCATTTATTCTCTGATCTTGACACTTTTTTTAATTCCCTAGTTCACTTATAAATAAATAATAATAAACATTAGCTTTATTATTATTAACATTAGTCTAATCTAGAAATGGAATTAATTTTAAAATGTTGCACTTCGTAATATATATAAAATCAATTAAAACAAATAGTAATATAAATTAAGCTAGGAGATGATTTTTATTAAGTTTATATTTTTACTATTAACGATTCTCTGAAACCAGATTACCATTTTTACAATTGTGGATTATGAGTTTACTTTGTGCTCAAAGATAATACTGTTGTAACACAAAAATGTATGTCCAGTTGCCAGTTGACCTAGCAGTATAATGCAGTAATAAAGGAATAAATTCAGAGCTGAATATTCCAGAATTGATTCTCAAGTGATTAACATAATTTGTAAAAAAGTCAACTCAAATTAACTGAATGGAATTATTTAATGTTCATTCCATCACTATGGTGCTCAAACATCATAATCTTCTGATCAATTAACCATATTAGTAATTATTACTGTTTCCATAATCAAGTCATATGTTACAAGTATTGATATTTATTAACAAATAAATTAAAAATCAATAATTATAAAATATTTTTAATATATAAATTAATATCCAACCTTTTTTTAATTCTGAAATTAATTTCATAATTTTAATGTTAAACCACTAAACATCACTTGATCACCAATCTTTATGTTTACACAAATTGTTTACACAGAGGCTAAACTCTCCATACAGTAGGACCACTCATTGCAAGCCAGAGTAATCAATGGATGCAAGAAGGTTTGTGCATATAATTCCTATCTAGTGCCTACTAGCCACAAGCTAGAAATTAGTCGGGATATTGAATGAGTAGACACTAGATAGGATTTATGCACAAACCTTCTTGCATCCATTGATTACTTTGGGTTTACATTGAGTGGCACTACTGTATGGAGAGTTTAGCCTCTGTTTAAATAATGTGATAAATCTAATTTCTCAAACTTTGCTTTAAAAAAAAAATGACCATCTGTGTTTGAATTATATTTTTTTATCATGAAGTAAGTGTTCACAACTTTTGAGGATTATGAATTACCACTTGAATTAAAACAAATAATTAGGAAATGTTAATTATAAAGTGCAATCGTCTTTCAAGGAGATGGAAATCATAAATGATAAATGCAGTGAAACAATAATACCAGAAAAATATTTAAAATTAAAGAAAAATAATGATTACTGTTCTCAGTTTAAATACATGTGGATGTGTTAATATATATATATAATTTTTATGTCACAATATTTACATATGTTTTTAAAAAATCAGATTTAATATTGATTATTATATATAATGTAGTTGCAAAAAGAAATATGCATTTCACTGAAAGGAGACTATTGATTCCTTCTTAATGCCTTAAAGAAATAGGGCAGGACCAATTCTCAAATTCTATTCCATGTGTTCTTGTGGCATCTATTACTACTGTGGGATTATTTACACATAAGTATATGGACTTGTCATCCATGCATTGGTTAGCATGGAGAATTTATTGAGTTTTATATCTGTTTATACCAAAAAAAAAATGCCATGATCTTTCTTCTCAGATAGCCGTAGTTTTTAACTTAATCATACTCTGGATTTTCTTGAGAGTCAAGTTCAGAATGAGTACATTATATATATGAATATTTTGTTTTCCATTAGCAATCATGACATACAAAAATAAATTATTGCCTTCATTTCTTGGAAGCTATAAAATCATGAGACAAGGCAAAGTATAACAGAAGAAGTAAGTTGCAAAGAACCCTTGGTTATGGACCTAAACTGCCATTCAATAATAACCTTTTATTTTGCTATTAACAACTGTAAATTATTTTCATATGAAAGAAAGACTGCATAAATTGGAAGAACTATCTAATATTAAATGAATCTTTATTGGACTGTGTGAAGTTAGAAGAAAAGCAGACAGTTAATTTGAAAAGTGAGCATGAAGTCACATTATTGGAATTACAAATGAAATGGAATTCACCACAAATAAAAGATAGAATAACAATATTGCACTGATTGATGATATTTCACACAGAATGGTTAGATTTAATTACCAAATACAGATAATTCAGATTTATGCCACGATAAATTCTCATTAAGAAATAAGAGGATTTTTTCATTTAGATGTACATATTGCTTTTGATTGGACCAATTGAGTGATTTTAATTCTAGAATTGGAAAATGATTGAAAGATGGAAGTAGTAAAGGTAAATTAATTAAAATGATACTTAAAAGAGAATAGAGACTTTTGGAATTTCCAGAAAAATTTATAATTTATTGTTTGTTTGTTTGTTTGTTTGTTGTTGTTTTTTGAAGAAAAATGCAAGGCAGAAACAAATATGAAAAATTCTGAATAAAAGAGCTTTAGAATTGTATTATATTCTAACTACTAGAAAATATATATTTTAAGACTGTAATATTCATAATAGATTCAACACGAAGTATCAGCAATTGATAAGACATAAGGTAATTGTTAATGAAAAGCTAGAGAGATAAGTCATTAAGAAAGATCATTTTAACATTTGATATCTTTAAATTTCAAAAACTCTTCATTGGATTTAAACTAGAACCTGCAAATCATTTTAAAGATTGATAGATTTTGAAAATAATTCAGATTAGAATGAGATCAGTATGAAAGATAATTGATATTCTATAAGTAGTTGTTACTTAGTTGATACAAAAAAGCAATTCACTAATAAATTTTCACTGTAAATTAATGTATAAGGAAAACATCACATGATCACCATTTCCTATGCTTAAACAAGCTGTTAAAACAGTAGCAAACTCTCGAGTGGTGCCATCCAGTGTAAGCCTTAGTAAACAATGGATGCAAGAAGGTTTGTGCATCATGCAATGCATTCTGGTTCAAGGCTCCTCTCTGATGAAAGCCACAAGCTAGAAACTAGTTTGGAGATATTGGATGTATAGACATTAGATAGGAATTTTATGCATAAATCTTTTAGCATTTATTGATTACTAAGCCTTGCACTTGGTGACACTGTTGTATGGAGAGTTTGCTGATATGTAAGGAAATGGCAGAAATATATATTTAAAATGATGCATTAAGAAGAATACCTGGAATTCTGAAAATGATGTGGAAATATAAAAAAATATAACTGAAATGAAAAAGAAAGCTATAAAAGAAAATTTCTCAAGGATATAAAACACCTTAATAGAAATAAGAAAAGATATTATTAAGAATAGGAGTAGCAAATAAGAAAAGATATTATTAAGAATAGGAGTAGCATAGTGAAATGTGTGGGATTCTACAAAGAAGTATAATAATGAAGATTGGGGATAAAAATTAGCCATACATTTACAACCATCTTTTGAAATTTTGGGTATTATAATTAAAAAAATGAGATATGTAATTAAATCTAAATAAAATGGAAAAATTCTACAAAATGCTATAGATATTTTAAAAGATGCAGATAAAGAATAAAAACTGCTGAAAAAGCTGTATACCAAATGATTAAATAATAAAGATGGGCTGGGTGATCAGAGAATGCAATAGTGATATTTTTATTTAAGAAAGGTGAAAAGGAAAATATTAGAAATTACAGATCTATCAGTTTTATATAAAATCTTCTCATTACAATTCTCCTACAGTAAACATTGGATTCAAACTCATCACAATATATTGCATTCTAATATTAAATGAAGTCACGGGAAGTGCCACTGAGAATGATATTCTATTTTACTTTCGATCTTATAGTTAACATTTGATGATACATGCTTTTTGGCAGTGATTATTGCTTTAGAACATTAATACATAATGCAGGATATATTGTCAAATTTCCAAAAATGTTTGTCAGACATAACAGAAATGATTAGACTATAATTTTGTGACAATAAAAAAATTATTTTTGATAAGAGATTGATTCCATAGCTCCAAAACTGCATTAGCAATTTCAAGGAAATGATTTTCTGGTTTAAATGAGAAGCTACTGGAATAAACATAAATAAATATAATCTAAGTTATATAGATATAGTACAATGTTGAAAGCCAAAAAAAAAAAAAAAAAAAGGTAGGGCTGAGCATAAATGCTAAAATAGATTGTTTAATTGCTTTTCAAAAAAGGAGAAACTAAAAATGGATAGTAATGAGTTACAAGAACTTGATAACTACAACTAATTTGATCAGATTTAATACCAATGTTAACATAATGAATGAAGTTAATCTCAGAAATAAACTTGAATGGAGTGTTTTTATAGAAAGAATTTAATATTAGAAAAAAAAATTCCTATGTGCTTTAAAAAAAAAGATTTTCATCCATTGCTTACTTATGCATCTGAGACTTGATTACTTATTAGAAAAACAATACTATTCAGATCGCAAATTATAGAAAGATGCATATTGATAACAATAAGGAAGTATCAAAAGTGAAATAGATGAGTGAAAAAATAAATAAATATCTTTGATATCATTAAAAAATAAAGCTGAAATGAAATTGAGCTGAATATATCACTATAAAAGCTAGCATAATAATATCCAAGTGATTTAAAAGACTTAGAAAGAGACTCATATGAGATGTATGGGAGTCAAGATAGTTTTTTGGAGTGATGGGGAGAAACTGTTGATCAAAAAATAGGAATTCACTTAGAGAGAGAACTTTATCCTGCAGTGGATTGATAGTGGTTACAAATGAAGTAATGAGATACAATACAGTATTTCTATTCATAATAATCTTATTTAATTTTTACAAATAAAATAAAATTTTAAATCACTAATAGGAAAAAAAATTCTCATTTTGGTATATTCTTTGTGCAAACTTTATGCCTCAATTTAATTTCAGGTCTCCATAATTATTCTCTAGCTTTTTTAAATTTTCAATTGCTTTTGTAATTCTTATTTGCATTTTGGACTTGGGGGAGGGGTGGCATGATGCCAGAACAATAAAATACTATTAAGCTATAAAAACTATAGTTCACACAGCTATAAATGTGTGTCCAATGAATTATCTTACACTCTCACCATCAGTGATTCGGAATCTGTATAGTCTAAATAAAGGGATGAACGCTTATTACAAATTAAAGAAGCTGCCCATGAAAATCTTAATTTAAGGAATGATGTATCTGAGAAAAAATAACTACTTGCTAATTCTGGGTCCAAAAAGTCAGCAAAATATATGGGAGTGGTGGATTATGGTTTTATTGTGCTTAGATTTAACTTGCAGAAATAAAGTTTTAATTTTTTTGAAAGTTTTCAATAGTTGTACTGCACAATAACTTCCAAGATTCTAATCATAAAATAATATGGATTTCATGTCAATCAGAAAATTATTATTTCTGTTGGGTCTCTATAAATCTCATCACTATTCATTACCAAAAACTTTAATTTTTCATCATTTTATTTTGACTGTATCACAATGCATCTATGTTAATGTAAAAAAAAAACATTACTATTATGATGATAGAACAAATTGTTGAGGGATTGTAAGAAGTGGCAGTTTGTCACTGATGATTGAATATTATTGCTAGTTACTTCATTTGCTTTTGCAAAGAAACCTGAATATACAAATGTTTTGTAATTGTTATTATTTCATGTTCAAAAATGCTCTATAGAAAATTAATCATTTGGCAATTACATATTTATTGTTATTTATCTTTAATTTTAAATGTTTAATAACTTAGAATAGCATATATTTATATTTTAATCAAGTGCTGAGATCTGCTAATCATAAGTTTATAGATGCTGGATATTGGATTTGAATATACTTCAGATATGAGTGGCAACTGTGGATTAAATTACAGTAAGTATGCTGTTATAGGATGAGATAGCTGAATCATCAAAGGGTATGTACTGTTTCCAACATGTCATTTACTCTTTTGCATTTATTGGACTTGATCCTCATGAGTTTGCCATATCTTCATTCATCTCTCTACACTGAATGTGAAAATGAGTTTTGCATTTCTGTGACTACATTTCTATTCTTTAATTCTGTCTTCAGTCTTTTATTTTCTCTTTGTTTTCTATGTGAAATGGCAATGAAAAGAATATTTTTAGCAGGTTCTGAGGTTTCATTTGTAATTTTGCTTGAATCAGTACTATATTATTAATATTTTTATTTTATTGTTTTGTATAAATGTGTAATTACTGATTAGTTTGTGTGTGTTGTGTTTATAATTTTAATTTTGTATATGATAGTCAGTTTTATCTTTAAAAAATTGAAAAATTCTATTGAAAGAAAGATAATTTTAAAAAGTATGGCAGTGAATGCTAAAGAAAGGAAAAGGTAAGGGTTTTTGTTATCAAGATTAAACACATCAATTCAGATGAGAGTTCTTACTGCTAAAGAATATTGTAAAAATATATGATAGTCCAGTTCTCTATCTAAGATCACTAGTTAAGTGTTAGGATATTATAATTAAACTATAATATCTGACCAACATTGTCTTGATAATTTGACAATTGTTTTTAAGAATAAATGCATGGAATATTAGGACCATTAATCAACTGTCAAATTTGTTTTCAAAAATAGAAAGGAAAATATTAGATATTATAGATATTTATGAACAGTGGCTAATAAAGAATGAAAAAAATTTATGAGTTTATTATTTTATAGGTTCAGTAGATATAAAGGAGTAGAACCTATGATGAATTTTGTTAAACACAATTCTATATAACTAAAAGATATTCTTGAACAAAAAATTACCGATTACATTACTGCTTATAATATTTGAGAAGTTGCATTAAAAGAGATGAGATTTTAATAAGGAGAGAAGATTAAGTTATATTTTTTTTACATGTTTTGTTTGCAACAGTACTTTTACATAGAGTAGAAACTAATTAAGAAAACGGGGGGGAGGGGCATTAAATGCTTTCAGTGGTTGTATTTAAAGTCTGATAATTGGTGAATTTGGGAAATAAAATTAGTAATGTAAAAATGTGAATTTTTGAAAAGTATACTGAGAAAATTAAAGAACTAAATAATTTAATGGGATATATAATTAAGTACAAAAAAAATACGAAAGATATGTTAGAAGGTACAATAGAGAATAGGAAAAAGGTGGTAGTAAGAAATGATTTTTATTTTTTAGGGGGAAAGCAGTATTTTAAGAAATAAAGTAAGAAAAAAGTCTTTCAGAAAATAATTAATACAAAAATAGAATAATGCAGTTATGAAAAATATTCTTTTTAATTTTTTCCAAATTTATGAACTTGTGATATTAAAATATTTGATTTTTGGTATTTGTCAATATATTTTTTTATATTCCTGTATAAACATTTGACATGTATCAAACTTTAATGTAAATGTTATATTTAGCTAAGTAAGACAAAATAAAAATGTGTTTGTATCAGCAATAAAAAAGATCAAAGTCTAACTAAAAACAAAAACTTAATGATAAAAATATAAGATTTTTTTTCCCATTTAGGATTTTATTTTAGCACTATAAATCTTAATATTATAAAGCGATGAAAATTTGAAATTATTAAGTCGGAAGTCGAATTCCAATAATATTCTATTACTTTAAATCTTATAAATCTCCAAGCACTAACTGAAGTGATTCACTTAAGTTTTTTAAACTCTTATTGACGTGTGAGTGCGCGGAGATTTATAATAAGTAATAGTGCGTTATCGGAATTCGACTTACGACTTAACAATTTAGTACTAATGGTTGAAATTTTTACTTTATTATTACTAGTTACAATTTATACCAAAACTTTCTTCATTAATTGATAAATTTATTAAACGCACATTGATTATGTAATATTTAACGAGGCTGTAACCTTCGAGAATATGCGTGTAAAATGTGATAGTAGGGACCTCTACAGGTTTAAATTGAATCTGGACCTCACATGTAGTTTCGTGTACAAACATCCAGATGATATACATCTTTAAAACTTGTCCATATTTCTCATCCTTATGCCTTTTTGTTTTTTCACAAGTGTATAGTTAATCTTAATCACTTGCTTAAGAAAAATATTAAAAAGTCTTTTATACCTAATTATTAATACTCTTAGAATAATGTGGCTTGTTCGTTGCTCTAATTTTTTTTTTTACATCAAACAATACAATGTGCTTTAAAAAAATAATAAAGAGTGGTTTAATAATTAATATTTTCTATAGTGTCATTTTTACTACACCGTTCTTATACAAGGTAGGGACTGGTTTCTATCCACTTTTAACACTTTGTAAAGGGAAGCAATCATAAACATATGACAATCACCAAGCTGCACGTTTCATGCTAAACCGGCACTACAATCTCTTACACATATCCTTATATCATTGTTCAGTATATATAGGTAGCAAATTACTATGGTTTAATTGTTTGAAATACAGGCGTTCTTTATATACCTGGAGGTTAATTGTAAATATAGGGGATTTGAACTCAGACTTTCAAGCATCCTTCAACTATCCACACTATCTCATATCACTGATACACATGACCACACAAATTTCAATTGTATGGATGGCTGAAGAGTTAACGGTTGGAATAAATTGAAGCCTGTCCATTAAAGTATGAATATTTGCTATGTTAATATAAAACTGAGCACTGACTATATATATATGTGGGAGATGATAATCTGGACCAACTGATGAGTGCTGGCTCAGCATGAAATATGTATATTGGTGATTATTTATCTTTTCTACATGTGTGTGGTCATGTGCATCAGTAATATGAGAAAGTGTAGATAGTTGAAGGGTGCTTGAAAGTTTGAGTTCAAATCCTTTATATTTACAGTTTAATTGATAAGTGTCAAACTTATGTGCTCTCAAATACTTGCTTAAAATTACTATGAGCAAAATTTGGCAATAAAATATTTTTCTGAGTTAGGTTTAACTCCTAATGTTTTTAGTATCCAGAGCAAACATTCTTTGATGCAGTTTTGTATAAATCGTATAAATTGCCCATTCACTTATATAAGGTATTATTATTTTAATTTGAATCAATCATTATATATTTTGAAATACCAGTTGTATTGTTTATGTTTGCATATATATCACATTTTTATGTATGTCAACACTTATATATAATGTGCTATTAATAAATTATATATATATATGTTGACTCTTCTGTTACATAACAATAGTGAAAATTAATGCCAACTTACACAATTGTATGTGGACATACGTACTTCCATATTATGCACTATATTTCACCATACCTTTATAATGATTGATTTGCATTATTATGCTTAGCAAAATGCCATCATTATTAATTTTATTTTATTTTTGACAATTTTAAATAAAGATTTAATCACTAATTCATTGAAACAACATAATGATTGTAATATATATATTATTTTCATTTTGTTAGCAACCTCATAACTATGTGGGATGAATAAATAATTGACCATGTGATTCATTTTAAGAGTACCAAACTCTCCATACATTAGTGCCACCAAGTGCAAGCCTTCATAATCAATGGATGCAGAAAGATTTGTGCATAAAATCCCTATCTAATGCCTACTCATCCAACATCCCAGACTAGTTTCTAGCTTGTGGCTTTCATCAATGAGGAGCTTTGTATTTGAGAGCATTGCCTGTAGATGTTGCGCTCTATTGAAATCCTCCAGCAGCCACCTTTTACCTATTTGGTTAACTATAAAGCTAGGAGCTCAAGATGAAAACACCATAATGTTTCCAACCATAGATCTGAATTCGATTCAGCATCTATACATTTTGGTGTCTTTGGGTTTTCAAAAATCACAGTCACCATTATCCTATAAGCAGATTAGAAATAAACCATCAAAATGTCACATGATCACCATTTTATATGCTTACACATGCTGTTAATAAGAGTACTAAACTCTCCATACAGTAGTGCCACCAAGTGCAAGCCTTTATAATCAATGGATGCAGTAAGATTTATGCCTAAAATCCCTATGCACTTGGCACTTGGTAACACTATTGTATGGAGAGTTTGGTACTCTTATTAACAGCATGTGTAAGCATATGAAATAGTTATCATGTGATGTTTTGATTATATCTATCCTGCAATAGGAAAATGGTAACTGTTCTATTTGAAAAACCAAAGACATCAGAATGAATACATGCTGAACTGAATTCATATCTATATGACTATACAAGTGAATGAGCTTGGGTTGAAACATTATGGTGTTTTCATCTTGGTTCCTAGCTTTATAGTTTACTAAATAGGCAAAATGTGGCTGCTGGAGGGTTGCATTAGATCCTAAGTTCTAAGTGCATTGCTCTCAAATCCAAGGCTCTCACTGATGATAGCCATAAGCTAGAAACTAGTCTGGGGATGTTGGATGAGTAGGCACTAAATAGAGATTTTATGCACAAACCGTCCTGCATCTATTGATTATGAAGGCTTACACTTGGTGGCACTACTGTATAGAGAGTTTGGTACTCTTATTAATAGCATGTGCTCGCATTTCAAATGGTGACCATGTGATATAATTTATGATATCACTTGATTTAGACAGCGTACATGAAAAAATTTCATTGATTTTTTTTTGTTTGTTTTAAATTGTGTATTACTGACAATGTAGTGAGCTTTACTATTCCATGTTTCCAGATGGTAATGTATTTAAGTTGTCATCCTAGACCATTTTTTAGCTTTCACCTTTGACATATTATCTTGAAATTCGAAGTAATATAGTTATCCAGCTGTCAACCATCTCTATTTTTAATGTTATTACTCAAGCTAAAAGCCTGAAATTTAAAAATACTCAAAGGTTTTTGATTCCATGCCAATCTGCCAGAACAGTTATAGAGATCTGATTTCAGGTCTATAACTATATTTTAGTAGTTCAAATTCTTTATTAATTGTAGTCATCTTTTTTCCTCTGGCTAGAAATGTTAATATAAACAACAAATCATTTAATTATTTAGCCTGCACAATATATGATAAAATAAAATCAGCTCTCTACTCTAATATTATTTCTAAGTCATTAACAGATATGCATTTAAATTCCAAGATAGGTTTATTGGTTTTTTTGCCTTTAAATGGTTTTAGATTCAAATCTGGAAGTAGTACAATTACATATCTTATCAAAAGAAAAAAAGTATCTACAGTTAATAAAGATGTGAAGATATTAAAATATATGGTTACTGACTTGGAATTCGATTTATATAATTGTCGAAGCAGATTTTCTTGAATTGAATATCTTAAGATATTTTGAATATCAGACTTTTTATCTTGAATAGTACAAATATTGTTTAAAATAGCTGCTAGCTATATAATTAAATTGCTTCCAGCTTTGAATTCAAACAAAGCTGAAATTGGTCTAATGAAAGGTAAATTTGTCATTACTGATTATTCAAACTGATTACAGATAGCATTTAAATAGAGAGCTGCTTTCATCATCATCAACCATTATCAATCCACTGCAGGATGAAGGTCTCTCCAAGTTTAATCCATCTTCTCTGATCTTTAGCTTCTCTTCTCCACAACACCCCTGCACATTTTCTTATTTCATCCATCCATCTCACATGTGGTCTCTTTCTGGGTCTTTTACAATCTCTTGGAATCCAGTTTAAAATTTCAATTGTCCATCTATTATCATCTCTTCTAGCAATATGTCCAGCCCAATTCCATTTCAATCTTTTAATTTTTTTAATAAGGTCAGTAACACCTGTTTGTTGTCTTACCCATACATTGCATTTTCGATCTCTTCTTGTTACTCCCAACATACATCTCTCCATACTCCTTTGAGTGGTCTGAAGTCTCTGTATTGCTCTTCTATTAAGTGTCCAAGTTTCAGATCCATAAGTAAGAACTGGTAAAACACATTTGTTAAAAACCACCCTTTTCAACACATAGGCATATTTCCTTTTAGTATCAAGTTATTTCTACCAAAAACACTCCAACCAAGTTTAATTCTATGATTAATTTCCTCCATTATGTTTCCATCTGTATTAATAATCTGACCAAGGTATTTGTAACTGTTAACTTCTTCTAATTCTTCATAATCAATCTTTAAGGAACTAAACAATTGTTATTATAAGGTGTAGTCATATTGAATGAATAATTTGATAAATAATGTCTCTTCACATTTGTTTATCTTGTAATGTGATTATCTTATGATACATTAAGGGCTTCATAGCTTAGTGAATAGTATATTATTAGTCTTGAACTAGACTTGAGCCTAAGCCAGAATGAATCCTGGTACTTTTTTCAGATCATAAACAGGCTGATTTAAGTAGTAAGTTAGAGGGTAATGGTTCCAAATTATTTTGTTTTGACCAGATGAATGTTAATGTGTTTACTGTAAAAAAAAAAAAATAGCATTCATCATTATTAATGTTGTTAAAACAGGCAAAACTCTCTATGCAGTAGTGCCACTCAGTGCAAACTGGAGTAATCAATGGATGCCAGAAGACATGCATAAAATCCCTATCTAATGCCTACTCATCCAATATCCCCATACTAGTTTCTAGTTTGTGGTGAACCTTGGATCTGAGAGCACTGCACCTAGATCTTAGGATCTAATGCAACCCTTGATTACTCTGGCTTGCACTGAGTGACCCTTCTGTATGGAGAGTTGCCTGTTTTAATAACAGTTGTGAGCAAGCATAAGAAATGGTGTTCATGTGAGTATTAATATTGCCAAGCTTCCAAGATGTCAATCCATTGTCACCTGAATCTTTTGTATGGGGATTATTTTCATTCATTGGACTAGTAATGACTAATGTTTAATGAGAAAATGCTGTTGGTTTAAGATTGTGAAATTTTTTGATAATCATCTTAAAATGAGATGAAATTTTAGCATTATTCACGAAATGGATATCATTAAAACATTTAAATAACCTGAATGTATTACTTTAAAATAAGATCCAAGTGTTGTAGATACTCATTGTTATCTATTTAAACAGTAATTCGTTTATTATAATATTTAGAAAACTTAATTTGTGAAGTATTTTTTTGTGTCTGTGTTTTATCCAGGGATAAATATTAATTTAGAATTTTGTATACAAAATCAATTGCATCATAAAATAACAATGTTAATAATTTAAAAATTAAATAACAATGTTGTGAAGTCATGGAGATGAATGCATACTTTTCTATTTTATTTATAATTAATATGCAATTTATAAAAACAATATTATTTTATTTTTTACTTTATTTTAATGCTTTCTCTCTGTTTTATTTATATATTTAGAAAATTTTCAACAAAATTACAACTTGTTTAGCTCTGCGTTGTCAATGTTTAAAAGTAAGTTTTCTCTCACTTTTATTAAATATAGTAGTTTAAATATTTTAATCTTCCAATGAGCTTTTCTAATAACAAATATTTGCTTGTGTTCGTATAAACCTGCCTTTTTAAATATTTATATATACTTTTTAAAAAGTCTCTTCACAAACATTTTTTAAAATAAAATATTATAAGTCATTTTAATCATTCTTCTACTAGATTGTTTTTTAAAAATATGCACAAATTAAAATTTTGAAAATCACTAAGAAAGTTTGTTCAGATCTGAATTAAGCATTATTTCCTGTTTATAGGTTTGATGTAAATTTTACCCAATACTCATTTTATACAATATATGTGTGAAAGATGATGATCGAGACCAACTGATGAGTGCTGTTTCAGCACAAAATAGTCTATTGAAGATCATTTATCTTTCTCACATGTGTGTGGTCGTGTGTATCGGTTATATGAGACAGAGCAGATAGCAGAAGAAACCTTGAAAATCCCGTATATTAAATGCATAAAATTGAAAAAATAAAATAAAAAAGTAGTTTTAATTGTTGTATTTTTTTATTATAAATTTTTTAGTTCATGTCACAATTTTTACTAAAAATAATTTTTACTTCTAGCAGAAAAATTCCCTAAGCATAGACTATACACCAGTCAGTCTATAGATGAATGTAAAAAATAAAGAAGTCTTGAATAACCTGCTGCTGATCACAGGCTTTTCCAGCAGCAGGGGTCCCATTAACTTTCTAGATTTTTAAAGTGCTTGTTGCTGGTGAGGGTTTTCATTAATTTCCATCTCTATCTTCTACTTAAGAATATCTAGACATCCACTTATTGGCCAATATTAGATGATTAACTGGTTAGGTTGTGTGTAAGCTACCAGAAGGAAAAATGCAAATTCTGATTAGATCCTTTGCCTCTCTGCATAACCTTGAAGAATTGTTTAATTTTTTGTAACTATTTAATGTATATCCATATTATTAGTAGTGGCCGCTAATGGTTTTTTTTTTTTTAAAAAAAATCTTATATTTTGTCTGTAAAATAATTATTTTTTAAAATTAATTAGAAGAAGCATTCATTAAAAATAATGGGTGTTTAGTATAGTTACAGATGGAATCACCTTTCACATAATAATATGTAAATTAAACAAATGAAAAAGTAATCAATAAGTTTCATAAATATCACAAAAAATCAAAAACATATATTTAATAATCAAACCAATGCACAGTCATTACAAAAGAAATTCTATATTTCAAATAATAACTTTTTTTAAGTTTTATTCTAAAAATATACTAAAAACAATTATTTGAAACATGGCCAATTTCTGGATCTTTGATCTAATAATCATTTTATTTAAATTCATATTTTTATGTATCATATAATGAAACATCTGTGAGAAAATATTTTTAACTTGGCAAAAAAGATTCTTTTTTAAAAAAAACTTTTTTATGCATGTCTACTAATAGCTGATCTTTTTCTGTGATCTTTGTTTTGTAATTTGTTTCCTGATTAAATCTAGAATTTGAAGAAATAAAGGGAAGATTTTATTGTTCAGTCATCTCTGTCTCCCTTTTTTAAATCCTAATTTTAAACAATTTATTTTAAAAAGTTCAAATTTAAACTGTTTAGATATCTTTTTTTAAATCTATCCTTAGTTAGACAATCTATTTGAATTAAATATATATGTCAGGAATTTCCAAAATAGTGCAGATGTAGACAGATTGGAGTTTATCATGGATATTACGTTTTTAGTGGAGGAAAGACATTTGCTCTGCAAAAAATCATAATAAATTTGATAGGTTGTCAAATTTAAAAAATGTGAATTACAAATAAATGATAATATTATTCTGCTTTACTCAGAAAATATTATGTCTAAACTTAGACAATTCTTTAATTAACCTTTTCACTGGCGAAGAAGCCATATTGAATATTTAAAAAATTGTGTTAAGCCACAAATTTTGTCATAAATTAAGTTTGTATTATTCAAAAATGACAATATATATTGTTAATTAAACTGAAAAAAATATAGCCATTGATATTGAAAGTAATAAAAAAAAAATTTTAATATTTCTAATAATTATTTTCATATTATTTCATAAATTCTAAATTTTCATGCATATATTTTACAGTTAGTTGGCATTCATCATTAAATTTGTAATAAATTGATATATAATAATACTTACTTAAGATAATCTATCATTTGAACACATCGTAGAATAAATATATTATTACCTTTCATTTTTCCTAGTAGCCCTTCAGAGTGTTTTCCCATACAGGGGTTTGCAATGAATAAGTCATCCTTAATAACAAGTAGTTAATATTGATCAATAATTAATATAATTTGAATATTATAATAAAGAACTTCAATAAAGTTTGTAATTTATTAAAAATTACTACTAAAGTAGTCTCTATATACAAAATAAAATAATAAAACAAAATGAATGAAATACTAAATTCATTATAGAGTTAGACTTGGTACGTTAGTGGTTTAGAGTCAGTGCATTTATCCTACCTTTATAGTGAGGGCTCATATTACTTCATGCTACTATGACTAGTAAATTTAGTAATAGCTTCATCAACTGCCACCTCTCTTTGCATTTGATATGCAGCTTTGAAATTTACATTGCAGTAGACTACAATCAGCCTAAGTTTATATACTCTGTCAAAATCTTTACTTTTAGCATTTGGTGTATTTTATTATTATTAAAATACAGACAAGTCATTATAGAAAAAAATCTAAATTGGATCTTAATATTTGCAAAATATGTTTGTCTTTGTCTGATGCCAGAACTCCAGATATCATCTAATTCATATATGCACATGTGTTGCACGGGTCCACTACCATGCCAAAAAATGCAGATAATTCACAATATAAATTTACACAATTACAGACTATTTCTTGATCAGCGAATATGTTAGTTTCAATAATAATTTTTTTGTATATTTTTTTATCAAATATCAATTCAAATAATAATTTAAAAATATATAAAATTAAATACTTACCATTGGAAAGCTTCTTGCAATAACGTTGACTTGTTATACAGACTAAGGAGATTGGTAAAATCTTGCATTTTTTCCGATGTAAATTTCAGGACAAATCTAGTTCAGTTAAAAATGAAAAACTGAAAGAAAGACAAAAAAATTCAATTTACTTGATTACAATAATTTTCATAAAAATTTTAATTTTTATCGTAGAAATGAAACTTACATTTTCTGAAACTACAAAAAAAGATGGAAACGAAGATGTAAAAAGCACATATACAGACTGTGTAGATTTCCAGCAGTTTTAAACTGAAACCAGGTGTTGCAGATTTGAAAATTCAAGATCACAATGTGTGATCGTAACACCAAACAGGTTTTAAACTACAATTATCTTCTTTAATGTTAACACAATTGATTTTTTCTGTTCAAGAAATCGGAAAAAGATAAACAATTAGCCAAACTCCTTGTTAAATAAAATACTTATTTTATTTTTTGTGACTCATATGAGGATTAAAAACCATTAAAATATACATGACCACTATTTCCATGCTTACACAGGCTGTTAATAATGGAAGCAAACTCTCCATTTGGTAGTGCTGGAAGCCTTAGTAATCAATGGATGCAAGAAGGTTTGTCCATAAAATTTCCTATCTAGTACTTATTGATCCAATATCTCCAGACTAGTTTCTAGCTTGTGGCTTTTATCAGTGAAGAGCCTTGAATCTGACAGCACTGCACCTAGATCTTAGGCTCACCATATTTATTAAGGCTTACACTGGGTGATGCTACTGTTATAAAGAGTTTGCTACTGTTATTAACAGCTTGTGTAAGCATAGGAAATCATGATCATGCAATGGTTTAATGGTTTCATATCAATCCTGTCTATAGGATAATGATAACTATGTTTTTAAAAACCAAAGTCAATAAAATGTATAGATACTTAACTGGTTTCAGGTCTATATGATATACAAGCAAATGACCTTGGATTTTTTATCTTGGACTTCTAGCTTTATAGTTAACAAAATAGATAAAAGGTGGCTGCTGGAGGATTGCATTAGATCCTATCCTAAGATGTAGGTACAGTGTTCTCAGATCCAAAGCTCCTCACTGATGAAAGCCACAAATTAGAAATTAGTCTGGAGATATTGGGTAGATGGGAATTTTATGCACAAACTTCTTGCATCCATTGTTTAGTTTGCTACTATCATATGAGGATACTCTCCCATTTTTCAAACTCTTTCCTTAATCACTCTGACTGGATGAAATGAGAATAATGAAGTGATATCTACCACAGATATAATATGGTTAATATATATATATATCTAAGTGGTCTTATTAATTTTTTATTGCAGATATTTCAGTCTAATACATATCGATGATACAAGTTTTCCCAGTATCATCCTGTACATTAGGAAAAACAGATAATAATTAAAATATTGAATTAAGAATTGTGATAGAGAAGGATATTAATCATAATTTTTTGCAATGATATTTAAGATATTAAATGAATTACAGATTTTATTGAATTTGAAAAAGGAAACCTATCCACACCATTACTCTGGTCCAGAACACTTATATTTATGCAAAACAGTATATATTGCCATAGTAGTGTTTAAATCTGCATTTTCAGCATCTCAAACTGACCTTATTTAATGCAACATCTGTTCTATCATCATTATGTAAATTACTTACCTAACTGAACAATTGTTCTTAAAAATTATATGTTACTATTACTTCCGTTTTACGTATGAGATATATTTTTCAAGGATCTTCATCGATCTACTATATCTCAAAATACTGAAAGTACCAATCTTGAATTCTACATTAAAGGCATTATCATTCAAGTTATTTTGTTGCTCATGTGTTTCTAAATTTTTAAATTGTCTCATAAATATATATTAGAAATACAGGGTGTCATTTCTAGGAATTTTTCTTAAACATTGCGTTAGTAAATAAACTATAAAACAAACAGTACTTTTTATTTTTCACTAAAGTTAATGAAATTGTTTTGCAATGTGTTTGAAGCTCTTCATAACTTTGCTACTATTAAGTACTTCTTAACCATTTATTATTTATGAGGACTTAAATGGTTATCAAATTCTTTTAAAATTCTTGTAGCTAATCTGATCCTGTTTCTCAATTGTTTTTTTATTATTAATAATTTTAACATATTGCTCAGTGATATTATGTATTCACTGATACATCAATGTGAGTTTGTCTCTCAATAAAAAAAAAATATTGATACAATAATTACTAGACATTAATGCTAATTGATGCAGTTTGTCTTTAATGTTTATTGTGAAATTCAGATCGAAGTATAGAGTTATTTTTTTTTGTGATAAGCATTGTGTAACATCAGATAGTTGATACTTTGAATATCAAATGTTGCTTGAATATTTATAACAAGATACTACATGGATAACCATAAATAAAACAAACATGGTCAAGTGATTATATGACATCTTAATTTAGAATGAAGCATGGATATTTCAAACCATTGTATTGGATTGTGACATTTTTGCATTGTATAGCAATTGTTAATGATCATTTAATGTTTTCTGACTATTTTTAGATAAGAGAAGAATTCCAAAAATTATTAAGCTAAATAGATGCCTCATGATATTTATAAATAAATAGTTAAATGACCTATTGTCTGAGAAGCAATCACTGGAAGTGACAGATGGAACCACAATCCACAGACCATGAGCTTCAATGTCTTCACTCTATTACTGGCTCTAAATTACATAGGACACATAAGTAGTGTTTACAAATAATGAAGGGGAAAACTTTCTTGTAAATATCATCCATATTTAATATTTAAATATAAGTATATTGTCTATACTGAACTTAATGTAATTAGAAAGGATTTGAACTCAGATTTTTAAGCTATCCACTCCATTTTATACAATGAATGCACCTGAACACATATATGTGAAATGGCTAAATGATCTCCAGTATTCATATTTTGTGCTGAAATAGCACTTATCAATTGGTCCAGATCATCATCTCCCATATATATATAATCAGTGCTCAGTTTATATTATGATAACAAATCTTCAAACTTTAATGAATGGGCTTCAATTCTCTACACTGTGCTTTGTAAATATGTTTGTGTGATATAAAATGGGATTTTTTTTTAATTAAGAAAAAGACTCTAATTAAGATATAATATAATACAAATATTGGAAATTGATGCATAGAAGCATTTAGACAAAATCATTAAATGCAAAATATTATTAAAGTTGTAGTCATGATTTTAGTTATATGAATAGTATTTTCAAAATATAGAATACTATGATGTTTATTTATTTTACTTTTTAGACTTAACTAATTAATTTATTAAAATTAGAATTATTTTTGCATTATAATGTATAATCATTATTTTCTAAATATTGAATGGTTTGGCATAGCAATATGAAGGGATGGACTCACTGTGGTCTGTTGAATGGAACTATTGTTCTCAGACTTTTACCGAGTTGTTCAAATGTCACTTAGCCATCTATGCAAGTGATCATAGCATATTCACTCTGTTATGTTATTAAAAGTAATCATTTGAATACAAAAGTGTATTGTTAAAAATTTGGATAAGATGAAATATATTTTTATTCAAAACTAGAGATATGAGAGAAAGCAGTTGTAAGGGTTATGATCAACATTAGATGTTTTTTAAAACTAAATAACTTCTCTTTGCCTTGAACATACTCTTTTTGTATAATTTTTAAAATGCTACTTTTGTTTCTTATGCTTACATTATTAATATTTCAAAATGTTTTAGTTTTGTTAGTCAAACATGATCACTTTTTATTAAAAATGTTATTGAGAAAAAATGGATAGTAATATAGTGAAGAATAAGTTTACATTAATTAAGAATTGTTTAATATCTGGGAACCCTATTTTAATTCTACTTGATTATTAATATATTTGACTTTATGTTAAATACTGGAGTGTGAAATCTTAATGATACGTAATTTTCAATTTAAAAAGTGTATATGTGATTGTTATTATTATTTCAATGAGGAAGAAAATTTAAAAACATTTTATAACTTTTTTGCAATGGTGGATTATGCAATTATGAGGCATGAAGCATATATGAGATTTGGGAAAGTCATTTAACTTTGAAATATTGATATTTAAAAGAATACAAAAAAGACATTTTATTGAAACTTTTTATTTGTATAAGATGTATTTAACTTACAAAGAAATAGTTATTCATTGCCTTCCTTCTCCTATGCTTTTTAATGAATGATTATATAGGATCAGATTTGTTTCTCTGAATTATTGAATTAACAATAAAAATATTCACTACTTCTAATCTGATTATGCTCTATTATCTCAGTAATAAACCATTGTTGAGCAAACGCGCTTATCTGAAGAAAACAAAATCTCATTTTTTTAAACAAATGCTAACTCATTTTGGTGTTCAGATGTCACTTGACTCTAAAAACCATTCATCTTATGAATACAATATGTACGTATTGAAACCATAAAAAGATGTGATCCAATCTGTTGCAATCTCAGTGGCAATAATGTGGAGAAAGTGAGGTTGAGACATTGCGATATCAGTTGAGATACTATGCAATCGATAATGTGAAAGGATAATTCACAATGCGTACAAGTTTTATATATTTCCATGAAAGCTAAAACTTCTATATTTTGATAATAGATTCACATTCAATAAAATAATAAATAAATTTCTCAGACTTATACAATAATATGTTTACTCTTAGTCTTATTTTATTACTAAAAATCTTTGCAAATAGAACTAAAGCTAGCAATTTTAAATATAAAGTTGATTAATGATTTATCTCAGGATTTTATAAAATAAAATAAATGCATGGATATAAAGTGTTTATGTATTTTAGGATATGACAATGTAAAAAAGGTTTTATGTACATCATATTATCCAATACTTTTAATATTTCAGATAGCATTAACACAATAATGACGTATTTATAAAAACTAATAATAATAAGAAAATTATATAAAATATTTAATAAATATTACTATTTGTTTTTTTAAATCTAATTTGAACTGGGAATATGAAATGTGTGTTTATCAGTGTTGTAAAAATACTAACCAACATTAAATAGAAATAGGTTGATTTTTATTTAAAAAAAAAAAAAACAACCTCCTTTCAAGTACTAAAGGATAATAATCATAATGATCAATGATAAATGCTCTACATGGTCCTTAATTAGTTTATTTCACTAACTAATCAACTATTAGTCAACCTCACTTAATAATACTGGAGAAGACTTTCCCTCTTTTGAAAAAAGTGCAATTATTGTTTCCTAAATGATATTTACAACATTGGGCTTATTTATTTTACCTCAGATCCTTTACTGGATTCATTTGCAGGCTTAAATGTTAGATGTGCTACTCTACTAACAAAATATAACTAGATTATTAGGATGTCTGTTTACATACTATATGACATTTAAAATATTAATACTAACATATAAGAGTGATGTATAAAATATTCCTTACAAATCTATTCATCTAAATAAGGATGATTAACTCCAACTGGGAAGTTGAAACTTAAGAACTCATAAAACATATACCAATATTGCTCAATTTTATACAAGTTTAATAGTTACTTACATTTATCCAATCTAAACCTAAGATAAATCACATTTAATTCTATTCAATCTTTAAATTATAATATTACATAAAAATATCTGTATATGAGCATAATAAATATCTGAGAAAATTTCATTACACTAATAACAACTATAATATTAACTAGCTGAGAAAGAAATAATTATGAGCAAATGCATTAAATAATCCATTGGTTTATTGCACAATTAATTTCATTTTTGTAATATAATCCTTTCTGGACACAGCATAAAAATTAATAAATTTTATTTATCATTCTTGTTGTATCAAGGTAAGTTACATTCGAAACATCAATCTGTTTTAAGATTGCTTGTCACCTGGATATTTATCATATTTAATTTTTGCTTTGGTAATCCACAATTCACGAGTGGCATTTATATATTTAGTTTCATAATCTATTATCCATTGAATGGTATTTAAATATTTAGTATTGATAATCTGTAATGCATTTCTTTAAGCACTGGATACAAATTCATAATTTGTTATACGCAGCAATTACATCCTTTGAATAGATATTATATTTTACCCAAAGGATTAGCGTTCATTATTTCTTTAATTTGAGATGTATAATTAATATATTTATTTATGGATCTTTAATCCATGATGCCAGTAATTCTGATTATATCTTTGATAAAGCATGAAGAATGCCTGTATTTCAAATATTTATCCATATCAAAGTGATTTTCATTACTTTTTGAATCAAAGTTCACTTCTCTAAGCAACAAGATTATGGAGGAATATTTGAGTTAAAAAAATTATTAAGGTTTTTCCTTATACAATTAAAAATGAGATAAATTCATAATATAGAGACGCATATGCACATTTCTTGAAGTAAAATAATTATTTTACCATATTTTTGAAAATAAACATAAACTTATTTGAAATTAATAAATATAATTTTCCCAAATATATCAGCTATTTACAATTATTTTCAATTGAAGAAATTTAACAACTTATTGTTAAAATAATGAGACTGCATTTCATCAGTTAATTTGTTCATTTTTCCACTAACAGTTGATTGTAATAAATGAGATTTTTTTGAAATAAAGAATTAATTAATTAATAATCGTTTCTGTTTTATTTGTTATTATCCATCTTTCTCCTAGAAATCATTTTAAACCAAAAAATGCAAATGTCCAGACTAATTAATGTAAATGGCAAAATGGTTATTTAAAAATTTGTGAAGTCTGTCTGGATTTTTTTATATCAGTTATCACATGATGTCTAGATTACAGAATATTCTCCATAATGCATTGGGGCTTCTTGGTTTGTCCATGAAATATTGGAAGAGGTCATCATAGTTCTTACCAGAAAAATGCTAGATGCTAACATTTTTGAATCAAGCTGATAAAACTTGAAAAACACTCTTCAAAAAATTATAGTTAATCGCTTCACTCTTATTTCCAAATTTTGAAATAATATTACAAACATTTATTTCAAATAAATAAATCATAAAACTATAAAGTTCTCAGATATTTATTTCAATTAATTTTATTAAATCAAAATCTGTAAGCTTCCATATATACAAAATATAAAAATGTAAGAACTGTTTTTCCTACACATAAATAAAAATGTAATATAATATAATTGCTTTACTTCACAATATTTTAGTGTTGTAATGTTTGAATTATTATTCTATATTTCTGTATGAAATTAATTGTTTTATGTGTGTGAGCAGTTCTATCTGTTTATACCATTTGTTCCTTAACAAGAATAAGTACAAAAAATACATATACATATTTTATATAAGCTTGGAAAGCCATTCAAAAATGCTTTATAAAATTATATATTTCTCTTATACACATTAGTATGAGAGACTATTAAACATGATATTGATTATAAAAGATGTCATACAACAAATAACAGTAATGAATATACTTGTTTAACTATAAAAAGTAAAGCCAATAAAATTTTTAACATTTTTTAAATAAACAGACAATTTACAGAAGCATCTGTGTGATTACAGTATACATTTTCCTATTTATCTTTTCAACGTGTGTGATCAAGGGTGTCAGTAGTATGAGATAGCATGGATAGTCAAGGGTTGTGTTAAAGTCTGAGTTCAACCCTCCTATATATTACATATTGGAGTGCAGGTATGAAAAAGCCTGTACTGTAGAAAAAATTCATATACCAAATTAAAAATGAATATTTTATAATTTTTGTTGTAGCTGTCATAGTAAAAATTATTATAGTATTATTAAATTATAAATGACTCTTTAGATTGATTTTCTCATTTTAGTAATAATTACTTCTCTTTAATATGTATATATGCAAGGTAAATTAACTTATGATATTGATTAATAAATGTTGGCATTTTATTAATTTTAGAATCCCGGTGCTAGAGATGATATGAGTGTTGAGAGGTTACAAAAACTTGATCCAGGTGAGCTATTTTAATATTAACCCATAGAAAAACTATACATTATGTTAGTGTGACAGTGAAATCTGCTATAATGAAGGTTTCTAGAATAACTAACTACTAGAATGAATATTTTTTTCTCTGGTTTATTCAGCAAATGTAAAGACATACAGTGAACACTAGACTGGCAGACATCTTTGTCATGTAAAACTTTGTTTAAATATATTTTCCTAGATGCATATACAGTGAGGCTGAGACAAATGCTTTATCAATATACATTGATACGCTCTCTGTATTGCATTTTTGTAAATACAAGCTTATAAAAGTAATATCACATTATATATGATTTGCTTTTTTTGATTATTACTTCAATTACACATTTCCAAACAAAATATAAATAAACAAGAAATAAAAACATTAAAATTTGTAAATTTGATAAATTTTTCAATGCAGCAGCATGCATTTTTCCATATGGAGTATCATATTTACTAATAACATTTCTTTGGATTAAGTTGAAAGGATGTATATTTTATTTTCCTTGATGATATGGTACAATAAGCTAAAAGTTTTATATAGTTTAATAAAATTTATAAAGTATTTTTCTTGAGTGATAAAATAAAAGTTTTTGATTTACTAGTGGCAAAAATTAAGAGTTGTTACATGTCTTTGTATTGCATCAGAAAGCTTAAAGTTTAACTGAAATCTGAAATGGGTAACAGCAAGTAAGAGGGATTGGATAAATTCTAATATTAATGCAGACTTAAGATATCAAAACTATTAGAAAAGCCATTGTCTGATGATAAGGCTGCTATTAACATTTCCAATCAAGAAAAAATTATTTAAGAAAAATGATATCAATCAGAGAGTGTTTAGTTGCGACAAAAATAACAAAAATAATGATATGGATGGTATGGTAAGTTTTTTTTATTTTTTGAATGAATGTGACTGATTGAACATGCAATAAATGTATATGAAAATGAGCTCACTCACTTTATTATTATTATTATTTTTAATTTTGTTTATACCATAATCTTAATTTATATATGCATGTTATAATAACATAGAAAAGCATTTGTTATATATACAAAACATAAGCTATTATGCACGATGTAAATGTATGTGAGAGGAGCTTCTAACGTGCTTCAAAAGACTCTGTGATGTTGTTTTGCATCCCAAATGAATTGCTTATCAAAATGTCTTTGCAAGAGTGTAACAATATTATTTGTTATGATTGTTATAAAACCAACAGTCGAAGATTCTGATTAATTAATGTTAAAGATATTTTTGGGTTGTAATTTTTAGTGATATCCCTGTTTCATTTATTTGAAAATAATATTTTTTATTCTTTATGTTTGTTTTTGTTTAATTGTTTCTAGATTATAACTAGAAATAAATTTAAAAAATCATGTATTTCATTATATCATTAAACATCACAATTGCCATTTTTTATGCTTGCACAAGCTGAATGGCGCTACTATATAGAGAGTTTTGCCTCTGTGTATTTCCTATATAAATATTATAAATATAAATTTATGGTCAAAATAAAGAGTCATAGATCACATGACCCTATCTCTTAAGCTTGTAAGTTATAAACAGTGAAGATTGCCAATTCCTCTACAAGCTTTGTGATAAATGCTTAGCCAGAGCCAGCACTTAAAATATCTCTGTCAGGAATCCCTCCCCAAACCCCTGGCCATGGTTTCGTGCTTTGGCACTCCTCACTAGTGTCTGAACCTACTCTGACACCTCTCTGAGGAGTGCCAAAGCACGAAACCATGGCCAGGGGTTTGGAGAGGGATTCCTGACAGAGATATTTTAAGTGCTGGCTCTGGCTAAGCATTTATCACAAAGCTTGTAGAGGAATTGGCAATCCTCACTGTTTATAAATTTATGGTGTTTTAATTTTTTTTGTTTTTTGCATGTCAATACATGCTAGTGATGATTGTATCCCTCAGTGCTGTATTTTTTTTTTTTTTTAACATAACATCTTTAGAGTTAATTTTTATTCAAAAGTATTGTTAAAGAAATTGCATTGGTTATTAATATATAAAAAACAAAGCAGTTCTTTTCATTTATTTCTGAACAAAATCTTACAATTACATTTAATATAAACAAAATATAATATTATTTTTTAAGGTTAACAGTACATCAAAAATATACCTAAAAAATCAAAGCAAAATATCACAAATTTAGAATATTGTTTGTCTGAATATTTATGATGAGGGCATATTAATATTATTTGTTGGACTATGTCTATCTTCTAACATTAAGAAATGAATATCTTTACAAAAGTGTTAAACTCAACATTAGAGTGATATTATTCTAATATGTAAGCAAATTATATTAGCACAACCAAAAAACAAATCATGTATATGATAGGGATTCAATAAAATATCTACATTTTAAGTATAAATAAAACATTATAATTACATAATTAGAATGATTGAAAAGACAAAAAATATACTGAAACAATAATTAAAGATAACATTACATTGGTAAACTAAAACCTATTTTAATAGAAATAATATTTAATTAGAAAACGTTTTTCATGTTGAATAGAGGGATTAAATGTTGTTTTTATTTAAAATAGAAATCTCAATAAGATAAGAGTAAAATAAATTGCAATGTAAGTAGATGTATAAAAAATAAAATGAATGTTTTTGTGAAGTATAATGAGTTAATGATACGCTTCTTAGATCTATATTCCAGGTTTCTTCATTTAAAAAATATAAATATATATTTTTAAAAAATATTTGTTTGTATTATATGTTTATATTTATTTATTTCAGATGGCCAATTTTTAGTTTTAAATTATCCATACTTGTCTTCTTTGTAAAATATTGATCAAATTTAAATAAAACTGATCACAAATAACTTTATTTACAGCATTAAATTAGTTTTCATTTCTCATATGAAACTTAATAAAATATCTCCCTCTAATGATCACATGTTGATGTGATGTGATGCATTGTGACTTCTTATATGGAGTCAAGAATCTCTCAGCAACTGTGTCCAGAAAAACCATTAGCCATCTTACCTTCTCTTTCCATTCACCACCCTAAGTTTTTACCATGTTCTTCTCTATCCTGCTCCATCCCATTTCCACAACATAATCTTTGCCAACTCTATGGCTTTTGCATCTAAATCCCCCTTATCTTTTCTAAAACCCAGCATAAAAACCAAGAACCCACTTTCTGTATAATCCCTTTGTTTATATTTATTCTTCACAACTTTATTATTTATACCCTTTCCACTTGAAGACATTTACATTCAATTAACAGAAGCCTAATATTTTCTGTGCCTTCTTTACACAACTGGCAGACCAAATCACCCACATTTTGCCATTTATGTGTATATTCCCTTGTTGCTAAAAACCCTGTTCGAGCCTTAAACAGTAAACTACTTTTCTTACTATTATCATAAATTAACTCACACCCAATATTCTGTTTACTTCTATATATATTTAAACTCATTTTACTCTCCACACTAGTTTTTCATTTCTCCCACTTTCTACTTTTTATTAATGCATCTATTCTTCTATTCCATTTCTTGCCACTATAACACTCAACAATTCTCCTAAAGCAATCCTTCCACCTTTTACTAATATAAATTCTTTATCCAAATCTTCTGCATACTGTACTATCTTTCTTATCCATCTTATTGCCTGTTCTTTACTCATAACCCAATTAAATACTATTTTGGTTATTCTCTTATTATCCATAAATTGCAGTGTACTGAACATTTTCATTTTGCTTTTTTCCATCTCTCATATAAAAACTTGACCATCCCATTTTTCCTTGAATTGCCTCCTTTGCTGCAAACACATCTGCATCTAAGGTATGTCTTCCTATTTTTCTTTGTACTTTTTGTAAGTAATCTTAACACCCTTTACTAACACATCATTACCATATGTTAATCTTGTTACTGTACCCCCTTCCTTACAATTCCAATTACATCATATTTATTATGGGAAAACACTTTTAGTTTCTTTATCAATCCCTTTCTTTTCTTTGCTTTATTTATAAATTTTTTTCTCCTATTCATCCAAGCAATTTCTCTGATTACTTAAGACAATTGCCAAATAGTTATACCTATTCACCACATTTAATTTTATATCTCCCAATAAAAATTTCTTCTCTTTCCCCAGTATTTATCATTATTACTTTGATTTTTCTTCACTAAATTTAATCCCCATCTTTTTACTCACTCTTGCACACATCTTCAGAATAACTTCCATATCTTCCCTACTTTCTTTACACAAGAAGATATTTTTCACAAATAAATGACTCGATAATGTATATACTCCCTTGCCATGTATTAATAGTATTTCTACCCTCTTCCTAATCTTTCTATTGCTCTCTCCATTTCTCTCAAATATAACAAAAACAAAATAGGTGACATAGGACATCCTTGCCTTAGTCCCACCCTATTTTAACTATAACTGATTCTATATTTCCTAATTGATACATATAATAATTATTTTCATACAATCTCTTAATAAGATCCACTAAAGCTCCATTTATTCTCAAATTTACTAAACTTATCGATAATCTATTTCTATTTATTCTATCATATGCCTTTCTCTACGTCTATAAAAACCATATATAACTGTCTACTTGTATTCCTACTCATATCTACAAATTGTGTAACTACAAATAAACTATCTTCTGTTTGCCTATCCAATCAAAAACTACTTTGCATTTCTCCCACTATTATTTTTTTCCATCCACTTTGTGACCATTCTTGCCATCAAATAAGCAAAAACTTTGTATAACACTGACATTACCGCTATCGCTCTATAATTGCTTAACTTTCTATGATCCTTACTCTTCCCTTTAAATAGTAACTTTACTCTTGTATGATTCCAGCCATCTGGAAATTTTCTCTTCTGTATCATTTTATTAAAACTTGATAATAGGTTTAATTTTGCCCTGTTTCCTAAATTCATCACGATATCCTCTGTTCATCCATCTAAACCTCTAGCCTTTTCACTTTTCAATTTTTTCCTTGCCTCATTAATTCATTTTTTGTAAACCTAATGTTCCCATTTGTACTGGTCAGATGATGTATGTTGGTTTAACTCAGTTTGAATACTAGGCGGAAGTACCTCGAGGCCACCCATACGTGAGATATTAAATCAAGAATACTAGGACCTCTGCCCTCTTCACCTATTATCGAGTCTAATTACGAACCAACAACATTATCTGGGACACACATAAATTATTTTCTTACCCGGCCCAAGCTTAGCATCAGGGAGAGACAATGGACAAGAATACTTATGGAAATAACTAAGATAAATGTGCATAAAATATAATATGAAATATGTGTTTTGTGTGCCTGGATCATTGGAAAAGTAAAATAAAGGTTAAGCTAATAAGAAATTGCAATAACATCAGGAGGCTCAAGCTTTTTAGTTTAAATAATATATTTAATGAATGACATTTTAAAATATTAGGAATATTTTAACTACCTCCCCTATTCCCTGATTGATTAATGATAAAAACTACACAATAAAGGTGGATAGTAATTACATAAGATTTTGCAGTCTAGGTCTATTTCTTCCCAACTTCAATAAAATTATTAACTCAAATCCCCTTGATAAAGTACAATTAAAACAAATCTTTCACAAAACATTTTCTAGTTGATTTGTGCTTAAAAACAATTTTAAAATATTTAAGACATCTATAACTAACTAAGATATAAGTATGGGGCTAAAGGCAGACAAAAGAGGTGTTATCAAGGAGATCAAGTTGGCAAACAAAAGAAACTTACTAGTATTTAATTTACAGACATAATTTGAATTGGAAAGATTTTTTAAATGAAAATTAATTTTTAACTTACACCGCAATGGAATAAGATACATATACAACATTTTAACAATGAGGAATAGTGAAGGAAAAAAAGGTTAAGTATAAATAGATGATCACGCAAAAATTAAATATACATCTAATATTAGTATAATAGAAAACTGTTACATTATATGTATATAATTAAATGAAACAGTTTGAGAAAGGTATTTATCAAAAGGTAAAGTAATAAATAGTTCATGATGAGAGATACGGTTACCGTCCTGGTTTATTGGTCCAGTTTCCTCGATGTTTGTGGCTTGATATGTCCGTAGAGAGATATTTGTCTGGACAAGGAAATGGAAATATGCAGCATTGTTAACGAAAGGTCACACAGACATGGCACACAGTTCAGGTTTCTATTTTGGGCATTTTACGCCATTTTGATGGTTTTTAGGACCCCGGCGGCAGGCAAAGTTGTTTGCCTAACTGCCAATCATGGTCGCATCCATCAAATTAATATACTTTTTAACTTGTTGCATGTTGGAACTTATAACAGTGATTTCGAGGACAAAAGTTGAATAAATACAGGAGCAAAATCTGCATGAGTTCAATGGCAAAATCTGCCTAATTCAGGAACAATATTTTCTGCATTTAGAAACAAAATCTCGGAGAATCACAGTACAGGATCTGCATGAATAAGCATAGGAGACCAGGGAGGTTTTTAAAAGTAAAATCTCACTAATCTAGACACAGGGTCTGCACGAATCAGCCAAAAAAAAAACAGAGAGAGTTCAGTTTTTTGTTCTCTTCTCCTTTTTATACCTTTCTGTCAGCTAATCTTCTATTGTTTTGCGTATGATTTTAGATCTTGATAAGCCCCCCATGCTCCTTTGTTTCAAGGTAACTTTTTCTAAAAATAACTTAATTTCTTATTCTAGATTTCTGTATTTAACTTTTGAATTTCTTTTAATTAAAAAAGGCCATCTTTAATTTGCCTTGAATGGGCTAACTAATTAAAACATACATTACTTTAGAAAATATTGGCAGGCTTATCTCAAAATAAAATCATATGCCATATTTTAACAAAATTTAAAAAGAAAAATATATTATTTCAACAGAATTTTGCATTAACTCACATATATACGTTTGACGTCTATATATGTTTGATTAATAAGTTTTAAGAATAAATTTTAATAGCAATTTAATCTTAACAGAATTTATTTTAAAAGAAATATTTTAATGCAAATACAAATTTAAACATCGTTAAGTATGCAAAATAAACGTATTAATTTTAGCTTTAATGCAAAACCCTGCTGATACTGGACTATAAACTTAATTCAGGTCCACAATATTAGTTAAGTTTATAGAGGGCTGTGAAGCAAGGATCGGACTTCTGGATCCATTGCTTCACGTTACTATATGCTTCCATGTTTCTTAATACTCTGTTTTTCACATCTAACATCTTTTCTATATCCCTTATATATTTAAAATTGTCTCCAATTCTTCTCTAGAGCTACACACTATTCCCTCATCATCTAGTATTACTACTTGTCTCACCCCTATATTCCTTCTTTTAATATATGTCCAAAAAGTTTTACTTCCATATCTTTCACTTTTATTAATACCATTCAACAATTTATTATTTAATTTCATTCTCTCTATATAATTATCTATTTTAATCAACTCCTTTTTTTAATGCTTTTCTTATTTAACATTAACATCTTTTTCACTTTCTTTATATTTAATAGCACACTTAGATTCTCTGCATGCTTTTTTGCTCTCTTTTACACTTTTACTAACTCTCACTTTTCTATTTCATTTATTCTTTTGAATATTCTAACCTAAAACTCTGTTTGCCCTTTTTTCTACTTTATCACACTAGTCCTTATATTCATCACCAAGAAACTCTTCCATGATTTTTTTTTACTTTTATTTTATATTCTTACTAACTTAGTCTTATCATTCATTCTCCATTCACATCTTTCACTATCCTTTCTACTTTTATTACTATTCTTCATCACATTACTAACCATTTCTATTATAAAGAAATTATGATCACTATTACATATTTTCTCATTATTCCATACTTTATTCATTCCCTCGTTCTATACTAATATATAAATTATTTTATGAAATATATTATTTCTAGACCATGTGTATTGTTCCTCATAAATACCTGATAAATTTAATTCCAGATTAATTTATAGATACTCCATCTAGTGATCATTATTAAAAATACAATACATTAGACATAATATATATATATATTAATAAATAAATCAAACTTATTACCTTCTATTTTATAGTATACAAATCAAATCTATATAAATGATATTTTAAAATATATTTTTGTTAATTGAATTGGATCTTTAACCATATTTATATATATTTTCCTGAATATATAAAGTTTCATAACATTTTTTTCCTTTATAGTTTTTAATATATTTTATCACTTGTATATTCTTTTGACAATTTCTCCTGATTTTGTATTTTCTTTTATTGCTCTATCATGTTCCTAAATAATAAAAAAATACATTTAATTTCAGGATAGAGTATTTAAAAGAAAAGATATAAAGTCAGAACTGTATATATATATTTTTAGATTCAGGTCACAAAATGAATTGTGAAAAGAATATACAAATGAAAAAATATATTGAAAATTATAAAGAGGATATTATGAGATTTTGTACATTTAGAAAAAATATGAATAAATGTATAAGATATTGTTAAAGTGCAGTACAATTATTAGATGATTGGAAACTTTTAAAATATAACTTATATAGATTTGATTTGTATACTATAAAATAGAAGGCAATAAGTTTGTATTTATTTGGAAATTATATGTATATTTAATATATTATTTTTAATGATGATTACTAGATGGAGGTTTTGTAGATTTCTATAAGAAATGAAAACTTGTTTGATTCTATAAATAAATTTAATTTAATCTTAAGTCAATCAATATTTTATAATTTCTATTTTTTATACATGTTTTTAAGATACTGGTTAACCTTGATTAAGATTATATTAAGTAAGCAAACTTCAAAATATGAGGAAATAATATGCAATATTATATTCATATTAAATTTATTTATAGGATTTAGTTCAATAATGAAATAAATATAGAAAATGAAAAAGGAACACAGCATTTTGTTTTATTTTTTTGACCATTAATAACTACTGAAGCTGAACTTAGTTTGGAAAGTAAAAAAGAAACAATATTTGGGATTACAATATATATAATAGTTTTAATTTGTATTATGAAATAAATACTTTAATTAATTCATTCTATCTCTTTAAAAATATATATATAAATAGATAGAGAATATGAAAATAGATAAAAGATGTCAACTGCTTTTTCATAACAAATTCTCCTAAATATAATGCTACTTATCCAATGTTGTCCTATTCAAATATTCCCAGACTAATTTCTAAATTATAGTGTTCATCAGTGAAGAGCTTTTCGGACTTTTTTGAACAGTGTAATTGGATCTTTTGGATCTATTGTATCTTTCCTCTAAGGAGCTATTTTTTATTTTTTGTTTTACTATAAAGCTAATTATGAGTAAATAAGCAAATATTTTATCTAGCGCCATGCTTGCAATTATATTTCATTCCAATATCAGCCTTTCGAGCTAATTGAGCACGCGCCTTTTGAGAGTGTTAAATAAATGAATACTCTCCTCTTCAATCCAAGATATAGTATTTATGCAGGAATAAAAAGAATCCCTCTTATTCCTATGACTCAAATTCTTTTATATGAGCAAATCTGAAGAACTGTTGAAGAGAGTGTGAGTAGATACTCACTTTAAATTACTATTTACGATGTTTTTTGTAAATAGTAATTTAAAGTGAGTATCTGCTCACGCTCTCTTCAACAGTTCTTCAGATTTGCTCATATAAAAGAATTTGAGTTGTAGGAATAAGAGGGATTCTTTTTATTCCTGCGTAAATACTATATCTTGGATTGAAGAGGAGAGTATTCATTTATTTAACACTCTCAAAAGGCGCATGCTCAATTAGCTTGAAAGCCTGATATTTGAATGTAATATAATTGTAAACACGGCGCTAGATCAAATAATTGCTTATTTACTCATAATTAAGTTTCAGTAAGAATGACATTTAAGTAAGTTCTAAGCAATTTCACTGATGTCATTCAGCCAAAAAACATTGTAAATAGTAATTTAAAGTGAGAATTCTACTCATGCTCTCCTCAACAGTTCTTCAGATTTGCTCATATAAAAGAATTTGAGTCATGGGAATAAGAGGATCCTTTTTATTCCTGCATAAATACTATATCTTGGATTGAAGAGGAGAGTATTCATTTATTTAACACTCTCAAAAGGCGCGTGCTCAATTAGCTTGAAAGGCTGATATTGGAATGAAATATAAAGCTAATTGAAAAACTTTTTAATTTTTTTCCAAAGCTTATTTGCTTGCATAATCATATTGTTATGAAACCAGCTTACTTTTTATATATATGGTAGTGTTAGTTTTAATAGTCTTAAGAATCTGTTATCTTGATAGTATAACAAAAAGCAAAAAATGGCTGCTAGAGGAAAGATACATTAGATTCAGAAGACTCAGGTGCACTCTTCAAAAAAATTCAAAATGTTTCTGACTGGGTCTGGAGATATTTGGATAGGACCACATTAGATAAGGATTTATAAAGCACTATCATTTGACATTTATTGATTGCTAAGGCTTACACTAGATGGCATAAGAGTAAGAAAAGAGATGAATAGAAATATATAAGCTAAGACCGTGTGAAATCTTCTTGGTCATGTGATGAACTATATTTTCAGATTTTTTCTTTGTCATTCAGGAAGAGTAATAGATAATGATTGTTATTGTGGTATGCATATTGTTTAGATCTTCTTGCTGATGTTTCAATAATTATTAGGGTAGAGGCTGTCTTCTCTTTTGTAATCTAATCACTACTATTCTGCAGAAAATAACTTATTGAAATAGTGTTAAGCAATCTTCATCACTATGCACAGATTTGAAACATCCACTTATTGATTTTTTTTCATATGAATCATCTCCTTTTTACACAAAAGAAACCCCCAAAAACATTTGACTTATAAATAAATTGATTTTAAGACCTATGTGACCGATCATCATAAAATTATATGTAATTTTTTTTCTTTTACTATAAAAATACTACATCATGTATATTACATCTATGGTATAAAATCTACTTTATATAAAATAAAATTCCTGCTAATTTTGATTTGGGATATTGATGTTTAAGGACTTCACCTATTGTCATTTTTTACAACTTTCTGATTATTATATAATTTTCATTCTATTTTTTCACTTTTTCAAAAAATTATCCACTGCAAAAATATTTAGTTAAGTATTATTATTCTAAAATTTAAATGTGTCTTCTTTTTTTTTTTTAAACAAAAAAAAAAAGAAAATTCTTTAAAAATTATGAAATTTTTTATTACTTGGGTTTTGAAAATCGTTTCTCTTCTAATCAATTTTTTATCTTTTACAAAGTTCAATTATCAATTAAACATTATTTCCATATCTGAGGTAAAGTAGTTCATTTTCTCATCATTTATTAGCTTCTATCCATTTTCACAATAAGTCATTGTTTATAAGAGTATCAGACTCTTTATACAGTAGTGCTACCAAGTGCAAGCTTTTATAATCAATGGATGTAGGAAGGTTTGTCATAAAATCCTTATGTAGTGCTTACTCATTCAACATCCCCCAACAATGTGACCCTCCAGCAGCCATCTTTTACCTATTTGGCTAACTATAGAACTAAGAACCCAAAGATGAAAACAATGTTTCCAACCCAAGCTCATTCACTTGTATAGTCATATAGATCTGAACTCGGTTCAGTATCTATACATTCTGGTGTCTCTGGTTTTTCAATACCCACAGTCACCATTATTGGCACTGATGAAATTCACAAACTAGAAACTAGTCTGGGAATGTTGGATGAGTAGGCACTAGATAGTGATTTTCCCTGCACCCATTAATTACAAAATCTTGCACTTGATTGCACTACTATATGGAGAGTTTTGTATGCCTATTTACAGTATGTATAAACACTTGAAATGGTGATCATGTGAATCATTGTTTAGATGTTGATTTTGCTTTATCTCCAGATGATATGCTGATTTCATTTCACATACAATTATTAGATGACATATTAATAGTTTTTTTATAACATTTGCTATTTTATAACCAAATTATAAACTGTGATGGGAATATAGTTTTTTAAAACTATTCTTAATTATTGTATTGCTGCAGTTTACATTTCAGAAGTTTGCTATTAAGTGAAAGAAAATTCTGTGATTTTTTTTTGAGGCTTTAAAGAAACAAGCAGTGTAAATTCTTAATGCCTGTTCCATATATTATTATTATCATTGTTATTACTATTGCTATATGATTATTCACATAGTAAACACATATGAATGAGCTGTTCAACAACAGACATCAGCTAATATGATGAGTGTGCTGCTGTTTGTCTTTGAATTTAAGTCCAAAACAAACCTACAGTCCTTCCTCACAAGTGCCTGATGGTCAGTTCTTAACTGAGAGAATGGTTGGAGTTTTTTGAGAGTAGGATAAAAGATTCATATATACATTAATGATGATTTTTTATATTTACATTCATAGCACATAAAAGTGAATTAAAATCTTCATATCTCAGATGCTGTGAAGTTGTCAGCCAAACCAGGATTTGGAAATTAAAGACATAAAGTGCTAAAGTATTCTGCATAAAACTGTAGGCCAATATTTGAAAATGACTTTATACAGCTAGCTATAATTAGAAGATACTTTTAAATGAACATGACTATTTAATATTAAATGAGTCATTGTCAGGTTTTCTAAAGTTAGGTTACAACGTAATTGATTTGACAAGTGGATGTGTATTTTGTAATAAAGTCACAATTGGTGGAAAGCTTATGGAATGGAACTCACAACATTGATGGTATATTAGGTAAAATTGTATAATCAGTTATTCAATTAAATGGAAGACACTAAGTGTGGATGAATTACTTTTATGACCCAGCAGATTTTCATTGTGATGAAGATAATTATAGAAGATTTTTATATAAACATAAAGCCAAACAACATTTGAAATTGTTGGGATTTTTAATGCTAGAATTGGAAAATAACTGAAAAATGAAGCTATTGTTGGTAAATGTGGTTATAGAGGCAAAACTAGAAATTGCAGATTTCAAAGCTATCCATATTTGAATAAGGTCAGTTAGAAAAAAATGGATACTCTGTCAAAAGCTTTTACACAGATAGCTGATTCAAAAAAGCAATTTATCAATAAAATTTCATCTGAGATAACACTATGTGTAAATCAAAAGAGGAATATGACGATGTTTAAAATTGAATAGTTTATTTGAAAAAAAAAAAAAAAAGATCTAGAATTCTACAAAATGGTATGAAAAATGAGTGTTAAAAGAGACAATGAAATATATGAGTTAATAAAAAAAAACTATAAAGCAGACAGAAATCTCAAAAATATAAAATATCTTGGTATTAGAAGCAATAACAAAAAAAGGCAGCATTATCAGTAAAAATAGAAGGATGTGGAAGAATTTTATAGCCCTTCAATTGCAGTATTTTTGAAATTCCAAATATTTAATTAAATACAATTAAATTTATCAAGAATGGAAAATCTCCAAAAATTGATAGAATTAAGATAGATATTTCAAATGAAGCAGGTAAATAAACAGATAAAATGTTACCAAAGTTATGCAGAAAATATCTAAATAATAAAAACTTACCTGAGGTTCTAAAGCATGCAATAATCAGATTTATATTTAAGGAAAATGTAAAGGAAGCTATTAGAAATTACAATCCTATCTGTCTTCTGACATTTAAGATTATAACAACTCAAAAAGAGAACTTTAGATTCAAACTAATCAAAAGAGTAAGCTGAATTGAAAGATGATTGCAGCACAGTAAATCATATTCAAGTTTTATGAGAAGTTACGTAGAAGACTAAGGAAAGTAAGTTGCATTTGCTTTGGCTTTGTACATCATGAAAATACAATTGGTTCTTTAAACATTTCTGCAGTAATTAAAGCTTTGGAATGTCAAGTCAGGATATTGTTAAACCCTGAAGAATATTTATCAAAATGCAATAGCAAAGTTTAAACTATATGATGATTCCAAGAACATTATTTGCTGTTAAGAGTGTGTAACAGGAAGATTCCATCTCTCAAAAGCTTTTATCACAGTTTTGTGTGAAATATTGTGTGAGGTAAAATGGGAAGTAAAAGACAATAAATGGTTACTTATTAATTTATTTGGATTTTGCAAATGGTGTGATTATTTTCACAAATAATGCTTCAGAACTTTAGTAAAGGTTAGAAGAGCTATATACGCTGAAAGAAAACAAGAATTAAAGAAAAAATGCTAAGTTTAAAATAATGCTTGTTGTTGTTTGAAAAACAGAAAAAGGTAAGATTGATAGTAAGAATTAGATTTAATTAACTACTGTCAATATCTTGGTAATCTTATTTAATATGAAAGAAAATATGGCTAAAATTAATTGTATAATTAAATTTGAAATTTTTTTGGTAGAAATAAATTTATTAAAAAGAAATATCCTTAAGTGTTTGAAGAAAAAAAAAAGATTTTTAAGAAAAGTGTTCTACTATTTTTAATTTTTGATCTGAGACTGAATTGGCCATGGAGATATACATTTTGAGAGTAACAAGAATGAATTAAAAGCAAAATGTGTGCGTGCGAAAACAAATTGGTCTCAATGATATTATTGAAAGAATTAAGAAATTGAAATAGAATTAAAAAGGACTATTGAATTCTCAAACTAGATCCCAAAGAAACTATGAAAGATCTAGACAGAAACCACATGTGAAATGGATAAATGACATAAGAATATTCGCTCAAATGTAGAATAGAGAACTAGAGAAATTTGGAGTTTAGTGATTTAAAATGGTGACGATGAGCGCATTTTACATATAGTTTAATAAAACTCACTTCGTATGTTTTTCTTAAGAAACATGTCAAATTAAATCTGTATTTTTATATTGGACTATTTCCATCATCTTATGTGTGTTGAATGTCTTTAGAAAAGTTTAATTTTTAGTTAAATATTCCAAATGCATTCAACTGTTAGTAATATCACAGCAAACAGATTAGTATATACACAACGTTTCGAGAGGTATTTTTCTCCTCTCTTCTTCAGGTGTTGCTGGCCTGACCAGTGACAGTACTAGCATGGGATTCAATTATCAAGATTCTAAGGGCCCAGGTTCGAATCCCATGCTAGTACTGTCACTGGTCAGGCCAGCAACACCTGAAGAAGAGAGGAGAAAAATACCTCTCGAAACATTGTGTATATACTAACCTGTTTGCTGTGATATTACTAACATTTGTTTGCTGTGATATTACTAACAGTTGGTGCATATACTAACCTGTTTGCTGTGATATTACTAACAGTTGAATGCATTTGGAATATTTAACTAAAAATTAAACTTTTCTAAAGACATTCAACACACATATTAGATGATGGAAATAGTCCAATATAAAAATACAGCTAGAACACCATCATCACAAACCTTCAGAAAAACACAATATCTAATTAAATGTTTACAAATTCAAAGTAATCATAGTAATATTATTATTATTCTGAAGCTTACATGCTATGAATTATTTGTTCATCAGTTGGTAGAAAAATTCAATTATAGCCGCATCTGTTTTTTTTTTTCTAATTAGCAGCATTAATGTTATTATTAAATTTGATATTGAAGAATCCTATATTTAATTATGTTAAAAATATTCAAGAAACAGATAAGAGAGAGGCACATCCATGGCCATATTAACCTGGGAATTTACAACTGGCCTAAACAGTAACTGATCAACCACCCCCTAAATAATTTCCTTGAAAATAAGTATTAAGATTTAATAAAATCCTCCAACCATAGCTCACCAAAACAGGGCTTACTAACAATGGGATTTTGTTATAGACTTGATGAATGATATATTCACCTTGTATCCACTGACTAAGTTCTTCACTAACACTCATTTGTATTCTACTGACTTTTGGATCAATCCTTCTTTGTATACATCATCCTGTAACCTTACCTAGCTAATTTTTATTGTTTCTTTGTATTCGTCTATAGGTCAAATAAAATTATCTTGAAAGAGAAGAATCCTATATTTATAAATAATGTATTAGAATCGTACTATGCCCAAGTAATGATAATGATTTTAGACCTCACCTTTGATACAATTTATTGTAAAAAATAAATCATAGATATAACAAAATATCTTTACTAACAACTTATTATAAGAACAATTTATTATTAGAACAGCATAATCTTTTAAAAGATATTTATATAATTTATAAAGCTGCTTTAAATTAAATTGTAAAAGAATGTTTAGAATCAATTTGGATAAAAGTTTTTTTCTCTCTCTTTTTCTTATCTCAACCAGAAAAATCTACTGAATTCCACTCATATAAATAACAAACAAACGAATAATGAATGCCTTTCTGTAACTTGTAAATGATATTTTGACACCGATTAATGTTTTGTTTATGCAAGAAAGAACTTGGTTAGTTTTTTTTTTTTTTACAATTGATTTATGTAAGATTAAATAGTAAAAGAAATAAAAGAGCCAAAATATATTATTAAAACAAAATATTTGTTAGAGAATCTATACCTTTATGTTGAAAATTTCCAAGATTTCTACGTATGGATTTCCTATAGTTTGAAATACTCTCACATAGAGATAAACAATTCAAAACAAAGCAAAACTCTCCATATAGTAGTGCCATGTGATCATGTGATGTTTCATAGTCAGAGATACAAAAAAATTTAATTTAATATAGTTTTTGATTACTATTATTTTTAAAATAATATCTTTTAATGAAATCCAATCACAATTCTATTTATTATTGAAATATAAATATCATGTATATACTTAACCTAGATGTAATTAAAGGAATTTGAACACAGACTTTCAATCTCTCCACAGTCATTCACCTATCTAATATAACCGACACACATGGCTTATACATGTGAAAAAGATAAATTTCCAGTATAGTATTTCATACTGAACCAGCACTCATTAGCTAGTTCAGATCAACATCTCCCATATATATATAAAATCAGTGCTCAGCTTATATTAAGATAGCAAATCTACACCCTTTAATGGACATGTTTTAATCCTCTCCATTCTCCAACTCCAGCCATCCATATCACTGAAAATCTGTCCATTAAGTAGATTTGGTATCTTAATATAAACCAAACACTGATTATATATGTATGTGGGAGATGATGATGCGGACCAACTGATGAGTGCGGTTCAGCATGAAATACGTATATTGGAGATAGTTTACCTTTTTCACATATATGTGTCATGTGTTTTGATTATATTGAATAGAATGTATGACTGTAGGGAGCTTGAAAGTTTGGGTTCAAATCCTCTTTAATTAATTCTATTTATTGTAACTAAAATGTATTTACTGCGATAATTTTTTTTCTTTTCATTTTAAAAATAGTTACTTTCTTATTAATTTAATAAAAATATTTGTATGATTATGCTCTGTAGGTCATATGATGTGTGAGTAAATTAGTGCAATATTTAATGTTTAGCAATCAAACTGAATCTTTTTATTATTATTACAGTATTTAGCTGAGAATTCTGGAACTATAAAAAAAGATATTAAAATGATATTGTGAACATTGGCTTGTGCTTCACGTTAGTGAATGGAAGATACAACAATGAAAACATGCTGTTAAAACATTACGATATATGTTTTTCAGAACTACTTGTGTTTATTTATTCCAGTACTGCCATCTATTGTAAAAATTCTGATCATATGATGTTTAGAGTTTAAGTTTAATTATTCCATGGATACTTATTAAAACTATATCCAGGGAAATTTTTTTCACAGGGGGAAAACCCTCCACATTGTAGCACCACTCAGTGCAAGCCAGAGTAATTAATGGATGCAGGAAGGCTTGTGCATAAAATCCCTATCTTGTGCCTACTCATCCAATATTCCCAGACTAGTTTGTGGCTTTCATCAATGAGGAGCCTTCAATCTGTGAGCACTGCACCTAAATCTTAGAATCTAATGCAAACCTCCAGCAACCATATTTTACCTTATTAGCTAACTATAAAGCTTTAAGCTTTGAGTCCAAAATGAAAACACAATAATGTTTTCAAATCAAGCTCATAAGCTTGTATAGTCATATCGATTTGAATTCAGTTCAGTATTCATACTTTTTGGTAACTTTGGTTCATTAATAACTACAATCACCATAATCCTATTGAGCAGGATTGTTATTAAACCACTGAGTGGCACTACTGTGTAGGGAGTTTTGCTTCTGTGTAAACAGCTTGTATAAGCATAAAGGATGGTGATCATGTGATGTTTAGTGGATATTTTTTCCATATTTCCAAATTAGTTTCTGCTTGTATATTTCAGCAGTGAAGAGTTTAAACCTGGTTCTAGTCATCTAAACTTTTTGGGGCCATTTCTAAGTAGCAGCCAATTTTACTCTTTTCTTTTTATCAAGCTACCAACCTGAAACATCTTAATGTATTGACTCTAAACCAATTTACCTACATAGTTTTATAAATTAAAACAAGCAAAACTAACTATATATATTGCCACACACAGCAAGCTAGAGTAATCAATGGATGCCAGAAAGCTTGTGCATAAATCCCCCATCTAGTGCCTACTCATCCAATATCCCCAGGCTAGTTCTGGCTTATGGACTTCATCAGTGAGGAGCCTTGGATCTGAGAGCACTGCATCTAGATCTTAGGATCTAATGTAACCCTCCAGCAACCATCCTTTCTATCTCCATTTAACTACAAAACTATTAGTCTTAAACTGAAAACACCTTAATGTTTTCAATCCAAGTCCTTTAGCTTATATAGTCATATGGGTCTGAACCTAGTTCAGTAGTCATACATTTTGGTGCCTTTGGTTCTTTAATAACCATAGCCACCACTATCCTATTAGGCAGGATTGGTTTTAAGCCAATAAACATCACATGACCACCTTCTCTTATGCTTGTGTATAACTGTTGTTAAAACAGGCAAAACTATCTATATATATTGTCACACACAGCAAGCTAGAGTAATCATTCGATGCCAGAAGGCTTGTGCATAAAATCCCCATCTAGTGCCTACTCATCCAATATCCCCAGACTAGTTTCTGGATTATGGCCTTCTTCAGTGAAAAGAGCCAGGCTCCTCACTGACGAAGGCTATAAGCCAGAAACTAGTTTGGGGATATTGGATGAGTAGGCACTAGAAGGCTCCTCACTGACAAAAGCCATAAGCCAGAAACTAGTCTGGAGATAATGGATGAGTAGGCACTAGATGGGGATTTTATGCACAAGCCTTCTGGCGTCCATTGATTACCCTAGCTTGCTGTGTGTGGCAATATATATATACTTAGTTTTGCTTGTTTTAACAACAGTTATACACAAGCATAAGAGGAGGTGGTCATGTGATGTTTATAGTTTTATAAATGTGACACCAGTTCCTTATCTATATATTTTTGTTGTCCTCAGTTTTATAATAGTTGTAGAAATTTTTATCTTTTGGGTTAGGATTGGTAAACAAAAAAAAATCATATGATAGCAAATTCCATATGCATTTTAAAATCTTTCTAGTCATTCTACCCAATGCTGTCATATATTATAAACTTGAGTAATTAATAGATACTGTTTCTTTACTTGATATTTTTTGAATGTTAGATAGTTTACTATCATTTATCTCAAATAAAAACTATTGAAGTTGTTTATTATGTAATACTGATCTTATTGAACGTCGTCCCCCCCCCAATGTAACCATGACAACACATATGTTATGCATTATTCAGAGTACTGCAAACATTGATAAGAGGAATGTAAATAAATTGCCATGAGATGCTAATGATATTTCATAATGCAATTAGGACAATCCTAAGTTAAATTACTTTAATTCATTTTATTTTGATTAATAAGTGATTTTTAATTAAAATCATATCATAACTTGATAGATGTATCATAGTATGATGCTCTATATTTCTGTCTATCAGTTTTATATCTATCAATCAGTTTTAATTCTCAAAAACTTTATATGATCTTAAGAAATAGACTTTTTATACAATCGATTAAGAAATATATAATAATTTCTAACCTAAAAAAATGATCAACTCACATTTATGTACATTTTATAAGTTTAGTTAATTTAGATAATGTATATCTATCAGTAGATATACAAAACAATATTGTATGGCATTTGAAGATCTATGTAGACCTTGACTTAACCAAAGATACTTAGTGGGTCAAAATGCATTTTAGGAACAATTAGCATATTTTTTTTCCAGTGTCTAAAACCATATATTTGAAATATAAGAATGAGTTTTATTTGCACTTTCTGAATATAAGATTATGATGATTAAAAAGAAATTTGAACTTATATTAAATTTAGCTCCAAAAAGAAGTTTGCTATTAACTGAAAAAAGTCCCTTGGTATTATTCTTTCTGAGTCTTTCAAGGAATCAAATAAGGATAATTCTTACGATGAATGTACATGGAAGGCTGCTTATCAATATGCATTGGCAAACTTACTTTTTGTGTGTGAGTTTAAGACTAAGAAAATATCATAGCCATAGTCTTTCTGACATTTTTATTTGATACACCAGTTGCCCTTTTTTGAACATAGTTGATAAATGAGTGTATGTGAATATTAATTGTTTTTTTTATATTTATAATTATGACATAAAAAATTAATTCTGATATTCATTTGTAAAAGTTGTTAATCAATTAAAAATAATTATGGTCAAAGGCAGAAGATGCTAAGAATCATGTTATATACTTAGACTGCCATTCAATTGTGATCTTTTATTTAGCTATTTATAACTATAGATCACTTCCAAATGAAGAAAAACTGGAAATATTGGAAGAACTGTCTATCAGATTTTGTGAAGAAAAGAGTAAAATGAGGAGACAATTGTTGTACTCAAATGTTTTTAGATTTATTTCCCAACCAGATCTTGTTGCACAGAGGATTTTTATATAATAATATTTATGTTTTTTATTACTTTTTACTATGCTTTTTACAACCCAGATCTTCTTCAGAACTTCTACTTATATTTTCAATTCATCTGGATTGTAAAAAGTAATAAAGAACATAAATGATATTAATATTATATGAATTTTGCAATGCAATAAGAAGGATTTTTATACAGTTGTACAAAATGCTTTCAATAAAGTGAAGTAATATTTTAAAAATTTTGATGGAATATTTTAATGTTTATAATTGGAAAACAACTGAACGATGAATGCTATGGTTAAATTAGTCATAGAGACAGAAACAAAAGAGATCATAGACTTTTGGAATTTACAGAAAAAGAAAAATATCTATATTTTAAATTCTTTTTCTGAAAAAATTATATCAAAATAAGGCAAGAAAGCATCCAAATGAACATATTTCAAAGTTGTGTAATAATTCAAAGTTGTAATGTGTATAATACATTCAGAATAGGAAGTGATAATTGATTATGAGATGAAATATACATGTTAATGAAAAGCAGGTGAGGTAAACCCATTACAAAAGATATTATAAATCATTGATATCTGTAGAAATGAATCTTAAGAAGAACCTAGAAATTGATTTATATATATCATACCATTTCCAACTTTCTTAAATACTTCAACAATCCTATTTTTTATATCAAAACTTTATTCTTACAGTTTCGATTGTCCTGCAGTTATCATCAGAGCTACAATATCCAAATATATAATTATACATTTTATACACATATTTATATACATAATTAAATACACAATTAAAACATACATCTTAACCTGACCATTATAAGAAATCATTTTCCATTTTATTACTTTACTCTTAATTAATTTTATTCACATTTGTTTTATATTATTTTATTTTTAAATTATTTTATAAACCATTATAATTTTAATTATAAAAAACTAACTTTTTATTCTACTAATTAATACATATATTATTATTATCTTTTTACTTATATTTTTAATCGACTTCTAACCTTTTCTTATTTTTATTATATATTTTATAATTAATCATTAACTGATTTATATTGCAAATTACCTTTTTACTTACAAATATACAAGATTAATTCAACAGAAATATGATAACAGATCAACTATTTATTTGCATTGATTAGAAACAGATCATAGGTTTGAGAAAGATAATATAAAAATGATTAATTATACAAATAATAGAAGGGATAGGAAATTAAAGAGGCAATATTGATTAAAAATATAAAACCAAATCTTAATAGGAATTTTGGGGATAAAGACAATTATTTTATAAACAATTATTATTAATAATAGTTTGAATATAAAAAGATTTAAAAATTACAGTTTAGAAAATGATGTTAGAGGAGATGTTAAGCAAGTATACAAATTTTGAAAATTTTGTCAGTTGGTTTTTAGAAATAGGATTGTAAGGAGGTTGAGTAATTGGTAAAGTAAAAAGGTAATTTGTAATGTAAAAAAAAGTTAAAAAATTATAAAATATGTAACAGAAATAAGAAAATGTTAGAAGTTGATTAAAAATATAAGTAAAAAGATAATAAAACTATATGTATTAATTAGTAGGATAAAAAGTAGTTTTTTAAAATTAAAATTATAATAAATAGTTTTTTAAATAATTTAAAAATAAAATAATATAAAATAAATGTGGATAAAATTAAGAGTGGAGTAATAAAATGGAAAATGATTATTTATAATGGTCAGGTTAAGATGTATATTTAATTATGTATATAAATATGTGTATAAAATATATTAATTGCATAATTATATATTTGGATATTGTAACTCTTATGCTGACTGCAGGATAGTTGAAACTGTAAGAATAAAGTTTTAATATAAAAAATGGTATTGTTGAAATGTTTAAGAAAATTGGAAATGATATATGTAGATATAAAAATCAATACATAAGGAAAGGAAGAAGAATTAAATTGTTTTATAATGTTAACAAACTTTGAAGATGGTCTATGTGAATGAAATCATTAAGGAGTTAATTGGTTTTCTACCCAAAACTATTTCTCCATCTATATTTTTAAAAAGCAGTAATTTATCTATAAATTTTTATGTGAGACAAGGCAATATAGAAAGAAAAAAATGAAAATATTTAAAAATGATTCATTTTAAGGAATTGAATATTAATTCTTCTGTAAAGTGGTATGAAAAGATTTAATGGCAACATAAGAAATATAAAAAATTTTAAATGATATGAGGCATATAATTAAATTTATAAAAAATGGAAAAATTCTTAAGAAATGAGAAATTATTATAGGTATTTCAAAAGAAAAATGTGTGTGTGGGAGGGGGGTCGTTTGACAAAGCTGCATATCAAATGCTTAAATAATAGATATACCAGATGATTGGGAAAATGCAATAGCAATATTGGTATTTAAGGAAGGTTAAAAGGGGAAGATATTACAAAATGCATACCTATTAGTTTTTATATAACATTTTTTCTAAAACCATTGCAACTTATCTACAGAGAATTTTGAATTCAAGCTAATTAAAGGAATAAGCTGGATTTAAAATTGATTGTAGCACAATAATTAGCATCCATGTTCTAAGGATGTTACATAGGAACTCAATGAATATGAATTACCATTTTGTTTTGGCTTTGTAGATTATGAAAACATCTTTGGTTCTATAAATATTTTTGCAGTGATTTAAGTTTTAGAATATCAAGACAGATCACAATATTGTTAAATTCTGAGGAATATTTATCAAAAATGCAACAGCCATCTTTAGTCAAAATAAATCAAATTATCGGTAGAAAGTATTTTGCGATTTAAAATAAATTTAAAAAAATTAAAAATCAGTGGATATTATTTAAATCATTCAGATTTTACAAATGATTTGACTGATTTTTCAAATAATGATTTAAAGCTTCAGAAAACATTACAAGAATTATAAAGATGAAAGCAAGAAAGTAGGTCTATGGATAAATTACTAAAAATTTCTTTACTTTACTTTCTCCTTTTCAAAAAGGAAAAAGTAAAGACTAGTGATAGTGAATTAAAGGAAGTCAGCAACTAAATATCTTTGTCATATTATCGATACAGATAAAAACATAAGAATTAAACTTGGATACAATGAACTGCTTATGGTTGAATTAATTTAATATTAAAGGAAATGTGCTTATTTGCTTGAAAAAAAAAAAGATTTTTACTATGTTTTACTACTGCTTTATAAGGAGAAATTAAAAGTGAAATACATAGATAAGAAATGAATGTCACTGACGTAATCGGAATAGTGTTCGAAGTGGGAATGTCACTAGAAAGGATAATAATAGATATATGACAAAAGTTATAAACTGGATCCCAAGAATTATAAAAGATCAAAATATTACATGATTACCATTTCATATGATTACACATGCTATTAATAAGAATACCACATTCTCCATACAGTAGTTGTTATGAAGGTTTGCACTTGGTGGCACTACTATATGGACATTTTGGTAAACTTATGAATTATAAAAAACCTGGAAATAAACAAAAAAAAGCAGTTTTGTTCGTAATGTCAATGAATTAAATTTGATTAAACTTGAAGAAATTTTTATTCTACTGGAAAATAGTTGAAACTTTCAAAGGTATTTAGATTTAAAGTCAATATAATCATTTGTTTATTGAAAATTGATTGTTATGAATATTCGTTTTCTAAAAAATATAGTAAATTTGTAAACTTTTATTATCAGTAATGTGTAAAACATTGTAGACATCAAAATATTGCTTATGATAATTTGCACTTAAGTAAAGCAATCCATCTAATAAATTAAGTTTTGTTATGAATGTTGTATGCTACTTTTTTATCCAACTAATTCATTTTTATTTTTTAGTTTTCAAAAATTTTCTGAACTTCTCCCTGAATGATTTTCCTCTTGACGTACCAAATACTGTCATCACATTAAAGCCACAAAAAATTTCTCAAGGGTGAGTAATATTTATTAAGATCTAGAATATTCTCCACACAGTAGTGCCACCCTGTGCCAACCAGAGTAATCAATGGATGCCAGAAGGCTTGTGCATAAAATCCCTATCTAGTGCCTACTCATCCAATATCTCCAGACTAGTTTCTGGCTTGTGGCCATCATCAGTGAGGAGCCTTGGATCTGAGAGCACTTCACCTAGATCTTAGGATCTAATGCAACCCTCCAGCAGCCACCTTATAACTCTACTTTACTACAAAACTATGAGAATGAAATTGAAAACAATAATATTTTCAATCTAAGCTCAATAACTTATATAGTCATATGGGTCTGAACTCAATTCAGCACTCATACATTTTGGTGTCTTTGACTCTTAAACAACCATAGCCACCACTATCCTATTAGGCAGGATTGGTGTTAAACCACTAAACATCACATGATCACCATCTCTTATACTAGCACATAATTGTTGTAAACAAAGACAAAACTCTTCATACAGTAATGCCACTCTGTTCCAAACAGAGTAATCAATGGATGCCAGAAGGCTTGTGCATAAAATCCCTAACTAGTCTCTACTCATCCAATATCCCCAGACTAGTTTCTGTGTAGATTTTGCCTTTGTTTACAACAATTATGTGCTAGTATAAGAGATGGTGATCATGTGATGTTTAGTGGTTTAACACCAATCCTGCCTAATAGAATAGTGGTGGCTATTGTTGTTTAAGAGCCAAAGGCACCAAAATGTATAGGTGCAGAATTGAGTTCAGACCCATATGACTATATATGCTATTGAGCTTAGATTGAAAATATTATTGTGTTTTCAATTTCATTCTCATAGTTTTGTAGAAAAGTAGAGTTAAAAGATGGCTGCTGGAAGGTTGCATTAGATCCTAAGATCTAGGTGCAGTGCTCTCAGATCCAAGGCTTCTCACTGATGATGGCCACAAGCCAGAAACTAGTCTGGGGATATTGGATGAGTAGGCATTAGATAGAGATTTTATGCACAAGACTTCTGGCATCCATTGATTACTCTGGTTGACACAGGGTGGCACTACTGTACAGAGAGTTTTGCTTTTTGTTACAACAATTATGTGTTAGCATAGAGATGGTGATCATGGGATGTTTAGTGGTTTAATCTAGAATATTCATAAAAGAAGTAGTGAACTTTTTTTTTTTTACTGATTCTATTCATAATTAAATGTAAAAGAATAGCTTGAGCTCAGTTTCAGGGTGCATGTGCATGCAAACATGGTATTTTTTAAATTTTGAAACAAAAAGAAACCCTCTCTAAAGTTTCAAGTTTCTCTCCTAAAATCCATACCGAGTTTTTGTGCAGTCAAGTGATTCTGAGAATACTTGCAAGAGCATCATTTATAAGTATATAATTCCAAATTCTGTGGATTTAAAATAAATGAAAGTATAAAAAAAATATTTCATTAGGTAAATAACTAGGTTTCGCTCTCAAGTCTCCATTTTGGAGGACAAAATTATATGATCTATAAACTCAAAAGGTAATATGACATTTTAGCACAATATGACAGGTTGTACATAACAGATAAAATAAACTTTTATACCCTCATCTGGGATGATAATTGATCCATGTGATGTGATATGATGCACTGTGACTTCTCCTTATACGGAGTCAGGAATCTCTCAGCAACCATTCCCAGAGAAACCTGTTAGCCACTTTACCTTCCCTTTCCATTCCCCATCCTGTTTTCCCATAATCTGCTTCATCCCATTTCCACAACATAATCTTTGTCAACTCCATGGTTTTCATATCTAAACCCCCCTTATCTTTTCTCAAATGCAGCATGAAAACCAATAACCCACTTTCTGTATAATCACTTTGTTCATATTTATTTTTCCATAACTTCATTATTTGTACCCTTTCTGCTCTCAAGCATTTACATTGAATTAATAGATGCCTGATATTTTCTGTGTGTTCCTTACACAACTTGCAGACTAAAATCCATGACCTTTGATTCTACCATTCTGCCATTTATCACACAGCTTGTCACTAATAAAATGTCCACAAATAATAAATAATTGAAGATTTTCAGGATTTTTTTCATTAAGAAAAAATATAATATCTAAAAAAAAGGTAGATAATGGAAAGCTAATCCATAAATAACTTTTTTCATTTAAATCATTAAAACATCATATGATCATTTTTTTCTTTTGCTTGCACACTTTGAAGAAAAAGTAAACATGTGATGTTTAATGGTTTTAATAGCAATCCTAGCCAAATGATAATGGTAACTATGGTGATTAAAAAACCAAAGACATCAAAATATATAAATACTGAACTAGATTCAGATCTGCATGACCATACAAGTGAATTAGCTTGGATTGAAGATATTATTGTGTTTTCAGTTTAGATAATAGCTTTACTTACCAAAAAGATAAAAGATATGTTCTGGAAGGGTGCTAGATCCAAAGATCCAGGTCCATTGTTCTCATATCCAAGGCTTCTCATCAATGAAAGCCATAAACTAGGAACTAATTAAAATATTAGATAGGTGGACTCTGAGATGAGGATTATAATGCACAACCAACAGTTTTTATTGATTATTATAGCTTGCACTAGGTGGCACTATTGTGTGAAAAAATTTTCTACTGTTTTTTAATTTTAAGTTGAAACAAAAATAATAATAATAGCAAAGTGTTAGGTATCAGGAACACTAAATTGACAAAAACTAAAAACTATAAATAAAATTTAAACATGCAAAAAACATAACATTTAATAATAATATTTTACAGAAATAAGTGTGGAATGATTTAAGAGATGCATCTCCTAGCCAGGGCCGGCGCTGGGTACTAGGCGCCCGCATGCAAATTTGATTTTGGCGCCCCTGTCAATATGTATGTTTACTAAGGTGACCCGACCGTGTCCCGTGGCGTTTTAAAAAAGTCATGATTTTTAGAAAGAATGCACGATGTAATGCTATTTTTGATATCAAAAATAGCATAAAATTGATTGTTAAATTATATATTATTTCATACAAACGGTTTGTATGAAATAATATATAATTTAACACGGCAAATTTAGATGTTAGAAAAATTTGCAGAAATTTTAAAAATAATGTGTTTGTTAAAAATAGACAGAGTGATTCAAATATATATATATAATAAATTAAAAAAAAATAATGTTTGAGATTAAAATATTTAAATGTTTAAAATAATTTTCGAAAAACATTTACATATTTTAATCTCAAATATTTTTTTTTTTAAAATTTCATATTTATTATTTGCGTCACTGTCTGTTTTTAACAAACCCATCTAACCTCTAAATTTATGCAAATATTAGCAAATTTAATAATAAATTTACAATTTATAAATGAAATAATTTTAAAAAAAGATAATATTACAAACATACATATTTAATTTATTATTATTAATGTACGCTATATCTATATAAACGCTCCATATAAACCAAATTTTTAATCAGCCCCCCCCCCGGTCAATGGTGTCCCGTTTTACCAATGTTAAAATCTGGTCACTTTAATGTCCACCTACATGTTATAAATATTAGTGTACAAAATCTTTCTAAGGGAAACAAACAAGGCAATGTAAATAAATAATTTTTAATATTAAAAAAAAAGAAAATACAGTTAAAAAAAGTAAATGCATTACAAAACATGTTATAATGATAATAATTTTATACTACTTGACTTCATATTAATAAACCTTGATATGATTGTATTTATTTCCAGTTCTGCACAAATATCATTTTCAATAGCAATTAATGCCAAATTAACAAGCCGTTTTTGTGACATAGTTGTTCTCAAGTAAGTTTTAATTAATTTTAACTTAGAAAAAGAGCGTTCACCGCTTGCAACACTAACAGGTAATGTTAATAATATTCTTAAAGCTATTGATAAGTTTGGCATAGATAAATTATTAGAAACTATAAAATTAAGTGTTTCGAAAGGGTTTTGAGAATTTAAAAAATCCTTTTGAAAAATATCTCGAAAAGCACATAATTCGTCGAATAAATCTGTAGCATTAATATCTTTACTGTTATCAAATTTCAAAATATTTTCTAAATCTTTGCATTTTGCTTGTAACTCGCTCTTATTAATTTCTGATATTTTATATAGAAAATTGAAATTATTATAACATGCTTGAGGAGTTCAAAGCGTTCTGTTAAAGAATTAATCGCTACATCTAAAAGTGTAAAAAACATGTTTATTTTAAATTTTTCTTCAGGTATTTGAGGTGTTTCTCCTGATGCTCGTAATCAAATTGACGAGTTTTTTTTCCGTTGTCGAACTTCTTTGGCAGTTTTAAATTCTTTCTCTCCATCAACCTCTTCGCTAAGTTCATCTGCAATTTTGACAATGTTTTTGAAATTTGAATCTGATCGATATTCTCGTAAAAATTTATTTAGATTTGCGATCGATTCTAAAGCAAGTGAAGCATTCATATTTACATTTTGGAGCATTTTACTGACAGGATTTATTCTATTTAATATATCATGCCAAATTATTAAAGAACAAATAAATTTGTAATCCTTAAGGTTAGTGCAGAGTGATTGAGTTTCATGTTGAATTTCTCTATTAAAAGATTCGTTGTTCATTATTTCATAGAGTGCATCATAAATTTCACCCAACTGATACCGTAGAGGCCGGATTGCATCAATTCTGCTTTCCCATCGTGTTTCTGATGGTTGTTTTAGAGTTAAAGTTTTAATAAATTTTAAAAGGATTGACCACCGTTTATAAGATGATGAAAAAAAATTGTATATTTTTTGAACAATTGCAAAAAAACCAATTGTATCTACATTGACTTTGGCGGCATCGTTTATGATTAAGTTTAAAGAATGAGCAGCACATGGTACGTAAAATGCACGAGGGTTTTTGGTTAAAATCAAATTTTGAAGTCCAGCCTTTTTGCCTTTCATGTTGGCCCCATTATCATACCCTTGACCACGCATGTCTTCAATGGGAATCTTCCATTTTTCCAGTTGTTCAATTATTGTTGTACATAAACCTCGTCCAGTGGAATCTGTTATATCTATGAAACCTAAAAAGTTTTCTCTAATTTTAACCATTCCATTATTACAAAAAGCGAGCGAATAATTATGGTCATTTGTTCAGTTTTACTTGCATCTGGTGTACAATCTAAAATAATAGAATAATATTTGGATTTCTTTATCGATAATAAAATTGTTTCCCTAATTGCTGTACTTAAAATTTCCAATAATTCATTTTGGCTATCTTTGCTCAAATAATGTACTCTATTGTTTTGATCTAGGGCCCTCTCAACATGATTTTCCATAACGGGATCAAACTTCGCAAATAATTCAATTAATTTTAAAAAATTTCCGTTATTTTTTTCGTATAATTTATCAGATGATCCGTGAAATGCTAAATTTTGACTACCAAGGAATTTGATAATTTCAATCAGCCGTTCCAAAACACTCCTCCAATGTTTCTTTTCCATTTCATATAAATTTTGAGATTGACAATCAATAGTAATTTTGTTTTTTAATCTTTTCTCAAGTTCATTCCAATTCAATAAACTTTTCATGTGTGCCATACTAGTTTCATGTCTGTGTAAAGTTGTACTTAAATTTCTCCAATTATTGTATCCTTCTATGAGGCTAGATTCAGTAGATCCAAAAACTTTGCAACAAAAGCAAAACACAGAGTTCAAAATTTCGGAATAAATAAGCCATTTCGAAAAACTACTTCTCCGTTTTCCATTTTTCTATTATAATATACATCAGAAAATTTACGGCCATGTACATCGTTCGGATATATAATATCTTTCTTTTGAACAGGCCCCATTTCTACTAAAATAACACGTAGTTTGTCATCGATTTTATTCCATTCAGCTGGATCTTCTAAATTTGTATACATTTGATATGATATTGGCACAATGACTTTGTTGTCACTTAACTGTTTCTTACTAAAATCTTGTTCAATATTTTCAACAGTTCCCTGTGAACTAGATGATGTGCACGTTTCTGGTTCTTGTTGAGTATAACAGAAGCAGTTGATATTTTAAGATATTTATTAAGTGATCCACTTTGTTTTTTAATGTTTGCTATTTTTTCAGCTTGGCGTTTACGATTTTGTGCACCGGATAGTTTTTTCTTAGTTTTTGATTCCATATTACTTTTACTCATGAACGCCACTTTAAAATAATTTTCAAATGTAATAAATAAATAAATACGGACTCTAATTTATATATTTACATCATGTATCTTAATACTTAAGATTATATATCGCTAATTTAGATGTCCAACACAAATTACTTCTTGCGCCAAAATACAAAACTCTATACGCGGAGGGGAAGAAGTTGTTTAACTTGTTTACCTAAAAAAGGCAGCTAATAAATTGGAAATATTCAGCCATTGACATTAAAAATGGTCAGGTTTTAAAATAACTCAAGTGTCCAGTTTTTTACGCTTGATTGAACATTTTAGTTTTACCATTGGCAAGATTTTCTTTTATCATATATTTTTCTAATTAACACAGGTGGCCTGCCAGGCCTGATTTGCGATTTCAATAGAAAATTTCCTGGGATTATAATTATTGTTTACAAGTTCTTACTAAGATTTTAAAATTTGCGATAAACATCATAAGCAAACGTATGTAATTAATTTGCAAACCTAATTAGTATGCAGAAAAAATAGACTTTTGACAACGATTAAAATATATAAAATAAAAAGTAAACTGAAAATTATATTAAGTTTACTGGAATTATACCTATAATATATATTACATACACGTTCGAATATTTATATCAAATTATTATTTAAATAAAAAATTAGAAAATGTTTTATTTTGCAATATTATAATCGTTTCTTACGATTTCAAAATTATGTACATGATCTAATATATATATACGCATATACATACATAAGTTCTAATTTATAATACTTTTAGTGTGTGTTTATTTATATATTTGCTAGCAGAAAGTTACTTATAGTTTACTATAAGCAGTACTATATATATATAAACATTACAATATGAAATTTGTAATATAATAAACTTTATGTTTAGTTTATTGTTCATGATAAATAATAGATTTGATTGTTTTATATTTTTAATATTAAGCAGAGCTTGTGTGCAGGCCTGCTTGTGTGTGTCATTTAATAAGATATAATATGACTTCATATGATTTTCAATAATCTACTCTCAATAATTTTTGTAAATAAACATTTGAGAATAATATTCTTCAAATGTGAGTATTTTTGTTAGTAGAGTTTTAATTTCTCAGGGATGGCGCCTTCTTTTTCAGATGCTAATCTCTCAGTGATGGCACCTCCTTCTGCCAGCGCCCGCATGCCCGCTTCCGCCGGCCCTGCTCCTAGCATTCTATTTGTAATAGATTTGTAATTATGTGTTTTTCAATATATATTTATCTTTCTTTTGAATAGAATTATGCATTTTTAATTTAACTAATAAATATAATTATGTTGACATATGAGGAGGGGAGATAAGACTGATTTAATCTACAGGGCCACCTAATGATGTCCCTATTCCTGGCTAAAATACTGTAAATTTATGGAGTAGTTGGTTTTCTTTGTGTGTTGACTTAAGTACCTAACTATTTATTCATTATCATGCTTGGGTAAGGTTTGATTAATAAACTTCATTAACAAATATTATTATTGATAATTTCAGTAATGGTAATATATGGGTCCAAGTAAAAAAGGACTTGTACTCTCTCCAAGCTGTCTGAAGCCCATCATTGAATTAATGAATATATTATGCAATAACACTTTATCTATTCTCCACAAAAGATGCAAGATATTACTATGTATTGTATATATATAAATGTTAATAAAAATATATTTTAAAGATCCTTTAAAATATTGTATTGGATAACTTGTAATATTGTTTAAAGTACAATAAAGCATTTATTAAAAAATTATTAAGCACACTGCTATTATTTTTAAAAGTAAATAATTTATTCTGTTTGATAATTTTTAAATAATTTATAAAACACTGTAGAAGAGTCAGCTTTTTAAATTATCCTACATCAATATTTTTTGAATATAAATAATGCATGACTATTGCTCACATTTATTTTTAACTTATTTGTATATATTGTAACAGGGGCAGGTTTTACACTCTGTTCTAAGATAAAAGGAAACTTTAAATAGTCGAGTATATATAGATATCTTTTAATGCATGTATTAAAATATATATAAATTAACTAAAGCAATCTTAAGGGGAGCCTTGTGCTTAATTCATTTTAGTGGGGTATGTGCATGTATATATTGTACACATTCCAATTTAACCTTGTGATTCCATTCCAATAGTGTGATGCATAAAATAGAAAAGAAAAAAAATAAAGTTGTTGAATAATTGTAAGAATTAAAAATATTAAGCATATATAAATAATTATCTGTAGACATAAATTCCATACATTATCATTTTTCTAAGTCTACTAAACATCACATAATCACCATTTCTTATGCTTGCGTATAACTTATTAAAACAGGCAAAACTCTCCATACAGTAGTACCACTCAGTGCCATCCAGAATAATCAATGGATGCCAGAAGGCTTGTGCATAAAATCCCCATTTAGTGCCTACTCATCCAATATCCCCCGACTAGTTTCTGTCTTGTGGCATTACTGTATGGAGAGTTCTGCCTGTTTTAATAACAGTTATGTGCAAGCATAAGAAATGGTGATGATGTGATGTTTAGTGGTTTAACAACAATCCTGTCTAATAGGATAGTGGTGGCTATGGTTGTTAAAGAGCCAAAGACACGAAAATGTATGGGTACTGAACTGAGTTCAGGCCCATATGACTTTATAAGCTATTGGTTTAGATTGGAAATATTGTTTTCAATTTATTCTCATAGTTTTGTAGTTGAGCAGAGATAAAAGGTGGCTGCTGGAGGGTTGCATTAGATCCTAAGATCTAGTTGCAGTACTCTCAGATCCAAGGCTCCTCACTGATGAAGGCCACAATCCAGAAACTAGTCTGGAGATATTGGATGACTAGGCACTAACTGGGGATTTTATGCACAAGCCTTCTGGCATCCATTGATTATTCTGGCTGGCACTAAGTGGCACTACTGTATGGAGAGTTTTGCCTGTTTTTTTAAGTCTACTTATTAACTTTCTATATTTATGTATGTCTAACCAATTATAATGTTCTTTCTTTGTTAACAATATTTTAATATTTTATCATTACTAATTTATTCTATGACTTTAATGCTAATGATATTAATAATCTATAGCTTTCAAATCGTTTATTGTTTTTGATAGGCAAGTTTTACAAATATGAGTAGAGATATGTAAACATGTGTGTGAATGTACAAACATTAAAATTTTAAACATTTATAGACATATTAAAAGAGTCTTTAAATAATTTTGTATTTTCTGTGTAAAATGTTGTTTTTCTTATATATTATTTTAGTTCATTTTTTCTTATTTTATTTGAAAGGTTTAATAAAGTAATGTCAAGGTTGTGAGAGAGATATACAAGGTCAATTTTGACATAATTTCAATGTGATAAATATTGGGGGGGGGGAGAACAATGATTTAATGGTAAGCTATTAAAATTATAGTGATCAGATCGTTTGGACCACACCAAATAATAAATTTTGAAGAAACAAAGATAAAAAGAATGTATGCAGCTGCACTGATAAAGCATAATTTATGGATAACTGAGTGTTCCAATAACAAAATGTGTGATGTCATCAAAAAATCAGCACACATATATAGTCTGAAAAATAAGACACTTTCAGCAGAGCATAATAAGTCTTATTGCTTCTTAGAAGCCACTTTTTTCTACAGACAATGGAGGGGTAGAGAAAAAAATACTTTGTTTGAGGATGTCTTTTTGGCTACTCTAAGGAACTCTGCACATCTGAAGAGTTAAAATCTAAACTGGAAATAACAAATATCATCCTATGGCTGATCTCCAAAGTCTAAGTCTAAAGAAGACTTTGAATCCTGTTATTGTTTCACCTATGCCTTGCTGAATTCAAATAAAAGCCCAAAGTAAAGATGCTGAAATTTATATGAAAAGCAGAAATACCCATTTGTCTATAATGAAGAAATCATCCCAGTATTAAAATGGTACCTAAAGAAATACAATTTATGCCACATCATCATTATCATCATCATCACAGTAAAGCAGAGGAATTGGAAGTCCAAGCCTAAAATAGAAATTTTCCAGTAAACCGCTGCAATTGATGAATCTACGCATGTTGAACATTGGTATGTAGCTGAATTCAAATTCTCAACCTTAAACAAACTGATTTCAAAATGAAATTTATTGGACTCATTGAAACTGTCTCTACATCGAGAATAAAAGAAGAACTTTGTAATATCAATTTTAATTTTGTTTTCTCAATGACTATTAACAATTCTCTTTTAAATAAATCCGTTTATCTCTTTCAAAGTTAAAAAAAAAATGAATCAATTATTAGAAAAGATTTTTCAATAATTATGAATATTGACTTTATTAGTGTAATATGCAATATGCGAGTATGTGCATGTATCGGGTGTTTATTTTAAAAATTAAAATGTTTCTGTGGTGTAAGATTTCTTTTCACTTACTAGAGATATAAACACACACATATCATGCTATATAATATTAAAATGGAATTTAAGTTTCATTACGGGGAAGGGGGGAACATTTTTGGTTATTATTATTATTATTTGAATGTAAGTTAATTTTATTAATAATTCTGTAAATTTTCTATTTGTATTATTGATGATTAACCAATAATAAATTTTAATTTGTTTTTATTAAAAGAAGTTTATATATTTCTTAGAGTTAATCATTGTCTTATGAAATTAGTTTAGTCATTGTCATCATTGATAGATGACAATCATATAAACATAATTTAAATATAACAATATTTTGGTAAATAATTATAGATTGATAAAAGATAAGATTGGTATTGTGATTTAAGCATAAAAGCTGTGGTTGGAAAGATCATTATCATCATCATCTTATTAATCAATAGTCTAAACAAACGTCTTTAATGGTCAGGTATATAAATAATGTTTCTCACTGTATTTGTTTATTATTTGTGAACCATCATAAGAGATATGATTACCATCAAAGCATCTGATAATCTATAGTATTAAATGTGAGCTAGTAACACTTATGATAATATTAAATATGAATTTATGATGTTAAACTCTTATGTGATAATTTGTTACTCGAATTTATTTGCACAACTAGAGAATAATATGGATGTTTTCCCCCTAATTCAAGTGCACATGGTATGGTTACAAAATGGAAATCCTACACACAGTTATAAATAATGTACCAATTGAGGTTCAAACCCAGTAGAGTACAAATAGATATCTGATGTAACTTTATCTAGGTTTTGATAGCCTAATGGCACCCAGATATATGACATATATATGAGAAAGCAATAAATAAAGAGTAAAATGGTTAGTTGCAGAGTGGTTTGTCCTATTGGGGTGTTGATCCATTGGGAATGGCTGTCCTAATGAGGAGTAGTAATTAAATGGATTTTGTTTAGATTGATTTCATATTCCATTATGGGCATGGCATTACATAGATTCTTTACATTTTTGGTTCTAAATGATCTAGATATTTTTATTCATTACAAATGGCTGCTCTATGTGGAGTATAGATACTCAATTATTTTCTTTTTCATTCAGTTACAAATGGCTCCCTAATGAGGTGATTTTCACTTAGTTACAGCATATTAAAGAAAAAAATATGTAAATAAATATAGCATGTACAGAATATTCTAGAAAAAAATATATGTATTTAATGTATAAACTTTATTGTATAGAATTTTGTTTTAAGAAGATAAGAAAAAATAGAATGAAACAGCTTTTGTTCTGGTAGATGGAATGCTGTAAATGGAAATTCTGTTAAAGTTCTGCTCTTTAAAATGTTTTAACAAAATTGTAAATCTGATAAAATGTGCTGAAAGCTTTTCTTTTGTAAAAGGAAAAAACTAAAGTCAAAGGGATGCAGATCTAGAAAATTGTAATGCCCAGGAATGAGAAGATCGAGTAAGATAAAGTTAAAAAAATGTAGGACATTTGGAGGACTGACAGGAATTCAGATCTGAGGACATAAGAGAAAAATGATACAAATAGCAAAAGGAGAATATAGCATGGTCTTTTGCTTTTGGTCCTTTGTCTGTAGTCTTTTGCTTTTTTATTGCTGATCCATATTTGATATTAAATAGAACTTTCAGCTGTTGTTATAAGTGATTAATTTTCAGACCTACACAATTGAAAGAAAAATATATATGGTAGCCGGCATGAATATGTGGGGGTTGAAACCATAGATGTGCTGGGTTTTGCTCCCATAGCCCCCAAAGTAAATCAAAGCTACTTCTATGTCCCATGATGGTTCAGACTTCAGAAATCTGCTCTGATCATTTCCTCAGAAATTATAAACATAGACCTTCATGATGGACACTTGTTATGGATCCCGACTCATTTGGCAAGCTTACTTATACTTATGAATAAAGATAATCTAATTTCCTGGGGATTAAAAGGTAACAGCCTATTTTTTTATATATATACAAATGTAAATGTGCGCACCTTATTAATTTTTCAATATACCTTGGATTTAGTTCTGTTAAAGTTTATATATCTAAGCATGAGAAGAGAATGTGTGATTTGCATAATTAATAATAATTTGACCTATTAAAATATATATGTCTGTGTCTGTTAAAATTCATATATCTAAATGTAAAGAGAGAATGTTTAATTGTTATAATTAAGCATAATTTGATCTGTTAAAATATATATATATATGTCTGCGTCTGTTAAAATTTCATATATCTAAAATGTACAGAGAGAATGGTTGATTGTTATAATTAATAATAATTTGATCTGTTAAAAATATGTATTTATGCATATACTCCCAGTAAAGGATTGAACACTTATTTTTTTGTTCTTTCGCCTTTATTTATTTTCGTTATCTCATAGTTAGTAGTTTAATTTAAAAGTGAATATGTTTTACATACAGCACAATTTTTTTGTGTATTGCCCCAAAGTAACACATGACAGTTGCAGGATTACCCACCCTCGATGAGCTGGCTAGTGGCCCAGTATTCACATAAAAATCCTGGCAATATAATTCTTATGCCCGCATAAGATTGGCACTTGGATTGGCACTTGGAATCGGAATATCCTAGAGCTTCTTTATTTTTAGATTGAATTGTAGGTTTCACTTTTTGTAAAATACTTGACATTTCAAAAGACATAGTTATAACTTTATGGTCTAATTTTTTTTATTGTGTTGTTTTTCATTATATAGTTTTTTATAGAATTTTTTTACACACATCAAGATATTGACTGTGCTTTTAATAGTAGAGTTATTTTTCTCTAATTGCTGAAAAACATTTTTACCAATACCAAGGTGTTGTTTTGTTTTTTCTCAAGCTTTCCTTGCCATGTTATAATTATATTTCTATACTCCAGCATTAATTGTTACATGCCATTTTACAAAATTCCAAATTATTCAATTTTAAATTTAATTTTTTTACTATTTTCATATTCTATTTTTTTTATTTGTTGTTGATGAATTGTGTCTTTTTTTGTTCCCCTATTGTCTTCATAGTAATCTCATTCATACCTGAACCTTTTTCAAATTTAAAAATTCTAGCTTAAATTCATTGTAATATTTTTGAAGATTAGAGATATCAATTATCAATATTGTTTTTCTTATTCTAGTTTTACGTTAACGTATATTTTTCTAATTGAAGGGCAATACCTCTATTGATATATGACTTTTCATTTCATTCTCCACATTCAAATATACCTAAAACATTTTCATTTTTTAATTGTTTTCTAACATTAACATTCTTCATGACAATTTTCAAAATGCTATGATCTAGTCCAAAGCATTCTGTACATCTGTACAAAAGTTGTCTATTCCTTCATCAGAATGATAATTTGTTTTTTTCATCTTTCTTTTATAGTGACTCTCATTGAGTTTGTGTTTTCAATATTTGTTGTGTCATTATATTTATTCACTTTTCAATTATTTCTTAGTTTTCTTCTTTGTAAAATCAGACAATATCCCAATTAATATTATATATATTTACTAAGACAATTAAACCAATTACTCAAGGTTTTAATAGGTTTATAAATGTAGATGCTAACAATCAACCTTTAAACTATCAAAAATCTCAACCTGTAGTCAAGGCAACCTCCTTGATCAAATTGCAATCTTTAGTATCTATATAAACAAATCAGATGATAGATAAAGGGTGATACCACTTTTGTTGTTAAAGGAGGTTGCCTTGATTGCAGGCTGAAGTTATTGATAGCTTAAGGGTTGACTGTTATCATTTTTTTTTTAAATATGTGGAAATTTCTGTTATATTTCATTTAGAAAAACCACAATTAGATGTTAACAAGACCAATGAAACTAGCAAATTGTAAACCCTTTTTTGCATTCAAAAAGGAATTCTATTCTAAATGCTATCTCTAGTTCTTATATAGAGATAAAGCATTACATTAAATATATATATATATGTATGCTTCTTTTTGATTTATTTTTACTTGACCAAATGGAATTGGTAATGGCAGTATGTTTTATGTTTTTAATGAATATTGCTTTTTATATTTTAAGGTCTTACATTATATTAAATAAATTTTGTTTTAACATATGTGAATCGTTTGATATAGCAATTCTAAAATAATAATACTTACTAACTTTATATAAAATATGTTTTGTAATTCAACTTTCTTTTTTTATTCAGTGAAGATGATGATGAAGAAAAAGATGCAGATGTAATTAAAACATTGAAAGGTATTTTTTTATGGTTTGATTATTATTTTTTGTTTTCATTTTAGGTAATAAGTTCTTTTATTATTTTACATAAATTGTGAAAAATAAATGTTGGTGAGATAACTGTTTTTTTTTTTATTATTAATTTCTTAAAAACTATTAGTAATAACTCTCTATCCAATTTGATATGTAATCAAAGATGGATATTTGCAGTATTTTATTATTAAATTCTATCATGAGCTTTTTCTTATCTTTATGTCATACCCAATTATCTATTTCATTTGTTTACTCTTTTTCGAATATCATCTAAATCTTATATAAGTGGTTTTTGATCCATATTTGTGCTAAAAAAAATATGACATATATGAAAATTACAGAAACTGCATAAAAAAGAGGGGGGAAATTATCATTCATTAAAAGCAAATTAACTTTAAACCGTTTTTGCACTCGTTATAAGCAGTATAAATTGTATTGTGATGCTTCAAGTAATATATATATATATATATTACAAACCCTCTGCAATTATGGTCATTCAAAGATAACTCAATTAAATATATCAAGCAATAAAAGAATATTTTTCATCTTATGCATAAATTAAATTCTACTAAATCTTGTGCAAAGTGTTAATTGTGTAGGTCAGGAAATGTCTTCATATGACAATATTATTTTCATTGTTTTTCTTTTATGTTTTCATGTTATTTATATTTTTATCTAATTGCATTCTTAGTTCATATTTTCCAACATTATCATCATTAATTAGCTGTAACTCAATGGATTAATTAATTTCTTGATCTGCTCATCTCTTCAAAAATTCATAGCTATTAACTTCATTAAGATCATTACAATTCTTGTGCTATCTTTTTTTTTTTTTTTGCTTGTCCATAAATCCTTCTAACATATTCATAATTTCCCGGGCAAATTCCTCTGTATTTGTTTTTCAAATTTTTTCTAATATATATATATTGTAGCAGTTTAAACTCCTTTTAGAAATAAATAAATTCTGGCCATACAAGTAAGCACTCTTCATCCAAACCACATTTTTTTGACCTTTGCCATGTGGATCACCAGATGCAAATACATCTTTGATCGTGCATCTTCCAATGTCTGTGACACCTACACAAAGGTGCTCATGCATTTCAAAGAACGTGATCGGATTTTGGCTCCAGACTGGCTACACCATCAAAACTGGAACAAAATTACACTACCAGAAGGTTAATCAAGCTCCAGTCTCTCAGAGAGCGAATGTTGAAGATATCAACGTGAACTTGCTTCTTCAGAGTATACAAGTCATTATACTGTAAACTTATCAGTCTTGTCTTAAAAGGTTCTAATAAATTCTATTTTTATAATAATAATAAAAAAAGTTTTCTGGATACACACTAAAATAGTTATGTAACAGAGAGAGAAAAAAATAATATAAACAAAGTACCCAGGTCATAATTATAATTTTTTTTATAAAAGTCACAAGCCATTTATTTCTTTTATTCTTCTTTCATACCAACAGGATACTTTTTTTTTTTTTATGTAATTAATTTAAACTAATTTGTAACAATAGATAAACATGCCTAGATTTATTGAATGTCATCTAGAATAGCATTGTTTAAGAAAAAATTGTGATAGACACCAGTTTCTTTTTTAGTTTTAGGTAGAGATTTTTTTGTTTTAAGAAAACTATTACATTGTTGTAGTCAAGGAACTTTTGGATTGCCTCAACCAATAAAAACTCTGTTTATCAGCATTCCTAAAAGTTAAGCTGATTAGAACAACATTTTCAGTTATTTAAGAAACTTGTGAATTATTAATTCAGCTAATATGGAAAACTATGCAATAGCTGAAAATCTCATTAAGCTACAGCGAAAAATTTTATTAGTACATTGGTCAACTGTTATTTCTGCATGCACCAATCATTGATGAACTACAGTAAGCAATACCTGTCATCTTTCATGAGTCTATTCATTATGAATGCATAATCTGGTCTCACTATCATTCTAACTGGAAAAGAAATCAAAAAAAGTACAACAAATGAAGCCATAAATTTTTCTAATAGTGACCATTTTATAAATCAGTACAATTTTTCGAAAAATTTGAACCTATATTTTTAGTTGGTTAAAAGGTAAAATTAGAATTCTGATGTTGTGGTAAGACTACTTTTTATTTACAGTAAAAGGTCTTTACATAATAATTATAGCTAAATTAATATTAATTTTCTTTGAATAATTTTAACATTCCTCTCCACCCCCTTAAATATCTATTTAAATTTTTGTTTTCTTAATATAGTTTTCTTCAACACTAGACACTAATTAGTATTTAACATTTATTATAACTTGTATATGTTTGTTTATTGATTGATTTATATTTTTACCAATCTTTATTTAGATTATTATTAAAGTTATAGTTGAATAATAATTATGATTGTTTTATATTTGATGTAAGCATATCAGAGCTTATAATTTGAATTCAGTCTAATTAAATGAATTTTCTTCAATCTGAATACATATTCATCTATATATGTATATTTGTGTCGGATTTATTCCTAAGTATCATATAAGGAGAGTAAATAGTGTAAATGTGTAAATAGTTTTTATTATTATATTTGTATTATTTTTAAGTCTAGTTGTCCATTTCTCTCTCTTATTCCAAACCTAGTTAAGTATAGTTATTTCACACACTCTGTGACACATTACCATGTTTTCGTTTCATGAGCTAGTTGTGGATAAAGGGAGGGATTAACATCTATGACTCTAGAAATGGATTTGAACCTGACCTATAGATGTTTCTCATTTTGAAAATGGTTCCCTAATCTACAGTAGAGCATATTTATTATAAATAAATAAATAATATCTATAATGGCAAGAGATAAACTCTCCTTAGTCATATTTGATAGGAATAATGGTTAGGAAATATGACTGGGTATCCAGTCTTACCATTATTAGTTAGGATATTCAGTCCAAAGACAGTCAGTGTGGTTATTCATAGCACCCTTTAACCCATTATAGAATTGTATAAATTTTTTTAATAAAAAAAGGGAATAAAAACTTAGGCTCATTTCATTTGTCATTCTTAAATGCAAGTTTTTGATACATTTGCTTAGATAAAAAAAAAAAATGTTTCACTATAATCTTTCCAACAAATAACTTTCTACTCTTTGTTTTTTAAAAAAAATCTTTTTTTTTAATCATTTCTGCTTCATAAGTTATATTCCTAACAAAATATTTTGTGAATCTCTTATTCACATGTAATTTTATCATAACACAATAACTTCCTACTATTTGTGCAATTAGTCCATTATTTTTACTGTATTTCTATCATAAATTAACAACTTCTTAAATTTTAAAAGCATACTAACTTGCTGTATGATTTCCTGCCCAATTGCCAATTTTAATTTTTTAATTGTTGTATAATTTGTTAAGTGCATTATTTTTTTTCTGAAAGTACTGCATTTACTTGATAAAATGTCTAAATATGCTGATTAAAGACTTTTCTTTTAAATGTTAAATCATATTTTTTCTAAAAACAGTATGAAGAATAGTGGTAATTTTTAAGTGCTTTTAATTCCATTTTTTTTTTTTTTTTTTATTCCACTTGATTTTAGTTAATAATAATTGGCTTAAATAAACATAAATCATTTCTTTATATATAAATACTGTAATGGACTGCATTTGTGCAATGGAAAATAAACTAGCCCAATCGTTGGATGTCAATTGTAATGGATTGGATTATGATGCTAAACTCTTATTTAAGGATCCGATAGATTTGAGCAGCAATTGTTATGAACTGCATTTATGCATGAGAAGACAAATTTTAAGCATAAGTAAAATATCGTCCAATCATTGATTAACAATTGTAATATTACCTGTCCGACTAGCTGTACATAAAGTATGCACAGATACCAAAGAGCAATAATAAGAGACATTAATTGATTTATTCTCAGGGTTTACCATAACCAATTAGATTTGATTACTCACTAAAATATAAATTGGAAGCAAAGGGAATTTTATTGAATCCAACCTATATTTTCAGATGGAGGATTACATGCAAAACAAGATATGAATTAGTTGTGGCTTATGTAAGTAATTATAAAAGTGAATATTGGCAAAACACAAAAATTATCATATAAGTAATTTTCAGTATCAAGCATTGCATAATGACTTTTGTACTGTAAAGAGAAAAATAAATAGATAAATTTCAAATAAATCACAAAGTCATTTTATATAAAATAAATGGTGTATCTTTTATTTTAATTGTGGTTTCATTTTCTTTTCAAATGGCAATAGTTATATTCAAACACATACAATATTTGTTTGTTTTCTAAATTTTCATTTTAATTCAATACTATTCAAATTCACCATGTTTGCTAACCATAGGCATGAATCAATCTACTGTTCAACACACAGAAAGATGCAATAATAGGAGAATAATGAAAATCGTGATAGTTTCTTAAAATAACAGTTCAGAATCGTAGATATATTCTTTAAAGTCAGATCACTTAAATTTACACAAAATCATCAGTATTTTTTTTATACTGTGTTTGATATCTATATACCTCATTTTCTATTAAAACTATACTTCTCTTACTGCAAATATGAACTCCTTAGACTTATTATATACAACAGAGCTTCTATTGTGGCCCCAAAACTTAGTATCTATTACATCATCATTAATTCTGAGAATTCAATAAACATTACATAACCCTTGGTATATGAAACTTCTATGAATAAAAAAATATAAGAACATCTCCTAATCCCACATATGAAGAAATATGCACATATAACACAAATATAAAATATCTACATCCTGATCTACCTTTTAAACATACCTTATGATGAAGTTATGAATTAATTTCTGACGGAAAATATTAAATAATTATATTAAATACTAATATAAGACATTATGTGTATATTTATAAATGATTCTTATGAGAAGAAATGACAAATTTAATTTTTAGCATTCATCGTGCACTACATATATAGCGTACATGTACAATGCTTTTAAATTAAAACAACAACAGTGTTTTGATGACAAATTATATCTAGTATATTATTTTTTTATGTTAATGGATTGAAATTTGAAACCAATTTATTTATATAATGTACATATATAAGGCATATGAATTAAAGAACAATGGAAAATTTTTAATAATAGGTGACATCTAGCATATTGCATATAAAACAAAATTTTAATACTAAATGAAATCTAACATGTTATTTATACTGATTGATGAAAATTGAAAGTTAGTTTACATATATAAATGGTTAAATTTAAAATCAATCATATACAAACAAAAAAAACCAATATCAAATTAATTACCATTTAATCTTTATTTTTTACCCCCGTTTGAAAATTCGACAACTATTTGACACGTCTTTAACCATTGTAGCATAGATTGAATTAATATGTAAGATAATTTGAAATGACGAACATGTGAATTCATAAACCATTTGTAAATGATTGTTTCAGAGTATTCTTTTATCTGGGTTAGGTCATAATGGATCAATTGAAAGTGACAGACCAACTTTGAATACTTAGATAATGCTTGTATTGACTCGCTGTATACAAATAGCTATTCACTTTTTTGGTTGGTTTCCATTTAAATGCATGCTTATTAATAATTTGCTTTTCTTCCAATGGATGTTGCTTATTGGGTAGGATAAGACAAAAAGAACTAAATTCCAAGATCACAGCTTCCTTTTTTGCCCTGCCATTTTTTTTAATGAAAATCCAAATAGAGTATTGTGAATACATCAAAAAAAAAAAAAATCTATATTAAATGGCAGCAAAGTTTTGCTTCTTTATCCTAATGTCAATAGTCAGTAATCTTTTTTTTTGTTGCTAGAATGTTCACGTACTATTAATGTTGTCCTGATATCATAACAATTGTTGACTTTCAAATATTAAAAAGTTTTTTAAAAAAATTATTACAAACATATGTTGTATAGTTTTAAAAAAATATATAAATGAATAAATAACAAAATTACATCGCAAGCAATTTCAAAATACAATGAAAACACATTTAATAATCATTGATATTACTAAATGCAAATATTTTAAATATAAACCAATATCTTTGTAAAATCTATATATATATTTTATATCACCACTGCCATTTTTAAATCTCAAAATCATAAATAAATGCATATACAAAAAAAAAAAAAAAATTATAATAAATGACAATAACAACATAGAAATAAACTTCCATAACAAAGCCAAAACAAAGATTTTTTTTTTTTTTTATGACAATAATGATACTTTGATAGAAAGGATGAGTCTTTCTAACCTTTACAATATATATATATTGAACTGTATTACATATATATGGTTCAAATATATTGCTATTTAGTAAGATATTTAAAAGTTATAAAAAGTGAAATTTAAAAATCTTTTAAAAGACGCAATTTAATTTTCTTTTTAGTTAGCATAATTTATTTTTTAAAAACATACAATGAAAGTTAATTTTTTGTTCCCAATTAAAGGGAATAAAAAATACTTTGATTACTAATCCAGATAAACAAAAAGAAATAAATTCCAAACGTAAAAGATTAAGAACAGAAAAATCTTTCTAACACTAATTAAAGCTAGCGGAAATAATTCGTAAAAAAATAAACTTTGTACATCAAAAATAAAAAAGAATGTACAAGATTACTAACATGTAAATTGATAACAAAACAAAAGATAATATATGCACAGAAGTCTAAAATCTGACCCAAGGCTATAAAAGGTCAGAAAAACTTCAAACTTGGTCTTGTCTGTTTTTTTTTTTCTTTTGGCTGATCCTGGATCATGAAGGATCCAGGATCACCCCATGCTGAAATAATTTGTCATGCAGGAGTGGACCAGAGCTTTTGCCGACATCGTTCATCATGAAGACATCAATCCAGAAAACTTTCATGACTAGCCTTAGAATGCACCAAGAACAATTTAAAACCAACATCCATGAATTCATTCTACATCCCCAAAAAAACCATGCATGGTATAATCTATGTACTACAAAACTTACCAATAAGCTAAGATTATTCATTCCCGATTTGTGACTAAATTTAGTATTTGCAAACTAACCTAAACTATAAGCTTATAATATACTACTGATAGAGACATTCACTGTATTATTCAAGGGACTTTCAGTTACAGCCTTCTAGAAAAAACTTAAGAAGTGAACATTAATTGTTAAATTGTTTTAATTATTTTACCTAACTATCTGGATTAGCGTGAGTGTATTCTTTTCAATTATATTACTAATTTATCATTATATATTTTAATTTGTATTAATAAAATATTTACCTTTAATAATAATTTTCATTGTGCGTTATTAATTTTAAGTTTATTCGATTTATTGTTAACTAATTGCATGAGAAATGAATAGGTTACCTTTGCCAATATGCTTGTTTAAAAGTTAAGCCCTTGGAAAAATTCATATAAAAGCATTAAAATGACAAGAAATGTAATGCCTGATTTTTTAATAATTTGCTTCCTAAATGATGATGTGACGTGACCGATCAGTGAATTCTTGTGTAGAATTCTGGCACCCTGTTCTAAATAAATAAAAAAATGGATTCTTCCAGCAGTGTACATCGTAATAAATAGAAGGCTAGTTGATCAGGAAATATAGCTATGTTCTTGATACCCAGATTCGTAAATGATCTGAATGTATTTTGTTTTTCATGGCTTAATTAACTTGCACTTATAGGGTGTAAAATAAAGGCCTAATCATAAACTCAAAACATAAAAATGCTACAATATATATATTATTAGATACATTTTTTTAGTTTGTTAAAAGTTGATGATCTGAGCATTTGTGTACCTTTAATTATTCTAAAAACACATTAGATATATTCTTAGGAGGTCTTTAAGAATATACCTTGTATGATAATAATTTTTATTAGTCATTTGATAGATTAATGATTTCTATCCACTTATTATTAATACCATGTGGAGGGTTTTAATCATAAACATGACCAAAGACACATGAAAAAGATCTATGATCCCCAAGATACACATTTCATGCTGAACCAGCACTCATCAATTGGTTACATATTTATGATTACATCCCTCCAAAAGGTGTTAAATGTGGATAGAAACCATTTCCTACCTTGCATGAGAGTAATGTATTGAAAATTACACTAACAGAAATATTATTCATTATTAGATCTTGTATAAGTTTTTTCTCTTAATATTAATAGAATCAATATTTTTGGATAGGAATCTTAATACAAAATGTTTACCAAGATAATTACAATTCATCTACAAAGAACATTGGATTTTAACCAACCAAGAGAACAAGCTGGATTTAAAAATGGTTTTAGTACAGTAGATCATATCCAAGTATTGAAAGAAGTTATAGAAAGGATCCATGAATATGAGTTGCCATTATGCTTTGGATTTGTAGATTACGAAAAGGCATTCCATTCTATAAACATTTCTTCAGTGATTAAAGCATTGGATCATCAAGATATAGACCCAGGATGTTGTCATATTTTAAAGAATATTTATAAAAATGCAATAGCAACAATTACATAATGATACTAGGAAGGTTAACATTGAGAAGAGTGTAAGACAAGGTGACTCCATATCTCCAAAACTTTTTACAGCAATGCTGCAAGAAGCCATTATGCTTTGGATTTGTAGATTACGAAAAGGCATTCCATTCTATAAACATTTCTTCAGTGATTAAAGCATTGGATCATCAAGATATAGACCCAGGATGCTGTCATATTTTAAAGAATATTTATAAAAATGCAATAGCAACAATTACATAATGATACTAGGAAGGTTAACATTGAGAAGAGTGTAAGACAAGGTGACTCCATATCTCCAAAACTTTTTACAGCAATGCTGCAATAAGTATTTTGTGAATTAAAATGGAAAACTAAAGCAGTAAAAGTAAATAGAGATTATTTAAGTCATTTGGATTTTGCAGATGATGTAGTTGTTTTTGCAAACAATGCTTTAGAGCTTCAGGAAATGTTGCAGGAGTTTTCAAATGAAAGTAAGAAAGTAGGACTAAAGGTAAATGTTAAAAAGATTAAAGTAATATTCAATGGATTTTTCTCAAAAGATGAAAATAGAGATTGATTATGATGAGTTAAATGTAGTTAACAACTACAAATATCTTGGTCAGATTATTACTACAGATGGAAACAATAGATAAAATTAATCATAGAATTAAACTTCATTGGAGTGCTTTTGGTAGAAATAACTTAAAGCTAAAAGAAAATATGCCTAAGTGTTTGAAAAGGAAGATTTTTAATATATGTATTTTACCAGTTCTTACTTATGGATCTGAGACTTGGACACTTAATAGAAGAGCAATTCAGAGACTTCAGACCACTCAAAGTAATATGGAGAGATGCATGTTAGGAGTACAAGAAGAGGTTGAAAATATAATATATGGGTAAGAGAACAAACAGGTATTACTGACATTATTGAAAGAATTAAAAAACTGAAGTAGAGTTGGGCTGAAGGTATTACTAAAAGAGATATTGTAAAAGATCCAAAGAGAGACTACATGTGAGATGGATGGATGAAATAAGAAAGTGTGCAGGGGTGATTTGAAGAAGAGAGGCTAGAGATCAGAGAAGATGGATAGAACTTGGAGAGATCTTCATCCTGCAGGGGATTGATAATAGTTGACAATGATGATTTATAAAGTATACTTGTATTTAAATATTAAATTACTATCTATAATTTATTTTATTTCTATTTCATTATAAATATTCACATTTGATTTCTTTATTAAATATTGTAATCCGATTCGATTATTATATTTCTTCATTAGTATATGAATAAGAGATCACAAGTTCTCTCTAGTAAAAAATATAGTCATATTAGCAAAAAAATTCTGAAATATTACTCCTGCTACTTAATACTTTTCTTTGTAATTATTTATTCGAAATTGTATGTAGTAAAATATTAGCGCAGTGCTGAAGTCATAAAATTAGAGTCTAAAGTTTCATAATGAATTATGAGCTGTATAACATTAAAAAAAAAAAAATCTTAGTTCAATCTAATTGAACAGAATTATTGTTCTCAACCTTCAGTTAGGTCCTTAAAGATCACATGATCATTCAAGGAACTAATCGTAAGAAAAATTATGATAAAAATATTTTTAAAATTTTGAGAATTAAGATTCTTTTTAATTATTAATAAAATTTAAACCAAAATAAACATAATTTTATAAATGTACATTAAAAAAATTACATTTTTTTATTATTATTGTATAAATGTTTTATAAACAGAAAGAGATTAGAACAGTCATTCTCTCATCTAAAGTAAATGACAGTAGCAGACTTTCCATAGAGATGTTTTGATAGTTTTACTAAAGTAAATGACTATGAAATATTTTTTTAATAAATTATTTTTTACTAATAATAATATCATTAAAATTCAGTCAATACTTAGACAATCTCAATAACAATCAACAATTTCAAACTGTTGTCAAGGTAACCTCCTTTTCTCTTTATTGTTAAAATGAGGTTGCTTTGACAATTGGGATTGTCTAAATGTTGACAGGCTTTTAATGATTACTTACAAACCCATTTAGCCTTGAGCATTATTAATCTTATTATTTAAGTAATAATAATAATATATATATAATCTTATAATACTAAATCACTCAGTGAAACTTCATCACTATTTTACTTTGATATATTAATATTTTTGCCTATCTAATTTGGACCTTATTAAATGAATTTTGTTTAGTTTGTTTGCCTAGTACTTCATACTGAACTCTAATTGAAATGGTCATTATTTCTCAAAACATTTTAGTAATTATTTACAATGTTTTATTATTTTTATAGTAAACAAATATTCTATAAATAAGGTATTCTCATATATATTTGATAATTTAATTTTCTTAATCACTTTGTATTATTTATGTCAAGTAATTAATGTCGTACTCTACTAAATATATATATTTTAATAATAATACAAATAATAAATATAACAGTTATTAACTAACATACATCCACAGAAGTACTTTCAATTAATTTCTTAACCCTCCTCAACTGCCATTAAATTCAATAGTTTTTAATTAAAGACATTTTAGTTGTATTATATAATAAATCAATGCTAATATATTGTAAACACTGAACTTTAATATGTAATTAAAGTGGACTTGAACACAGACTTTTAAGCTTCCTTCAGCTATCCTCTCCATTTTATATAATCAGTACACATGACCACACAGATGTAGATAAGATAAATGATCTCCAATATATGTATTTCATGATGAACCAGCATGCATCAATTGGTCCAGATCATCATCTCTTATATATATATAATCAGTGTTCAGTTTACATTAAGATAGCAAATCTTCAAATTTTAATGAACAGAATTCACTTTTCTCCACCTTCCAACTAAACACTGGTTACGTATATGTGTGGGAGATGATGATCTGGACCATCTGATGAGTGCTGGTTAGTACAAAATATGTATATTGGAGATCATTTATCTTATTCACATGTGTGGTCATTTGTATTGGTTATATAAGATGGAGAGGATAGTGTGTTTAAATCACCTTTAATTGTATTATATATATTTATTTATATTAAGAATCTAATATTTAAATGTAAAAATCAATAATTTTGATCAATTTTCTAATATAATAATTACACATGTTTTTTTGTTTTTTTTCAGGTTCCTTATTACCTCATTTAGTTATGGAAATTGGGTATACATATTTAACGGTACACATTGAAAAGATTGGCTTGAAAAATGCCTCTCAATATATTGACCCTTATATAACAATTACAGTTAAAAGTAAGTTAGAAATTAAATATTTGTAATTACATTATTTGTGGTGTATCTGTGCATGTATTAAAATATAAGACTAAATTTTATACTTATTTACTTTGTAAGATATAAATTGTCTTTCGTCTTTTTTTTTTACTTTTTCCAACATTTATTCAGCATATTAATATTAACTATTTACTATCTGCATATATAAGAAGAGCTGAATTTACATAGGCAAATGTATAGATAGTTATCTAGGGATGGTGAACAAAATGGAGTACTTAAATTTACATAAATCATAAAAATTATTTTATTATTTTTATTTTGTGTCAGTTGTTGAAATTTAAAAAATAAAATATAAATATTATTGGACAGTGTTCCTTTTTAACTGGTACACCCAACATCAATTTCAACTTGTTTCTAAGGTCTTTTTCTTTTACTTATATTATGACAAAAATATTGTACATAAAATGGTGGCTTGCCTTAGCTTTAATTATTTAATGGAATCAATATGTTCAGATATGAATAATATAAAATCAGAAATTCTTTAACTGATGAATATCTTGATTAATGTTTATGATTATTCATTTTCTTTTACGTTCATGTATACATTGAAATCAGATTCCAGCATTATAGTTTACCATAATATAAGAGTGGAATATAAGATTGCTCTACTAAAAAAATGCAGACGATGTTAACAAAAAGCAAACTATAATAAGTTTTTGCATTTAAGAAAATACATAATTTATAATATTTAAATAAAGAGATATATTATATCCCTGCACTGAAGGGAGCTTGAAAGTCTGGCTTCAAATCCCCTATAATTTATAATAATGTGAATGTAATGTATTTTGTCTAAATTTTTTTTGCTTAAGAGTGTAAATGAAGCAAATATATCTTTTGACTATACATACATACATATATAAACTTGCTAAAGAATAGAAATATTTACTATTTTCTATAATGCTAGATTAATATGCTATATTTTGAACATTATCAACTTTTATCATAACATAAAATGGACAACCCAAACTTTCATAAGAAAGTATTTTGTCAAGGCTAAACTAATAGCTTCATTTATGATAGAGTTAAGGTACTTGGTCTCTTATATTAGTATAGTGCTGTGTTTGGAAGCATAACTCTTGCTCTCCAGATTGCATGAGATGTAAGTTTATCCCCTGGCAACCACAACTAAAACGGTTAAAATATCAGAGATTTACATTATTAATTAAAGATATACAATTTAAGAATATATATATATATATGTGTGTATAGACCTGTAGGCATACAGAAATACTAATGAAGATCTGTTAAGTCCCTTGATTCTACTTTGACACATTCAGACACAAATCTCTCCACACTAGAAGCTTAAGATACATATGGTGACATCCAGCACTGAGGTTAAATGTCCATCTGCACACCAGTAGCTTCCAACAGCCAATGTTTGTTTCTTTTCCTTATTTGGCTTCTATCAATTAATTGTCCAATTATTCTTCTGATGGGCTATTCTTTTAGATCTCACTGATAAGGTAATTATTTCATTTATTCCAGATACATCCTGGACTGAGAATTTTACTTTTATTAAGTTCTATTAAAAAGTTGTTTTTGTATTTCTAGAATTGTTATTAATGAATGGATCAGGAACTCACAATCATTTAATTGTCAAAGGTATATATTCTTACTGAAAGAATTTCATTACTTATCTCCAGAGATTTTAATTAATTGCTCTTTTCATCTACTTAAAAATTAATCGTTTCTGATAATATAATACCATTTTAATTTATTTGTTTATTATTCTTATGAAACTAAATTTTTTAATTATTGAGTATATATTTTACACGTATGCACATCATTCTATTACAATTAACTATTTTATATGTATGTATTTAAACATACGCATACATAATATACTTCCCCCAAGTTCAGAGTTTTACTTTTTCTCTGGACTTGAAATGAAGTCGGAAGTAATTTGGAATCCTTTTCTCTTTTTACACATCAAGGCAGATTTATAGCAGCTTCTCTTGTACCTTCTGGTACACATAATTGATCTTCATCATAGTGGATAAAGTATTTTCGGTTTAGTGTCTTCATTTAATACTATCTTGTTGGTATCCGTTCTCTTGAATAATTCGGGTATTACATTCATGTTTTTATCTTTATGCAATTGATTGACAGGTTTGCAGAAATAAAATATTTGTTGTAAAAAGATTCATAAATGCTAATATTTGATAAAATAACTGAAAGTAATAAATGAATAAAATTATAATATTTAATTATAATTAAATTTGTTTTAATACACTGTACAGGCTTACACACACCTGCGCATATATAATGTAATATATAAGGGATTCGAACTCAGACTTTCACATGACCCTCAGCTCTCCATGCCATCTCATATTGCTGACCTACCTGATCATACACATGTTGAAAAAATAAATAATCACCAATATACATATTTCATGCTAAACCAGCAATCATCAGTTGGTCCAGACTACTATCTCCACACATATATACAATCAATGCTCAGCTTTATATTAAGATAACCAATCTTCATACTTTAATGGACAGGCTTCAAACTACTCCAACCCACAAATTTTTAGCTATCCATTTCATTGAAAATCTGATGATGGAATATTCAAAGCCCTCGTAGTGCCAAGTTTGTCATCCTATCCATGTTGACCATTTAGTCATTCTGACCCCTCATGTATTGGAGAATAATCCATTTACATATGCTAGGGGTGGGCAGACCTTTAACGCCCTATATTTTTAATATGTAAATTAATACAATGTACAGGCTTACACACCTGCATATATATAATGTAATATATAAGGGATTCGACATGATCCTCAGCTCTCCATGCCATCTCATATTGCTGACCCACTTGATCATACCCATTTTGAAAAGATAATCACCAATATATGTATTTCATGCTAAACCAGCAATCATCAGTTGGTCCAGATTACTATCTCCACACATATATACTATAACACCCACCGATATAATATAAAACCGCCATTGTTGGCTTTAACCCGTAGCTTCGAATAAAGATATTTGTGAGCATGGTTTGATTCCATCTCACGCGCCAATCCTACCCGTAGATAAGAATTATCTCATCGAAAACGTAAATAAGGGTTCTAGTATGTATATCTGTTTATGGTGGCGCACCGAACCAGCTCAATCTCAGGGTTTGGGGACGATAGTCTAACTAGAGAACAAAGCTAAAACAAAACTAACTACGTCTTACATGTCTATTATTATATGCGATAGTTTATTGGATAAAATCCATTAATCTAACCCGGATCTTATCGGGGTTTATTCTATTCACAACCATACCCCATTACCAATAAATCCCATTTACACACGCATATAAATATCAATATTCAAGCGCACAGCCCATTTATTCTGATCCACACACATATATATAATTCATACACGCATCAAAATAGTGCAAATATATATATCAGAGCTGTTTATTTAATGTTGTCATTTATTTAATTTTAAAAGAGACTTAATATAGTAATTAATATTGAGGTAACACTAGTTTCTTTATTAAGATACATTCACTGAACATATATTTTGTGCCACGTCACTTTACCTTAGTTCACGCGATCAAAGACAAGTCCGCATTTATATCTTGCCAAGAAAACTGGTCTGGTAGATACAACGGATGGCAAATAGTTCCAATAGGGTATATCGAATAGCATATCCCAGAGGTGGAGTAGTTGATTCACTCGCTTTGCGAAAAGGTCCAAATTTTCAAAGATCTTTCGTCACCATTTCTTTGATGAAACAAAATTTCTTTATTTTATTCACGCAGTTCGTAAGTCCGCTTCAGGTGAGTTTCACGACGAGTGTCCACTGGGCCGATTAACGAACCCGCACTATAGAATTACCCCGACATTTTGGGTAAAAAAAAAAAAATTAAAACTTCTTAAGAAATATTTTACACGTCCTCCTAATCTGGAGTTCAAGCCGCGTTTTTTTTTTCTCTTTTTTTTTATATCTCCTTTCGAGCACAACAAAAAGTTCTTTTGTTTTCACTTTTAACTTTTCAAAATTCTCTCTGTGTATCCATACGCCACTGACCAGTTCTTCCATTGTTCTTCAAAAAATACCCACCTGACCAGTTTTCAGACTTCCCGACGCCAGTTATTAACTAAACTGCCTACAGCAATTAATTCATTTCTATTTCGGTCCTCATATGTTCAAGAGATTACTCAACAAAAGAAAACACGTGTTACCGACAATATTATTAAAACTCAAAAAAAAAACTCAACGGATAGAATATATACGAATAATCAATTACACTTTATACAGCTCTACATATATAATTGATTGTAACCATCACCGATACTACATACGTATATTGTACACTCGCACATACACTATATTTACATATACCTACACACATAACTTTCGCACTCCTTGTAACAGGGTTCGAATGACCATTTACATATATATATATATTTTTTGTTTATACATAGTCGCTCCACATTAACACTAGCAAATAGTAATATATCACATACGCACGTATTCGAACCCGGTTTGTTACATACCCCCCTGGTGCGATAGCCTTCAAATACCTTCTGTGTATTTGAACGGCTTCTTAAACGACTTTTCTTTCTATCTTTTACTTTCCCTGGGATCACCTTTCTGTTTCGGTGCCCACGGTCCCTATTCTTGGACGAACTTTGGCTTATCCGGCGGACGTCGAGCTTCCGGTTCGTATGGCCATCTCGGTCTGTGACTATCATCACCACCTTTTCTATGCGTAGCATTCCTGCTGGTGTGTCCTTCTTCTATCCCAAAGTTAATATTTGGCATATCTTTAACTTGCTTCCATCGCTCCAACGGTGTGTTATGGTCATATATACTCATATCCAGAGCGTTAAGCAGCTCTGCCATTTCTCCGATGGATGCCTTCCTCATCCCCAACATCATTCTTTCCACGTTCATAGGCATATTGTGCCTTACAATTCGAATGATGTGGCTTTCAGACAGGTGACATGCGTCCAGTGTCCTTAGTCTCGCCACTTGGCGATGAAAAAATTGAGAAAAATTTTCTTTCTTTCCTTCCTCATATTTCTCTCGCATCACTTGGTACTGCACGAGTTCCTGGCGGTCTTCCGACCAGAAGGTCTCTTGTATCTTCCTCTGATACTCCTCGAAGGTTGTGGGTTGTTGGGACAATGAGTCCCACCACTCTTGGGCATTCCCACTTAGATGGCTGCATGCTACCACCAATTTACCTTCCTCTGGCATGGGATTCATGCCAAAGTATCTTCGTAGGCTCCGTAGATGTTCCACAGGAGCTTCCCCCATTTGGCCTTCAAACGGTCGTACCTTTAAAAAATGGTTCACGTGGTTGTGTACCGCCACATCCTTACATTTTCCCATATGCTCCGGTCTTTCCGTCTCACTAGACCTCGGTCCTTGTTTTATATCCCTCTCCCCTTCATCTAAACTTCCTTTTACTTCTTTATCGTCAGGTTTCTCCGCCCTTTCCTTGCTTTCTATCCCTAATCTCCGTTCTATCTCCTGAAATCTGAGTTCAAGACCTTCTAATCTTTCTAAAATCCTCTCCGATATATTTATTTCCTTCTCTTCCATCGCCTTCTGCTTTTCCCCATTCTGTTTATTTTTTGGCTTCATTTTTTTATATATCACTATTAAGGTTAAACGTGCCAGGTTCGTCACCCCGGCTTCCAGTGGTCCCTGCATGACCCACCTGATAGACCTTTGTCCCTTCTTCTTATCCTATTGAACGATATCGTTTTATAATATCTCAATGTTAGATAAATTCTTAACCTCTATTTTCTAACCCATGACTTTATATATATATCACGAGACATACATCAACGCTATTTCCCCTTTGACCACTCGAGAACTTTTCTATCCATACATTCACCACGCAAAATATGCCCATCTACTATCTTTCAAATATGTGTTCAAACTCTTTCCGATTTATAACCAAACTATCGCTTTTATTTTCCCTTTTCTTTTTTTTTTTTTAAAAAAAAAATCCACTCTCGTTTGTGAGCTCTTTTACGTTACGTTAGGATGCCCTTTAAATGCCCGTTCTCTAACATTCGCAGCCCCACATTGGGCGCCATTATAACACCCACCGATATAATATAAAACCGCCATTGTTGGCTTTAACCCGTAGCTTCGAATAAAGATATTTGTGAGCATGGTTTGATTCCATCTCACGCGCCAATCCTACCCGTAGATAAGAATTATCTCATCGAAAACGTAAATAAGGGTTCTGGTATGTATATCTGTTTATGGTAGCGCACCGAACCAGCTCAATCTCAGGGTTTGGGGACGATAGTCTAACTAGAGAACAAAGCTAAAACAAAACTAACTACGTCTTACATGTCTATTATTATATGCGATAGTTTATTGGATAAAATCCATTAATCTAACCCGGATCTTATCGGGGTTTATTCTATTCACAACCATACCCATTACCAATAAATCCCATTTATACACGCATATAAATATCAATATTCAAGCGCACAGCCCATTTATTCTGATCCACACACATATATATAATTCATACACGCATCAAAATAGTGCAAATATATATATCAGAGCTGTTTATTTAATGTTGTCATTTATTTAATTTTAAAAGAGACTTAATATAGTAATTAATATTGAGGTAACACTAGTTTCTTTATTAAGATACATTCACTGAACATATATTTTGTGCCACGTCACTTTACCTTAGTTCACGCGATCAAAGACAAGTCCGCATTTATATCTTGCCAAGAAAACTGGTCTGGTAGATACAACGGATGGCAAATAGTTCCAATAGGGTATATCGAATAGCATATCCCAGAGGTGGAGTAGTTGATTCACTCGCTTTGCGAAAAGGTCCAAATTTTCAAAGATCTTTCGTCACCATTTCTTTGATGAAACAAAATTTCTTTATTTTATTCACGCAGTTCGTAAGTCCGCTTCAGGTGAGTTTCACGACGAGTGTCCACTGGGCCGATTAACGAACCCGCACTATAGAATTACCCCGACATTTTGGGAAAAAAAAAAATATTAAAACTTCTTAAGAAATATTTTACACGTCCTCCTAATCTGGAGTTCAAGCCGCGTCTTTTTTTCTCTTTTTTTTATATCTCCTTTCGAGCACAACAAAAAGTTCTTTTGTTTTCACTTTTAACTTTTCAAAATTCTCTCTGTGTATCCGTACGCCACTGACCAGTTCTTCCATTGTTCTTCAAAAAATACCCACCTGACCAGTTTTCAGACTTCCCGACGCCAGTTATTAACTAAACTGCCTACAGCAATTAATTCATTTCTATTTCGGTCCTCATATGTTCAAGAGATTACTCAACAAAAGAAAACACGTGTTACCGACAATATTATTAAAACTCAAAAAAAAAACTCAACGGATAGAATATATACGAATAATCAATTACACTTTATACAGCTCTACATATATAATTGATTGTAACCATCACCGATACTACATACGTATATTGTACACTCGCACATACACTATATTTACATATACCTACACACATAACTTTCGCACTCCTTGTAACAGGGTTCGAATGACCATTTACATATATATATTTTTTTTTTGTTTATACATAGTCGCTCCACATTAACACTAGCAAATAGTAATATATCACATACGCGCGTATTCGAACCTGGTTTGTTACAATACAATCAGCGCTCAGCTTTATATTAAGATAACCAATCTTCATACTTTAATGGACAGGCTTCAAACTACTCCAACCCACAAATTTTCAGCTATCCATTTCATTGAAAATCTGATGATGGAATATTCAAAGCCCTCGTTAGTGCCAAGGTTGTCATCCTATCCATGTTGACCATTTAGTCATTCTGACCCCTCATGTATTGGAGAATAATCCATTTACATATGCGAGGGGTGGGAAGACCTTTAACGCACTATATTTTTAATATGTAAATTAATACATTGTACGGGCTTACACACACCTGCACATATATCATCATCATCATCGTCAACCATTATCAGTCCACTGCAGGATGAAGGTCTTTCCAAGTTTAATCCATCTTCTCCGATCTTTAGCTTCTCTTCTCCACAACACCCCTGCACATTTTCTTATTTCATCCATCCATCTCACATGTGGTCTCTTTCTGGGTCTTTTACAATCTCTTGGAATCCAGTTTAAAATTTCAATTGTCCATCTATTATCATCTCTTCTAGCAATATGTCCAGCCCAACTCCATTTCAATCTTTTAATTTTTTCAATAAGGTCAGTAACATCTGTTTGTTGTCTTACCCATACATTGCGTTTTCGATCTCTTCTTGTTACTCCCAACATACATCTCTCCATACTCCTTTGAGTGGTCTGAAGTCTCTGTATTGCTCTTCTATTAAGGGTCCAAGTCTCAGATCCATAAGTAAGAACTGGTAAAACACATTTGTTAAAAACCATCCTTTTCAAACACATAGGCATATTTCCTTTTAGTATCAAGTTATTTCTACCAAAAGCACTCCAACCAAGTTTAATTCTATGATTAATTTCCTCCATTATGTTTCCATCTTTTTTAATAATCTGACCAAGGTATTTGTAACTGTTAACTTCTTCTAATTCTTCATAATCAATCTTTATTTTCATATTTTGAGCAAATCGATTAAACATTACTTTAGTCTTTTTAACATTTATCTTTAGTCCTATTTTTCTACTTCCATCTGCTAACTCCTGCAACATTTCCTGCAGCTCTGAAGCATTATTTGCAAAAACAACTACATCATCTGCGAAATCTAAATGACTTAAATACTCTCCATTTACTGTCACTCCTTTAGTTTCCCATTTTAATCCACAAAATACTTCTTGCAGCACTGCTGTAAAGAATTTTGGAGATATGGAGTCACCTTGTCTTATACCTTTCTCAATGTTGATTTTTCCAGTATCATTATGTAATCTAATTGTTGCTGTTGCATTTTTATAAATATTCTTTAAAATATGACAATATCCTGGATCTATACCTTGATGATCCAATGCTTTAATCACTGAAGAAATGTGTATAGAATCGAATGCCTTTTCATAATCTACAAATCCAAAACATAATGACAACTCATATTTGTTTGTCCTTTCTATGACTTCTCTCAATACCTGGATATGATCTATTGTACTAAAACCACTTTTAAATCCAGCTTGTTCTCTTGGTTGGTGGAAATCCAAAGTTCTCTGTAGACGAGTTGTAATTATCTTGGTAAAATTTTTATATAAAACTGATAAAAGGCTGATAGGTCTGTAATTTCTAATATCTTCTTTATCACCTTTTTTAAATATTAATATTATTACTGCATTCTTCCAATCTTCCGGTACATCTTTATCATTTAGACATTTGGTATATAACTTTGCTAAAATTGTTTCTATTTCTTCACCTGCTTCTTTTAATATATCAATTATAATTCCATCATTTCCTGGAGCCTTTCCTTTCTTCATACACTTAATTGCATGTCTCACTTCTTCATTTAAAATTCTGGGCAATTCGGAAGATGTAATAGATATAGGAGGTACTTGTTCTTTATTACTATATAATTCTTGATAAAAATCTTCTACCAATTTCATGATGTCATCTCTCTTTTTAGTAATAATTCCATCTTTTTTTCTTATTGCAGATATAAATTTCCTACCAATACCAAAATGTTGTTTAACATTTTTGAGACTTTTATTTTCTTCTACAGCTTTCCTTGCTATTTCACAGTTATACTTTCTTATATCATTTTCAACTCTTTTCCGTACCATTTTACAAAATTCGAGATATTCAATTCTTTTTAATACATCATTTTTGTATATCTTCATATTCCTTCTTTTCTTCATAAATTCTCTAGTCTCAGTAGAAATTTTATTAGTCAATTGCTGCTTTTTTCTACCAGCTATGTTTGTTGCAGTTTTTAAAAGTGTATCAGTTATTTTCATATTAATTTCATTCAAATCTGAATCATGTTCAAAATCTCCTAACACTTGAAACCTATTTGTAAGTTCTAATTTAAATTCATTAGAATGTTTTTGAAGATTAGGAATATCAACTGTAAATATTGTTTTTCTTAATAATTTTTGTCTCTCTAGTTTTACATTAACACGTAACTTACACCTTATTAATCGATGATCAAATTCCTGTGTTAAATTTATTAAGAACATTACAATCTTGAAATATGTATTTTCTGTTAGTCAAAATATAATCCAATTCTGCTGTACCTTCATTTGGATGCTTCCATGTCCATTTCCTTTTAACATTTTTCTCAAAAAATGAATTCATAATATAAAGTTGTTGTTTTTCTGCAAACTCCACAAGTCTATGTCCTCTCTCATTTCTATTACCATAACCAAAATTACCTACAGCAATTTCATCTTTCATTTGTCTACCAATTCTAGCATTAAAGTCTCCCATAACAATTTTAAAATGTTGTTTACTCTGATCAAAAGCCTTTTGTACATCCATATAAAAATCTTCTACTACTTCATCACTATGAGAACTTGTTGGGGCATAAACCTGAATTATCTGCATTTGGTATCTGCTATTAAGTTGTATAACTAATCTTGCCACTCTGTCCGATACACCATCAATCTCCACAATATTGTTCTTCCACTTTTTATTTATAATGAATCCTACTCCACTTGTATTTCCAATATGTGTGCCTTTATAATAGAGTATATGTCCACTTTTTAAATCAATTGTTTCTTCTCCTTTTCTTCTAACTTCACAAAGTCCAATAATGTCCCATTTAATATAAGACAGTTCTTCTTCTAATTCTTGTAATTTTCCTTCACTTGAAAGTGATCTGCAGTTGTAAGTACCTAAATAAAAAGTCGTCATCAAATGGCAGCCTGGGTCCGCAATCAGGGGATTCTTAGCACCCTCTGCCTTCAGCCACCAACCGCTGCCTTGGTTGGTGACTTTACAGCCTCCTGGGAATAAGGGCCATGCTTTATTTTTGTCTGTCATAATTGTATATATGTATTGGAAAAATATTTATCATTTACACAAACATTCATTCTGCCTTATCAGGCACTGAGAAGAAAGACCATGGTGTTTCTTGATCTTAAACTCAGAGGTAAAAAGCCAATAAACTCACCACACTGGCTAATGCGTGTTGGTGAGCAGCCCATCCATGTTCGTATACTGTATGAATAATCACATAGTAATAACAGCTGCAACGACAAGAATGTATGGAGTGGACATTAGGAATTTGCCCTGCTCGGTTCCTTTAAGGCCTCCAAGAGGAATCAAAGGGTCTCCTTTCAGTTAATAGCAAACTCCTTTCTGCAGCCTGCACATATATAATGTAATATATAAGAAATTCGACATGACCCTCAGCTCTCCATGCCATCTCATATTACTGCCGACTTGATCATACCCATGTTGAAAAGATAATCACCAATATACGTATTTCATGCTAAACCAGCAATCATCAGTTGGTCCAGATTACTATTTTCACACATATATTAAATTTGTTTTATAAATATTCATTTTATGTGTGTGTATGCATATTTTTATATTCACTAACTATCAAATTTATTTTAATTTCATTTGTAAACATCTAATATTGTAAATTATAGATATGTATATCTATGTGTCATACAGGGGAGAAAAATTTGAGTACTGTGTACTAGAATCATGGTAATCTAAATAAACTGATGTGATTCAGGTATATAGTACTGAAAACACACTTGGCTAAATATTATTATCAAATTTTTCTTCTCTGTATGACACATATATGTGTGTATATAATTTACATTATAGACAGTCATTGATTCACTTATTTAATATCTAATATTGTTTAACATCATCTGTATACTTGGGTATATGTTTGTCTACATATTTAATCTCTATTTCTGCATTGTATATGTTAAAAACAAAAGCTAAAGAGTGGCAAAATCAAAATATCAATCTCTTCAATTTCCTTTGCTATGGTCTGCAAGTCTATCTTATTGTGGATTTATTAATCCTCACCCTCTGGGAGATGAAAATCCTCTAATAAAAATTTAATTTGATGATCTTCCATATTTCAGGGTTCAAGTTAAAAAATAATAGCACATATATAGTATAGTTAGTCATCAATATCACTGCCTAGAGGAAATCATTAACAATTTTGTCACTAAAGTATTTCATTCTAGCACATGGGCCTCATCAGGTGACTCAGAAAATTAATAACATTCTCTCCCATGCATCAACTTGATGACTTTTAATATTTAAATTAGAAATGTGTGATTTTTTCAAAAGAGAAAAAAAAATTTAACACTTGAAAACACACATACATATATATATTCAAATCACCCTTCCAAACATTATGATATTTTAACAACGCCCTCTGTGAATAAATTAGTCTCAACTTCAAAAAGCTTACTCAAATATTTATTCACCGAGGGCATTGCTGAAATAACGTTTGGGAGGATGATTTGAATATTTTCTATTTTAATTTTCAAATAGCGATATGTACCAAAATATTTCCATATATATATATGACTATATAAGCTATTAAGATTATATTGAAAATATTTTTGTTTTCAATTTCATTCTCATAGTTTTGTAGTTAAGTAGAGATAAAAGGTGGGTGCTGGAGGGTTGCATTAGATCCTAAGATCTAGGTGCAGTGCTCTCAGATCCAAAGCTTCTCACTGATGATGGCCACAAGCCAGAAACTAGTCTGGGGATATTGGATGAGTAGGCATTAGATAGGGATTTTATGCACAAGCCTTCTGGCATTCATTGATTACTCTGGTTGGCACAGGGTGGCAATACTGTATGGAGAGTTTTGCTCTATTCTATATAACTAATTACTATTTATAAATGATTATAACGTGTACTTATTAAAATTAGTTACAGGAATCTAATGAATAGAATTAAAATAATAATAATAGAACATTTGAAAATATGCATGATTAAAATACATATATATCATAACTTATAAATACATACTATATTAGAAACTGAATTTCACAAAACTAATTACCATATATAAATAATTATGTAATTATACAAAATATGGCCAAGGTATATGAAACAAAGTTAATTAATCATCAACATGAATAAATAGCTAGTCACTGATGTTGATCTATAGAGAAAACCAACAACACTTTTATCATTCTATAGTATTTCATTCTGAAAAAGGAACCTTATCTGCTTCCCCTGGAAATTAACATTACTCACTACCCTCTTATGTCAACATGGGGATTTTTAATATTTAAATTAGAAATGCATGATTCTCTTCGATTTTTTTTTCTTTCTTTCTTCTGAAATATAAAAATCACTTATGTGGGGAGGGAATAGTGTTAATTTCCAAAATCACCTAATAAAATCTATTTTGGGATAAAGTACTATATAATGACAAAATGGTTGATGGTTTTTCTCTATGCATTTCTAATTTAAATATTAAAAGTTGCTATGGACATATATGGGGGAGGGGAACTGATATTAATTTTAGGATCTTTTTAATATAACAGAATAAACGGTGCTTATGTATTAGACCTGCAAAATAGAGGAAATGGTAGGCCTTTTTACATTTGCAACAATGTGTAAACTTGCAATCGCATCAAATAAACTCTGCAATGTTATCCTATCTTGTATCAAAATGTATTTTTTTTGTGTGTGTGATATTTTGATAATCTCAGTTATTGTCCAGATTTCATTCTGACAACAGCTTTATTTGTAGTTTTAATTCAAGGTCAGTCATTGTCAGATTTCAATTGCACTTTTGGTTTTTTCGTAAATTTTCATTCAAGGATTTTCACTTTATTTGTACTTTTGAATTACTACAGTAGTTTTGATTTTAAGTGAGTAAGTGTACATAGTTTTCGTTTTGATTTTCTGTTCATAATTTCCCGATAGGTTTGAGAATTCCATTTCTAATGGAGATATGCTTTATTTACAGTTGGGCTTGTAAATTAAGCTCTATAGAATGAGGAAAACTAGAGCTTGGCTTAGCAGATGCTAGGTAAAGTGTATATACATATATAATAAATAATATTTAGTATGATATACTCATAAAATAAGTCGTATTCAGTATGCTAAGTATGTGTGTGTATTCATATTATACTACATATAATAAGTAGTATTTAGTATAATATTTGTATATGTATATTCTTATATACACATAAATATCATTATACTAAATACTACTTATTATATGTGTATATATGAATATACACACATATCTAGCATAGATAAAAATGTAATTAATTGGAATAACTATGCAGGAAGTTTGTACCAGTGCTGTGTTTGCTTGTTTTTGTGATAATTTTACACTCCCAGTTATTGTCCAGATTTTGTTCTGACAAAATCTTTAGTACTGTCAATTGCATTTTTTAATTATTTTTTACTTCATTTGTATTTGTAGTTTTGATTTATTCTGACTGTTGGAAGACATATAAAAGTGCTGAATTTTGAAGTGCTGATTATGATCATTTTCATGTGAACCATAAATACAGTCATGTGTTAAGTGAGTGTGCATTTTGGGAAGAATGAAAATGTTACTTTTATTCTCCATTTTGGGAAAAAAGTTTATCCACTTAAAATAAAGTAGAACCAGAAAATTGATAGTTTCATCATGACAATTCCTGTTATATATTACACGATAAGTACCGCATGTTTATATTTTATGGTTTTTTGATAATATTTTAGACTATTTTTGTAATTTAGTGAATGTTTTGTCTGAACTTAAAGTTGGGAATTGTATAATTGGCTTGTCATATTTTACATATTTTTGTATAGCAAATCAATATTTTTACTGTTAAAAATGTACTTTTTAAGATCCGAATATTTTGATGAAATTTATATTTTTAGAAATTAATATTCTGCATTGTATTTTATATTTTTTGTGTCAAAGTTGTATTTTTAGTATTGGTAAAAATGCACAATCATGTGTTAAGTAAATGTCCATTTTGGGAAGTCAATTTTTAGTTTAAGTCTCCATTTTGGACAAAAATAGTTGATCCACTTAAAATACAGTAGAACAGACAAATTGATTGTTTCATCATGACAATTCCTAGTATATATTACATGATAAATACCATACGTATATATTTCACAGTTTTTTAATAATATTTTAGACTATTTTTGTAATTTATTTTTGTTTTGTCGGAATTTAAAGTAACTTTTGGGAATTACATAATTGGATTGTCATATTTTGCATATTTTTGTATGGCAAATCAATATTTTTATTGTTGTTAAAAATGTACTCAAATTTTTTGGTGAAATTCATGTTTTTAATATTGTTAGAAATTAATATTCCGCATCATATTTTTATATATTACATGGTAAGTTCTGTATGTTCATATTTTAGGATTTTTTGGTAATATTTTAGAGTATTTTTGTAATTTAGTAATTGTTTTAGTATTAGATCTGCAACTACTTTTCACATATGTATTCATGTTACCAATAACTTTGTAAATCTTGTGAAAATATCATGTACATGTGGTCCATTTTGACGAATTTATCATTTTAAGTTTGTAGAAGATCCAAGTGTACATGTTATTTTGGTCAGATCAAAAGATTAGAAAGTTGTCAGCGGATTGATATGAATATGGAAAGGTGCTGCAGGTCTTATATGTGTTGCAGGTCTAATACATAAGTATCAAATAAACTAATGGAATTTCTAAAATTAAACTATACAATTTACTTTCTTTGTTATATATAGAGCTTGCAAAATAAGTTCTTAACAAGCTTTGCAGAATATCCCCAATCACAGACCGGTTTCTGCTACTAGTGTCATCAATGAGGTACCAGGATATTCAAGCATTAGATTAAAAATACCAGGATAAACCCAGCACTTTATCGAATGTATAACTATTAAGTAGAAAAACTGAAATTTTCAGACATCCATAAAAAACATTTAAATAAATTATCTAAGTAAATAATTAAACTATCTAAGTGTATAATTAAATGTATGTATGAGAACGTGTTGGTACACACAGACATATATATATATATATATGATAAATATGCATCAATAAGTTTCATTAATTTTAAATGAAATGTGTTTTTTTTAAGGTGTCAGTGGACATGATATTACTGTCAGCCAAAATACTCCTATTGCACCAAAAAAAGATGACAGCTACATTGTGTTTGGAATTGATATTGAAGTACAAAAGCCTTTAGAGAGTTTGCCTTATGGTACTGATTTAGTTAATAGTTTTCTGAATTTTGTCTATTAAGCAATAGTTTTTGATAAATATATGATGATGGACATGAAACTTATCATAAAACCTTTCTCGTGATAATCGAGTGTTTGAGAATGATAATAAATATGATATTATTAAAAAAAAATTTAGACATGTAAGAAAAATGAAACACCACATCCATAGTTTATTATATTTATTGCTATGTTTTTATGTGTAGTTTATATGTCTGTGTATAAATGAACTTTATTTTTGCATATTGTCAACTGATATCTTATGCATTTCACCAAAAGGCTAAAATAAACAGTGTAAATCTATCAAAAGATTAAATAATGAAATCATTTGGCTTTTTCTAATTATAGTAATAGTTTTTCAGCTAGTCATAACATTATTCATCATCTCATTATGTTTCATTAAGGATATTTATAATTGTTTTAAACCACTAAACATCGCATTATCATTTTGTATGTTTACACAAGCTGTTAATACAGTGACAAACACTATACAGGAGTGCCACTCAGTGCAAGCCAAAATAATTACTAAATGCATGAAGGTTTTGCATAAAATTCCTATCTAGTGCCTACTCATCCAATAACCTCAGACTAGTTTCTAGCTTATGGCTTTCATCAATGAGGAGACTTGGATCTAAGAGCACTGTAAGTAAATCTTAAAATCTAATGCAATTCTCCAGCAGCCACCTTTTACCTTTTTAGTTAATTATAAAGCTACGAGTCCAATGCTTCTCACTGATGAAACTACAAGCTAGAAACTAGTCTGGGGATATTGGATGGATATGCCTAAATATGAATATTATACTAATGCATCCATTGATTACTATGGCTTGTACTGGATGACACTACTGTATGGAGAGTTTGTCATTGTTTCTTTGCTTTTTAGTTGTTTGTTTAAAGTATCAATTAATTCATAAATGTTTTTATGATCTTCTATCTAAAATGGCATTATTATATTTTAATTAACTTAATAATAAATTCAATTATCTTTATTTCTCTGATGTACATCATTTATTATAAAAATATTAGTTTGAATATTTACACCAACTTCTGCTTTGATTTGTTGGGCTGGTTTGGCAATTGTGGGAATGTGTTGTCTATTTATTCTATAATAATTAGTTTCAATCATATATTTTAGTTCATTATTTACCTCTGGCTGAAAATTACTATCAGGATTTCCTTCAATTAATAATACATCATTTTCATCCTATTGATTTTATTATCTCTTACATTACTGCCATTATTATCTACCTTAGCAGTAACACCATTTGTATTAATTGTGAATTCACCATTATTTAATAATGGATCTAGCATAGTTTTTCAGCAATAATATCTAAAATACTATCCAATTGTAATCCATCATATGATCATCATTTCTTATGCTTGCTCATAACTGTTATTAAAACAGGCAAAATTCTCAATATAGTAGTGCCACTCAGTGCAAGTCAGAATAATCAATGGATGCCAGAAGGCTTGTGCATAAAATCTCTATCTAGTGCCTACTCATCCAATATTCCCAGACTAGTTTCTGGCTTGGAGGGTTGCATTAGATCCTAAGATCTAATTGCAGTGCTCTCAGATCCAAGGGTCCTCACTGATGAAAGGCCAAAAGCCAGAAACTAGTCTGCGGATGAGTAGGCATTAGATAGGGATTTTATGCACAAGCTTTCTGGCATCCATTGATGACTCTGGCTTGCACTGAGTGCCATTACTGTATGGAGAGTTTTGCCTGTTTCAATTTGTTATCCATAATGGCTGATTTTTCAAAATTATTAAGAATAATTTCAATAGGAGTAAAATTCATTTGTAATATTTGTTTTTTAAGGATGTATAACTATTCAATTTATCATCCATATATAAATCTGTAATATAATTATATAATTTTGATTCCTTAATCATTATTCAATTTTTCAATAATAAAATTGCTTTGGTCTTATTTAATATAAGGGTCATAATTAAAAATATAAAATATTGAATTTCTTAATTTATCATATTGAACATTATAAAAAGTCTGAATTGTTATCAGAAACAAAATAAACCCTTATAAATATCAGTTTCAATGCCATCTGATATTTTAGCAATAATTTTAAATTTTAACAGGCTTGGAATGAATTTAAACATCTATTACTATTTTATTATTTCATTCTCATTTTGTAATCATAACTTTTTGTTATTTTAAAATAGGGGATTTTTAAACTAAATTATTATTACTTTTTAACCTGTTAAATATTTGTTCTAATGATTGATGTTTTATTTTTTTAAACTAAATTATTTTGAACTTTTGCCCTTTTTTTCTGCTCTGTTATTAGATAATATAGTATTCATTTTCAAACAACTTTTCCTTTTTCATCTCTTTCTCTCTATATATTTTAAATGTATTCCCAACATTGTTTTTGTAGCACATATATTGAAGAAGACATCTTGCATATACATTATAAATAGGAAAGATGAAGAGAGCTGATCTTATACCTAAATATTGGGTTCAAAAATGTAATAAACAAAGTATTGATCTGTGGTGTAAAGAATGTTGATGATTTTATAGATCCCTTTAAAATCAAATCAGATTAAGAATATGCTTGTATATATGCTGACAATATTTAAAGTACTATCTCTAACTAGCTATATATTACCAGAAACATTTAAGAAATAACCTCTCCTCAGCTTATGAAAACACAAGTCAATACATTAACTAATCATTGTATTACTAATCCCATATGTAAAAGGAATATTGAACCAAAAATAAAAAGGTAAAATTATGATTTCATCTCTAAATTACTAAAATAATATCTCAGTATGCAATGGAAAAAAATCTTTTAATATAATACATATTTTAAAATATTTTAAAAAACATAACTAAATGTATAAACTGTTAAAAGTATAATTTAGAATGCAAAATTAATTAAACACATAAAATTTAAATATAATAAAAATAATAGAAATACTTTTTATCTTATCCAGTCTAATCATGAAACCAGTCTCTATATGTAAAATGCATTATTTAAACTTAAGAAAAGTTTTTTTTAAATGGGAATTTTCTAGTCATTTATTTTTACCTGTTGATAAAATCCTTGGTGGTTTAATTTTGTAGATTCTTTTATTCTTTAAGTGAAGATACTTTCTTGTAGTTTAGATTAACCTTACATATATGTAAGTTCACACAATTTTAGACAATATGGAAAATGTAAATCTTTAAAATTTGTTAAATCTTACTTTCCTCATGTTTAAAATATAATCCTCAGTGCTTTTTCTGGCTAATTGTTGTTTTAAATAAATCATTGGTTGAGATTCTCACACTACCTTGGATATTAGAATGGATGGCAACATGGGTATAATTAAGCTAATACCACCAGATGAAATGCATGAAGAGATTTGTGAAAATATAATGTTAAATAATTAAAGCCAACTGAAGAAATCTCAACCTTTTATCAAAGTTTATTTGGAAAGAAAATCCTGATTAAATTTATCTATAGGCAAAACTCTATAGAAAATATTACTCCAAATACATGTGCAAAGAGAAACTTTCATTGTGCTAACTAAAATCCTGCATTGATTATATTTTAATGATATATGATTTAATTTCTATTTCCATTAATATTCACCTATTATAACAATTTATCTGGATGTTAAATCTATTCCTGTATTTATTTTGAAACAGTAAGGTCTGCTTTGCAGATCTTCGTTTCACCTTTTCTCACCTATTTCCTACCCTCATACCTTAGTTTGAACCCCAATCTATCATAGTGTGTCTGCAATACGCTTATATACCGAAAATCCCACCTAATTTTAAACCACGAGTACAATGCTCATATTATATATATAACTCATTCCCAAATAAATAAAAGATTTTAGATTATGTATATGTTCACATAATTTTGATTTATTAAAAAGTAGGTTATATAAGTTGTAATTGCGCACACACTATGATATACATTTTAAAACATATCAAAATTATAAATTGTTAAAGTTATTTTGTTTGAATCTATTTACAAATATATTACCGTCATAATATATTTTGATTTAAAATAAAATTCATTTAGTAAATAGTCGTTTAGTAAATAGATTCAAATATTGCAATTTAAAAGTAAAATAATTTTCATTTAATTTAATAAAAGTCATCCCAAATATTTCTCTTAAAATCAATGAGGGACAATAGTTTAATTAGTTAATGTTATATAAGTTTATCTAAAAACAGAAGATGTCCACTTAAGGTTTTCTTTAATTAGTAAAAGTAATTTTTAATTAAATCTAGTTTGTAATTCGAATGTCGACAGGGAAATTAACAAAAGAAATTAATTAATGTTGAATTCCTTTAGACATTCGGATAGATTTAATTACAGCTGATAAGTCCGATATATTTTTGTAATGCTCCAGGGCAGTTCTATTGTTAAATTCTACTATAAAAAGGAGGGTTTTCTTTTGTTCTCCATTCTAATGTTTCTAAGAGAAATCATTCTGAGTTCTATTCTAATAATTTGCTAACCTTGACATGACAGAGTAGAGGCGTCAAGATGGCTATGTCCCCTCGGAATAGCCGGCCGCTGCTCCAGACCATCGGAAGCTATCACATAAGGAACCCTGGAACTGCTGCTGCTGCAAAAATATGAACATTCCAGATTTTGCTGCTGAATTATAAAACCTGCCGAACATCTACCTGCAAATGCATCTCCAGAGGTAACCTAAATTAACCCAAGAGCTCTTGTGATTCCTAACTAACATACTATAGCTATTCTAAATTGTTTTTCTTTTATTTCACATAACTTTATTATGTACTTCTTTAAAGTGTTCAAATATAATCAACAATTTTGCTCTATCCTTGGGTTAATATTTTCTATTTATAAAGCTTTCTTTTATTTTATTATGATAATGTGTCAGAATCATCTTTGACCAAGTGAACTATTCCCTTATTGAAAGTAAGATGCCGCTATTAAGGCATATTTTAAATTTATAATTTTCCAATTTTATTATCTTGCAAATCACTCGTTCGAGGGCGATTCTTTTTTTTATGTTATTGATTTTAATCTAATATGAGAGTATGTGCGAGGTCAATGATTAAATGTGTCCCCTAATGCATGATTGCGCATATAAATTTATACTTACTTTTCAAACCCACAAGCATGCATTTTCCTATTTTAATTACCGTGTTCTACTTTAATTACAAAGTTCATCATTGACGTCGAGAATGTGCGGACCCTTTTAAATGAATTTCTGGGAATTTGATTGGGCATTTCTCTTAATCCAAGTAAACCCCATTCAGTATGTTTTATATACACTAGTCTTGTATTGCTGGTAAATGAATTGGTTGTTGAGACTGCTTTGTTTTAATTTTCCAAGGATTCTTCGCTTATTGCAGTTTCCAGGCAGAGTGTGTCCCCAAATGACACATCTGGGAATTAAACGCAATAGTCACACAGTCGCTAAGTTTTGGCTGTTCATAACAATACTTTCCTACGGGTTAGCGGCGAAATGCCCTCCGTAATCATTCCGGATCTTCAATATTGTTTATTTTATATTTATTTTACAAAGCATTGACTTAAACGTGTCACACCCTCCAACTTTAATAAATTCATTATCAGCAATACTGACCTCCCAATGCAACTCTATTATTATTATTCTCAAATAAATGCTTTGATCACATTCCCACTTTATTGCTTAGTAAGCTTTAGTCTGTGCTATTCTTGAAATCAATAAATATTTTAGAACACTTAATTTTCAAATATTTTCTTAAACTTGTATAATTACTCAAAGCACCTCGCACATGTTCCTATCTCGTCAAGCACATTATCGTAATGCTATTAGCCCAAGGAATAGAATACATCACTTTGTTTTAAAGTCTTTTTGTCAGTTGTGGGAATATAATGCCAACAATTATTTAATACGCGTCCCTGTCTCATATAAGCAGACAGTGGCATTATATATATAATTTATATGAATAAATTTTGTGAAATTATTTAAAACTAAATTTGATCTCTTATTTTATTTGATTCCTATCACTGTCTTGGTCTATGTATATATTTTCTGCATTTCTTTTGTAAATCCATAGACGTTAATTAGCCACCCAAACTTCTTTTAGTATAGAGTCTTTTGTGTCTCCCTGACCACCAGGCACCGGTCAAAGGTCATACTAGTAGTGGTATCAGATGCGTTGTTACGTAGATGGCGCTGTGAAATTTGGGCTTTAGATTTGAACTTAGTATATCTAGAAGGCAACTCCTTCCTAGAATGTTCAGTTTTGTGTCTGGGGCTTGAATTCTGCAGTGTGTTAGCGAGATAGACGATTCTGACTGTTACAATTTATATTAGTCAAACATCAGTATGCTGCTGGAAAATAATCAAACTTTTCAGATATTTTTATTGATTATAATATTTGATAGGTTATCAACTGGCTCTTCAGGTAACAGATAATGGAATGACCTTCAAAGGTGAAAGTCAATTTTGAATAACAAATAAGCAATGATTAAACAAGAGTTGTTTTGTAGGATAGGATGTTGGTTTGTCAGACTCTAGGTATTATTCCATTAGTCTTTTTTTAATCTCCCTTTTGTTTCCCTTCTTCAGTAACATAAATTAATATATGGTATAAGCCTCTCATCTCCCTGTATTAACTGTGATAATGAAATTGTGTCTTTGTGTGACCATGTTTTCATCATTTAACTATATTTACATCATTTTTTAACTCCAATTCCTTTTTTCATATTTTTTTCAAGCTCTCAAAAACTAAGAAAGCAATGATGGGGACAGGTTTAGTAGGCTGGCAATCATTATGATCTTTGATGAGGCAGTACAATCGCTAATGAGTGAGCTTGGAACTGGATTTAAGAAAGGAATTATCACTTGCAAAGATTATGTATATTTAGGGATCTTCCTGCCTATCATGGAAGTGGAAGGAGCCTAGAAAATGTGATCTAAAAATGTTCTATCTCACCCAATCTAGATAGATTTCTCATTACAGCTAATAGAAACAATAATAATAACATCAGTAGTAATAGTAAGGTAGAAACCAGTGATAATGCTAAAGATATGCATTTCTATTTTTTTTCTCTTCTAATTATAGATTAATGAAATGTGTGAACTTTGCATGATATTGACTCTTGAAGACAAGAACAGAGGACTACACTAGTAACTAAGGAGCTGTCAAGATTTTAAATAAATATAGCTGCTTTTAATGAAACTAGTCTTCCAGTGCAAAGAAGTTTAAATTAGTCCATGAAAAGGAGAATCCATAGTGAATCCAAGTCTCATTTAGTATCTATTATTAGAATTCCTTATGAAAGACTAACAATGTTAAAACTTGTCATCCATTATTGTATTAGAGCTCATATTAATGATGTCTATGTTCCAATCTTAGATTCGGAGAAATCAGAAGCAGCTTATATTCTTTGCTGGATAATATTAAATATCATTAAAAGACCAATTTTTTTCTTGGATACTTTAATGCATGTGTTGTTACAAATAATAGACTTTGACCAAAAGTGGTTGGAAATAATGGTATTGTTACTGTAAATTCAAATGGTCTATTGTTATCAACTTTTGTACATGAATTGATTATTATAACCACTTATAAATGCAGATTTTTAGATGGATCTTAAATTAGTATGATAGATGCATTCAAAACTAAATCTTATTCCAATCATATTCACAAGAAAATTGATATTGATTCTTTAGCAATAACTATTATAAGTATTAAATTTTAACAACTATTAAACACTAAGATTGTTTGTATCTCCAGGATTGTCATACTACTGAAGCATGCATTTCATTTAAGGAGGCTTTGTTATTATTACAAATCTATTCTTGGGTTCACTAAAAAAGAATCATGATTGGTTTTCTTATTATTAATAATTTGATTAAAAAGAAATGTGGCTTTTTCTTCTTGACTGGATCAGTCAATAATAAGAAGGCTTAAAATTTTTAGTGGATTAAAACTGCAATACAGATATTTGCTGATCATGATCATTCTAAATCATGTATGATGCATTGAAAGCAACATATGGGTCTGAGAAATGGTATCATAATCTTATTAAAACCAGCAATGATATCCTCTTATATGATTACCATGATATTTTAAACAGGTGGAAGGAGTATTTTGATCATTTTGAATAATGATACAAGAATTGAAATGATGACTTTTAATAATATATATTAATTTTATTTATTCATTTAGATTTGAACAAAGATATCTGGTTGAAACGAGTCAAAACAGCTTTTTGTACTCTTAAAAAATGGAAAACCTGCAGATTCCTGATGGTATTAGCGGTAATATATTAGCTTCAGAAGTATTACATATATATATATTTAATAATATATGAACTTATTACGTTGTGCGGCCTTATATTAAAAATGCCTCTTTTGTTTCAATTTTTAAAAATAAAGGAAGTAAATAAGATGGCAGTCATACTTTCAAGGATTTTTTGAATAATTTGCTTCCTGTCATAAATGAATGATTACCAGAGAATCACTGTAGTTTTAGATAATCCAGAAGTATGATAGACATGTTTTTATTCCTGGGCGCAAATGCACAAAAGATATTAGGATCAAAAGAGTGATTCATAAATTCCCTTTATTGATTTAGTGGAGGTACTTTATTCATTTAATCAAAAAGTTTATGGCATTGTTTGAAATTAATTGATTGTCCACAAGATTATTATTACTACAAGTGAAAAATCTGAGGCATTTGAAATGAAAATTGATGTTAAAAAGAATATGTATTTGTTTCAATGTTTTCAATTTTTATGACAGTTGTGTTTGGATTCCTTGATAGGCAGCTTGATGAAACATGGATTAAGATATGCTATAGGTTTGATATTGGAATTTTTTAAATTTGAATTGATTAAAAGCAAAAACAAGAATTTCTACTTCTTAGATTCTGGATTTACAGTATGCCAATCATTGTGCTTTTCTTGCCAATTCAAAAGACGATTTACAGAATATGCTTAATGTTTTGAATGCAATATTTAAAAACTTTGGAAATTAATCTTACAGCTAGTGAAGGAAGAAAAATCCTCAGGAATTTTTAGCTTGGATGGTAATCAACTTGAGAATATAAATCAATTCAAATGCCTTGATAGTTTAATAGGTAAAAATGTGGTTTTAGATTTTAAAGTATAACAGACACTCTAGTGTGCTGATACTTTTAATATAAAGGTATTAAAAAAGTTTCAACTAAGGATGTTCTGCAAAAATTTTAAAATGCAATGGCAAGATAGCAAAATTAGTTCATATTTTCTTTGTCTTGTTGTAAAATCATACCTTCATTGGATTGGATATATAAAATGAATGAATAATTCAAGACTTCTTAAAAAGGGATTTTATGGAGAATTTGAGCATGGTTTTCATGGAAGAGTTAGATATAATTTACATTATAAAAATTCTGAAGACATTTTTAAAAAGTGTGATGTTGATTGTTTTCATTGGGATAATATGGCAGAAAATATAATACATTGGAGAGCTACAATTAGACGTGGTATTGAAGTATTTCAGAAAGAAAAGTTGCCTGCTAAAAAAATTAAAAGACATTACAAAATATTAAACAAACAGAAAAACAGACTTGCATGTTCACTATGTGATATATTTATGGTTTACCAGGTTTGTATAGTCATTGCAAAACTCATTTCTACAGCAGTTTTTTTTCTTTCATTTTTTTGAAATTGAAATGGTTATAATTATTTATGTATACTTCTTTATGTATATTTGAAAGATAGTCATGCATTTATAGAATATTTTAAGGATTTAATAATTAATTTTTTAGTGTAATTTTATATTTTTATTATTTTGTATATGAAATTTTAATTTTGTTAAATTTTTAGTTTTATTTCTTTTTTGCTTTATATTTTTAAATTATTTATTCATTCACTGTGATCTAAATTCGTGTTATCATTGAACGTGACTTGAGATATAGATATTAACATATACCTATGTATATATACTAAATCAGGGGTGGGCAAAGGGTCGATCACAATCAACCAGTCCATCATGCACAGCTTGACAGCCAATTGTAGACATTTCTGCCATCAGATTAGTTGTCTGAATTCCAAATCTTTTTATTTTTACATTTATATTTATAAATTCCATAACTGAGTTGACCGATGGTTAAACATGGCTCTTTTTGTATGCATGTGCACTTCTTCCTTTTATTCCTCATTGTACATCTCGCCTCAATACTATGGCATCTTAAATGACTTGGTAGCACTCAAGGGCAGTACAATGTAGTATCTATATGTGTTTTTACATATTTTGTTCTGCTCTTATTCTAAAAAATTTATACCCTAAAAGTTGATCACTGATACATAATAAATGTAAATGGCAATCATGCTCCTTTTAAGTTTTCCCATCCCTGTACTAAACAATGCATTCTATTACATATGACATTCTAAATAGTATCATGTCAGTTACTTATTAAACTCCTAGCATTCCATTATATATTTATTGTAACATCTGATTTAAAGCTGCATTATAAACTTCTAGGAACTTATTTTATGTCAATAATATGCTAATTTTCAGAGAAAATTCTAATGCAAAAAAAATCTTTAGAATTAACAGCTGTTTCAGAGCTTTCATTTAAAACAGGCAAAACTCACTATATGTATTGCCACACACAGCAAGCTAGAGTAATCAATGGATGCCAGAAGGCTTGTGCATTAAATCCCCATCTAGTGCCTACTCATCCAATATCCCCAGACTAGTTTCTGGCTTTTGGCCTTCATCAGTGAGGAGCCTTGGATCTGAGAGCACTGCACCTAGATCTTAGGATCTAATGCAACCCTCCAGCAGCCACCTTTTAACTCCACTTAACTACAAAACTAAGAGTCTTAAACTAAAAACACCTTAATGTTTTCAATCCAAACCCATTAGCTTATGTAGTCATATGGGTCTGAACTCAGTTCAGTACCCAATAACAACAGTTATACACAAGCATAAGAGGTGGTAGTCATGTGATGTTTATTAGCTGTCATTTAAATTTTAAAATATAAAAAAAGTCAGTGATATGCGTTTTCAGCATAGGATATTAATCATCAATTAATTAATTAACATGAGTTCTCAGACACATAATCTAAAGCTGGCTTTGCTCTTTGCTAAGATGATAGACATGGAATTCACAGATTAAAGTTAATAATTAAGATATATTAGACATTTAATGTTTGAATTCTGTGAAGGCATTAAAAAGCTCTTGATGTAAAAAGTTGTCTTTTCACATTGGCTACATGTCTATGTTCTCACCCATAAGTTAACTAGACATCAGGATTACTATGATAAAGCAATAACTTAATTATCATCAGTGGTAATGTATTATTGCTTGCTATCTTATTAATTTAATTTGTTCTTTCATTTCACAGTATGCTATTGCTTGATAGCCTGTTAGTATAATTTATTCTTTCATTTTTCTTTAGCATAAACTTTGATGAATTGTTTAGATCTCCAAATTTTTAATTATTTTATAATAATCTCAATCCATCTTTTAATAGAGCAATTTAATGTACATAATTCGTATTCAAAAGAAAGTTATGATGAACTTTTGATGAATACCACCAATAACTTTATTCATTATTGAAAAAAATATTAAATATCTCCAATAAAATAATTTACTATTGTTTAATTGGCTGATAAACGAACATACTAATTCATAATTTCCATAAGTAGAATAACCTTATTGATTGTCTAAAAGTCTGTCTATTAAAATAAAGACATCCTCATTGAATGGAATATTGTCAGGCATAGTTTGATGCAATGGTATACTGATGGGCCCTGGATCTCAAGAGCCATCACTTGTGGTGCTGAAATTTTTTGTGAACTCTCAATCAATAAATCATTCAAATTGTTTATTTTATTAATAAATATTATTTCTTCATGATAATTATATTTTTCAAACTATACTTTATATTAACTTGTTTTGATATTTGTTGCGCTACTTTTAAACTATTTTGTAACTTTTTATTGTTGAAAATTTTAATTGTTCATCTTTGCAAAGACATATAGTGTCATGATTAGATAGCAGTTTATAAGTTGATAATGACTTCAAATTACATTAGACATGCACGGCAGAAGTGGTTACTGTTCGATTTTTTTGAGTTGGGCATATGTTGACGTTAATATTTCTTAATTCATTAACTATTAGACAGTTATGTGGAATTAAAATGGTGTATTATTTTTAATATTATAAACTTTTACCTGAAATATAGTTATCTTGATCCAAAAATGAAAAGTACAATTAATCTGAAAAAAGTTATATATTATTGCCCTGAGAGTTTGCTGAGTAGTAATAATATCAAGGTACAGAGCTAAAGATTTTTGATGAAGGAAAATGTTTAAGAAAAAAAAATTCTGACTAGGTAATTGAATAGAACTCTTGAGTGTTGCCTGCTGTTGTGATGCAGGAAAATCATTGGAATCATAAGATGTCCAAATATCAAATTAATAAAGATTTTATCCAAAACTCATAAAACTTTGAAATTCATCATATTACTTATTTGCCATAATATGTGGCAATTCTATCCATGATAAATAAATATTATATTTAAGAATTTTTTTATGTTTTTTTAACTTATATAGAATTTTTATTTATTTAAGATTATGCCGTATTCTTTGAATTTAAACACTATAAACCAAAAAAGAAATTAACCAGTGTAAAGTGTTTTGCTTTTATGGAGCGAGATGAGATCAAAACTGGACCAGCCATACTTGAACTGTAAGTTTGTTTTTCATTTTAAAGTAATCATTATTATACTAATATACCACTAAACATTATATGATCACTGATGAAAGCCACAAACTAGAAACTAGTCTGGGGATATTGAATGAATAGGCACTAGATAGGGATTTTAAGCATCTGCATTCATTAATTACTCTGTCTTGCACTGAGTGGTGCTACTATATGGAGAGTTTTGCCTCTGTATAATAATATACCTATTACATCAACTTATATTGATTCATAAATGTTTGTTTTTTGCTTTTTTCGTTTTTAATGATTATTTATTTAATAGTTTTAAAATCTTACCAAGAAGAATAAAATATCTCTTAATAAGATCAAAGTATCATTTTTTTGTTTAACTTTTTTTAAATTGTGAATGTTATTGAAATTGTGGATATTGAAGTGACAGTCGAGGGATTATTTTATTAATAAATGTTTTTTTACATCTAATGTTAAGAATACATTTGTTTTTATATGATTTTCTTTTTTCAGTATAAATATACAGATGAGTATGGAAAAACTAAAAAGAATTTTTTGATTTATTGAAAAAGAATTAAGAAAACTCCTTATTTTTTGCAAATGAAGTTAAACAGCATTCAGAACTAAAATTTTATAATATAGTAATATAGAGGATTTGAGCACAGACTTTCAAGCTTTTGTCAGCTATCAACTCTATCTCATACAACTGACATATGACTACACACATGTGCAAAAGATAAATAATCTCCAATATGTATTTCGAGTTGGTCCAGATCATCATCTCTCATATTCAAACTTTAATGGACAGTCTTTGATCTACTCCACCCTCCAACTCTTCGGCCATCCATTCCATTGAAAATCTGATGATGGAACACCCAAATCCCTTGTTGATGCCATCAGATTTTCATTGAAATGGAGGGCTGAAGAGTTGGAAGATGGAGTAGATTGAAGCCTATCTTGATATAAACTGAGCACTGATTATTTTATGTGTGGAAGATGATGATCTGGTCTAAGTGATGAGTGCCAGTTTAGCACAAAATACATTATGTTGGAGATTATTTATCTTTTTTGCATGTGTGTAGTCATGTGTATTGGTTGTATGAAATAGAGTGGATAGCTGATGGGAACTTGAAAGTCTGTTCAATTCTCTGTATTAATTACATTTAAACTCCAAATATATGAATTATGCTTATATTTCAAAAATATAATTAATTCTTTTTTATTTTACAAACATGCTAAAGTTTTTGGGTAACCATGCCAAATTTTCAACTGCAATGAACACTTAATTTTTTATTTTTTTATTTAACTGTTTTTTATAATCCTGATTTTAAAGTTATCTGCCTAATAAAAAGCAATTTTTAGTTTATAACCATAGTTTTTATCAATTAAAAATATAAACAAGAATGATTGTCTGCCATTATTATTTTGGCATTAAACATCATATGTCCATATGCTCTGTTATAAATTAATCTTTTCATATTTATATATTTTTACCATATTTATATTATATATATTTCAAAATAATTATTGATTTAAAATTAAATATATATGTATGCCTTTTATTCAAATGCTATGTTTTCAAAACTTAAATAAAATCGTTGCTTATAAATATTAAATAAGTTAATAATAAGTAATAGATTTTTAAAAAAACCTATTTATATATTTATATCAAATTTTAACAAAAGAAAAGCTTGGCTAAATCTACCAGAAAATATGTGTCAGGTTTTTTTAAATTAGAATTTCCATCTATTGCCTAAAATGAGGAGTATCAAATAGTACAAATGACATTGAAAATAAATGTGACCATTGGAAATTGTAATCTGCTATGCAGAAATCAGAAAAGCAACTTCTCCAAAAACATCTTGCAAAGGAGATTGTTACCCTGTGAGGTCAAAGAACCCATCTAACATATTTATGAATGTTTTTTTCATCACTCTTAGATTACCGAAATGAATATTTCAATTAAAGTGAATGAAACAAAGAACTCCATTCTCATAATTATTTAATGACCAAAATCAACAAAAATTGTTAGTCAAAATCTGATTGATCACCATAGAAAATTCTGCCTATTAGTTATGGGAACAAAAAAGAAAAAATCGTGATACAATCATTTATTTTCGTTTTGGTAAATTTTTATTTATTAATCAATTTGAAATTATTGAAAAATATTTCTGAGAAAAGATTAAACATGAATTAAAATGTTTATTTGCAAGTTAATGACAATAGCATTCTACATGTAATTAAATATTAAACTATTTCCATCATCAATGTTTTTCTGAAAGATTTGTATTTATACTTATCCAAATCTATTCAACTATTGATATTATATAACACAACATTTCAAATGGTATTTTTCTTTTTTTTTCTGATGTTGCTAGACTGATCAATGTCAATACTAGCATGGGTATCAAACTGGTGATCTTTAGATTCATGAATGTTGAATTTAAATTGATGCTTTAATCAACTAGGCTATTCTTTCAAAGGAAGTCAGAAAAATTTATTTACGAGGATCTTGCTAATTTCTTAATTTTGGTACATGCACAGTCTATTAATTTAGATGCTTTTTTTTCCTCTCTCAAATCATTACTTTGTGGTTTTTAATCATTTTTCAATTCACTACATGAACATGGAAGTACATATATTGGCAAAATCAATTGCCTCACCAAAAAACCATTTTAAAAAACACAAAGTAATGATTAAAGAAAAAAAAACAACTATATCCAAAGTATCATCATCAACCATTATCAATCCACTGCAGGATGAAGGTCTCTCCAAGTTCAATCCATCTTCTCCGATCTTAGCTTCTCTTCTCCATGTCACTCCTGCACACTTTCTTATTTCATCCATCCATCTCACATAATTATATGCTCAATTAGGACCAGACACAAAAATTAAACAGAGAGCAAAAATTAAAAAGAAAAAAATTTAAAGGAGCTGCACACATGTCAACCAGAAATGTCCCATAAGTCAACCTATGTGATAATCCATTATGTTTGGATACCTTTCATTAACCTTGCCATTAAAAAGAAAAAATGGAACAATCAGAAGCACCTTTGTAGATAAGCTTTTAAAAATTTTACTGACTGTTGCATTGTCAGAATAGCCTAGTTGGTTAGAAGTCTAAATTTTGATTTACTAATCTGGCACTGTTTCTATGACCATGGTAGTTACTGTCATTGGTGAAGCCAGCAATACCTGAAAAGGAGATAGGAATAATACCTCTCAAAACATTGTTTTACATACTAACTTGTGTGTTATTATTAACAGCTGAAAGTGTTTTGAATAAATAAAATTAATTTTTCTAAAAAACATTTAACAATTAAACTAAATGATTTGATAGTTCAACATATAATTACAAAGGTACTAGAATTCAAGGGTTTTGCTGATCTTGCTAAGAAAGTATTTTTCAATGTAAATAATAATATTGAACTATTAAACAACACATGATCACCATTCTTTGTGCTTATACAAAATATTTACACAGAAGCAAAACTCTCCATACAGTAGCGCCACTCAGTGCAAGTCAGAGTAATCAATGGATGCAGGAAGGTTTGTCATAAAATTCCTATCTAGGGCCTACTCATCCAATATCCCCAGACTAGTTTCTAGCCTATGGTCTTCATCTATATGATTATATAAGCTAATGAGCTTAAATTGAAAACATTATTGTGTTTTTATTTCGGACTCAAAGATTTACAGTTAGATAATAAGGTAAAATGTAGCTGCTGGAGAGTTGCATTAAAGCCTAAGATCTAAGTGCAGTGCTCTCAGATCCAAGGCTCCTCACTGATAAAAGCCACAAATTAGAAACTAGTCTGGAGATATTGGATGAGTAGGCACTAGATAGCATTTTATGCACAAACCTTCCTTATCTATTGGTTACTCAGGCTTGTGCTGAATGGTGCTACTACTGTATGGAGAGTTTTGCCTCTGTGTGATAATAGGATTGTTTTATAAAAATGTATGTATGTATATATTTATCATCAATGTATATATAAAATTATTTATTACTATTGATATTGGGATTACTTAAGTATTGACTGGTTTTTAATGAAATATATATATTGTACCCTTACCAAAAGATGAAACTCCAAACAAAAGAATCCGGCTAACTAGGTTATAACTATAATGAATTATAATTAGGTTACAAAAACATTGACTATTAAAATAATATTGTTCTGACTAGCTCAAGATACATTGCTAACATAAAGTATCTAATAAAACAATATTTTTCACTAATTAAATTTAAGAAAACTTATTGAATTAAAATATCATAACAGGTTCATAATAAATAATTAGGGTTCTGACTATAATACTCAGTCTATTCATTTTACTAACAAATTTAACTTATAACTAGCTCAATATTATAAATAAAATAGGGTTTTATCAAAAATAACAAATACAACTATAAAAACTCTTAACATGAGCTGTTCAGTGAGGTACACTGGCTTAAACATTGAGGATACATCCCAAAAGATACATTCCCAATGGCATAAGAATATTACCCCAACAAATTCACATGACAAAACTATCATGTAATACTCTCATGTCTTAAAACACACATCTAATAATCCTAAAATATGATTTATAAATTTATTACAGAAATAATAAATTATGTAATATTCCCTTAATAAAAAATACTAATTGTACATTTAACATTATTACTTATCATCTTTCAATAGAAAATTCTACAATTCTCTAAAAATAATAATCTCATATTCATTTCCAACAAACTAATAACAAAATAATAACAACAATAAGCAACTAAATAATTTAATGACTCTCAACATTCAATCTATTTAATGATTAAAGTTTAGTAATAAAACATAAATAATATAATAAAATTTTAAATAAACATTGTATAATCTCTCTTTGTTTAATGTGGCATTTTTTAAAAATATAATGTATTTGAATATTGTGGCAATATTAAGTATATCTCTCATTGGTGTTGTATCAGTTTAAAAATAATTACCAATTATCATATCTCCTACAATAATAATAATAATATACTTTGTTACTTAATCAAATATAATAAAAATAATATCTAAATGATCTTTATGGATCATGTGCTCAATGAGTAATATTTTAAATTATTAATTTCTGTGGATCATGCATGAAAAATGAAAAAAATCAAATAACAACATGCAGATAAATCACAACTCGACTAATATAACTTTTTTTAAAAAAAAACAGTTAACAAATTTACGTATAAATGAAGCAATATTATACAATTACAATAAGTTTATAACATAATTTAAAAAAATATTTACAAAAAATATAAGAATTGATATTACTTAACATAATATATATATATATTTACAGTAAATCTTACCATTAAGTGACAAGAAATAAAATAAGATAGCCTTCACTCCGGCCATTTCAAATAAATAAAAAAACTTACAACAGTAATGACAATATATAATCCTCATTTAGTAAACATAATATTCTATTATTTTGTTTTGGGAACAGTTACAATAAATTTCCCAATTTTTAAGAAAACTTAATATTACACATAGCGCTATAAAAATAAATGCTTATTTACATATACTATTATAAAATATATTTCTTATGATGTAATGCATCAATATAAGTTTGTATTTAAAATACACTTCTTAAAATTCAAGAAATAAAATATTTCAAAAAATTATTGAAGACGTTCTTTGCAGTTTAGCAAAGAATCATCCTAATATTTGAATATCAGAAAATTTTTAATAAAAAAATATGAATACATCCCTTTATAAAAAATTAATTGTTATTCAAAAATATTTAAGAGATAATTTCATGAATTTTTATAACTTAAATGGATTTGAATTATTTACAATAAAATTTAAAGAACTATCAATAAATTATATTGTTTGATGTTTGCATTTCTTTCATTTTTATACTTTTACATTCATCATATCAGCCCAAAATCATTTGCACTATTTTCACTTTTATTCCAAATTAAATATGCATTTGTTTGAGCTAAGTGATCTTTAATATTTTATGTGGGCATCAATTATTCATCTCTTATGTTATATACTATAACAATCACTAATCAAGTCAACATTCATTTGCAAAAGAAATTTCTATAAACTACATCTTGCCCTCTCACAAATTTAGTCATTACTTTACCAACTTATAAAAACTATTCCCTACAATGATTCCTCCGGTGGTAGATAGTGATTATAGTATAGGGTATGGAATAATAATGACTCAAATGAGTAAGATAATATCAATGATACAGTGCAAAATCAATAATAAGTCCATATTCATTGAGTACCTAAGATTCAAGTCACGGCTCTATTATAGCACTTACTGATGATAAGGAAATGCAACTGTCCATGGAAAATGATATACAGCTCTATGTTATATGTATATTTTAATAACTTTAAAGTATTAAAATGTAATTCACATACAACAGATTTCAACATATTCCTAACACATAGGATTTTATATGAATATTGCTCTCCTGACCACCATCCTATATCTTCCATACTGAATAACTCACTTAAATCATAAAATATACAAACTGCATTCTAAAATAATTATCAAAACACAATATTAAAGAAACAACAAAGATCTAAATTCATTTCTAATTTTCAAGCACAAATAGATCTTGATAAAAACATGTGTTTATAGTATACATTTATTTATTTGTTATTATATTAAAGAAACAACAAAGATCTAAATTCATTTCTAGTTTTCAAGTGCAAATGATCTTTATAAAAACATGCATTTGTACTATACATTTATTTATTTGTTATTATATAATTTACAGATGAATATTATGTCTTTTTCTATATTTCAGCAGATAACATTCATAAAAATAACATCCATTCATAAAAATAACATTAATAAATTAAAGATATTATCTAATGTATACATTTTCAAGCATTCACATTAAATATTTAAAATATCCTTGGATGTTTTAAGACATTCATCTGCATTCATCACTTCTTTTATAAAAATACACACGATAATTTAGTCAGTGGTTTATTTCACTTTAATATTAAATTCATGCAATATGCAACAATAATATAAAATACTAGTTTAAATGTAATACAAATAATAAAAAGAAATTACCAATGATCTCAATCATTACTAGGATCATTTACAGCTATCTGCTTCTTGAACCATATATTTAAAAACAATTATGATTGTAATTTACCTTGTTCAGAAAATTACTTTTTGAATACCCTTTTTATTTAACATAATAAAGTTAATCTAGTTTTAAAATTAAAAAATGTAATATTCTAAATATTAATGTTAGACTTAGTATAAAAAATGATAAAGTTTTAAAGCTATAAAAAGATATTTTTCTCTTCTGCTTATAAGCTGAATGCTTATCAGGAATCTTCCATTGCCTAGTTACAGATGGGAAGCTTTGTGCACAATCTTACTCCTGCCTTAGTGCCATTAAAAAAAATTTAGAATAATATAAAATCCACTAAAATCTAAGAAGAATATTAACCATCCTGTAAGATAAAATGTTTATTTCAGTTCTTTCTGAAAATTTTTATCCAGGTATATAATATCTTCATGAAGTAATAATTCTAGGATTCATTTTATATAAAAATATTTTCCCCCGGAAGTACGTACTTTCTGTTAGTTTCGGCCATTGTATATAGCAAATATATTATAATAAATGTAGCACAAATAATATTTGCATCTCCATCGGTCAAAACCTTATATATTATATAATATGTTAATCAATAGACATGTAGTTTATAAATTAAGATATTTCTTTCATTAAAAAAATTACAATTTTTACCCTTTTAAGTGTATGTATATCTTTTCACTAAATATTTTTCTTCTCCAGGTAAAAAGACAGCTATATCATTGAAAGCATTTATTATCAGATAATTTCAATCTTTTAAAAAGACATATCAGAGTTCATTTATTCCAAATAAAGTTATTTTTAAAATATATAATTTATTTATTGATTTGATCAATAGCAAATCCTTTTAAAAACATAAAAGAAATTCAAAAGTTATCTTTAATCTGTCTTTAAATACATCATTCTTAACATGTAAATCTATTTTGATTACTTTAAAGACAAATTAAATGTGAATTATTACAATCAATTATATAATAAACAGTCACACAATCTACAAAACATTTGAAATTCAATTTTTAATCTTAGATGCAGTCATAATTTTATTTTCTTTCTTTCAAATTTAACACTTTGATTAAGATTTTTAATAAATATTTGATTCCTCTTAATTGACTTTAATAATTATTTTCATTGTAATATGATAAAGTTATTGCAAAAAAGTAGTCACTCATTCCAGACATACTATGTATAAAAATTTCAAAGTTCTTATGTAAATCTCCAGTCTTGTAGTATATTCCTTGACAATTGGTGTTCATTATCCCAATATTTAAGTAACTACTATTGGGTTTCATAGAATTATTGAGGTCCTAAGCCAAGTTTCAAGAAGAATAGACTGACAGGGAAATTTTGTGTTTAGTGAATCATTATTTAAATAGTTATTCAAATTATATTTTTCAAAACACTTTTAAGTAAAATAATAATTTAAAAGAAATTACTGCTGTCACAATATAAAAAAATATAGTTATAAATTTTATACTAAATCTGTTTTAATCTGAATCTGTTAATCAGTAAGAATCTGAAAATCTGTCTAGACTGGCTACAACTTCTGTTTTTATACTGGTTTTGATCCAATGATTTCATTAGTCAATACTGTTTGTAAAAACCTGTTCATTTACATAACTACATCAATTTTATTTTTAAAACTAAGTTTGTAAACTATGAGTCATCAATTATTAAATATTAAATTATTCTAATACCTTAAATATTTTTATCTAAAAAATTAAATATCCTTATTAAAACAATTTTTAATATTTGACCCAAAATTGACTCAAAAATAAAATATTACACCTAAATAAAATAATAATTTTAATTATTGTTTTTCTAATATTATCTCTAGACTTTATATTTGCTACACTTTATAGGTATCAAATTTTTTGTAAACAAGCTAAAAGTAAAGTTTTCTTTTCCTAATTTTTGAAAGCTTATATATTCATACAATCACCTCTAACCACGTGATACTTTCAGCACATTCTAAACTAATATTAAATATTTACTTCTATAAATAAGCTATTCTACCATTGTAGTATTTTTTAAATATAAATAAAAATTAATATCTTTTAAATAATTTATTATATTATTTTATATTTAATTCATCTCACAATGAATTCAAACTATCTAATATATCTTTATAGGCTCTTATATACTGAGTTTGAACCCCTATTACCTATAACATCAAAATTGTATGCCAGAAAACCTAAATTTAAATTTTTTTAATATAGCTCTTTTTCCAACCCTACCTAACTGTCTGTACCAATTGTAAAAGGCACAATATATATATGTATGTATATATATACAAAATACATATATTGGAGATTATTTATTGATCTTTATCATGTGTATGTGGTCATATGAATTAGTTGTATAAAATGGAGTGCATAGCTGTAAGGAGCTTGAAAATCTGAGTTCAAGTCCCTTCTAATTGCATTAAGTTTAGTATTGTCAATATACATATATTTGAATATTATATATATATTGCATAATAATAGAAGAAATTATTAAATGTCAATTTTATTTTAGATTATCTTTTATAAATATTTATGATAGTATTGTTGTAATTTAGAAGTCTTTATTCAGTGTTACTTTATTACTCTAAAAATGGGCAATGTCTCTGTTGGCATTGATCTTATTGCATTCATCCAGGATGAAATTTGAAAATAATCCTCATCACTTAGTAATTAGTGATTCCATTTGCCATGCCTATGACCTTAAATTCAAGTCCAGAACCAAGTGATTTTTTTTTTCAGATAGATATCATGTATCCATCCTAGCTAGCTATCCTATAATGACTGGAAGATGGATATATTTAGCTATTGTTACTGAAGGGTAATAAATCCACATTATGCCAAATAAAATAATTCATTTGTGTCTTGATGTGGACTTCACCTCTAGTGATAAAATTGGCATTCTCCTATGATTGTTGGGCAAATTTTCACTTTTATCTTAATAGATATCTTAGAGTAAAATAAGAAAGACCCCTAAAACCAACATTGCACTTTTTTTTCTTTCAATATTTTTCTGTAGAAAAACTATTCTTCTTTAAAGAATAGCCCTATAATGGGCTATTTTAAAGCTGCTTTACCTTTTTACTCATATATATATAATTTTATTATATTATTTTGTAGGTACAAAAAGCCAACTGATTTCAAACGGAAAAATTTGCATCTTTTTACAGTGAAACCATTATATTTACACGTCAGTCTGACACTTAATAGTTTATAATATCATAAGGAACAAGCATTAAATTGAAGATTAATTTATTATTTTGTATGTGCACATTGGCACGTTATATTTTTGTAATGTATTTATTGAAAAAGTTATTTTTTTATATTTTTTTTATTACAATTTGATATTTTTTTACACCCTCCTTGTTGAGATTAAAAGATGTAATATTGGCTGCAGTTCATTTGCTTTTGTGAATTGTAAAATTTTAAATAAATAAAAAAATATTAGAAAAATAATGTGTTTAATGTTTAAAAATATAGTGATATTTGTCTAAAAGTTAAGCATTGATAAAATGAAAATATTCATATGTTGTTTTCTTTGCTTATTAATAAAAGAAATAATATTTAAATGAAGTATTACTTTAATGGACAAAAATTTATATATATATATGTATATATTGTACTGCTTTAGACACCTTTTTGCTATGAAGGTAGTCTGACCTTACAAGCTTTTCATCCACATGCTCACCTAGGTATAATTAAAAAGAAAGAAGGTAAGAAATAATACAGCAAAAGTATCCAGGTCATCAGAAATAATTTATTTTTTTAAAAGTCGCAAGCTATTTATTATTTCATTTTTATGTATAAACAGTAAGAAATATATTTGTTTCTCTACAAAAAAAAAGAATGTCATTTTTTTACTGTTTAAATTAATTTGTAATATAAATAAAAGTTTCCAGATGCATTACATGGGATCTGGAATAGCATTTGTTAAAAAAAAAGTTGTGAAAGATACCAGGTTTTTTTTATTCCTTGTTATTTTGGTGTTTAACAAGAAAGTTTTCTTGTTTTAATAAAGCTATTTCTAATCAAGGACTTCTGATCAATTCAATCAGCAAATATTTTGTTTAACAGCATTCCAGATAATTAGACTGATTCAAATGATAGAGCTAACTTGTGAATTATTAATACAGCTAATATGGAAACTATGCAATAGCTGAAAATCACATTGGAATGGAGTGAAAAATAATAATTATTTGCACTAGCCAACTAAACCTGCAATTATTGCCTCACCAATTTTAAAAGTTGTCTTATTTCAACATGTACTAACTATTGAAGATCTAGAACCTAGAATCATCTTTTACATGATTTTTGTCAACCTATTTTTGATGAACACATAATCCAATCATGCCATCATTCTATCCAGAGAATAACTCAAAAAAAATACATCAAATGAATCCTTAAACCTTTAAAACTGTCTTACAGATCAATTTTTTAAAAAGGGTTCGAACCTACATTTTTAAAGTGCAAAATCAGAATTCTGATGCTGTGATAAGTACATATATATTTAAGGCTATTAAATATAATAATATTCTCTGAATAATTTTAGCATTTTATTTTGACATTACATATGTATTTAAATTTTTTTTAATCTCTTAATGTTACTTTTTTCCAATGCTAAAGCAAATAACAATTTAGAATTAATTTCTTATGCAATTATTAATATTTATTATAATACTGAGTTATGTGTTTATTGATTGGTTGAAATTTTGTCAATCTTCATTGGTCTGGTTAAAGCAGTAGTTAAATAATAATTATTATATGATTATTTTATACTGTATGTAAGCATATTGGAGCTCATAAGTTGAATACATTTTAATTAAATTAATTTTCTCCAATATGAATGTTTACTTGCCTAATTTATATATGTATATCTATTTATATTTTATTTTTTATGCATGAGATTTATCCCTAAGTATCATATAAGGTGTGCAATTATTGTAAATAAATTTGGTTTTAATATATTTATATTATTTTAAGTCTAGTTGTTCATTTTTCTCTCATTCTAAACATAATTTAATATAGCTGCACACACACAAAAACCTTGTGGTGCATTGTCATGTTTTTCTTTTAAGCTAATAGGATAAACAGGAGGGGCTAATACTTAAGAAGCTAGGGAAGAACTTGAACTTGACTTTTAGATATTTCTCTTTTCAGAAATGGCATCTTAATCTACAATATGGCCAGTGTATTTTAAATAAATAAATAAATCATTATCTATAGTGGCAAACTCAGACCCTATCTACACTTAGATATGTTTAATGGGAATAATGATCAGGAAAAATGGCTGGATACCAAGTCTGACCATCATTAGTTAGGATATTAAGTTTAAAGATAATCTGTTGTTATTTCTAACACCCATTAACCTCAGGGTTTAAACTCTCATACACTTTTATAAAGAATTGTATAAATAAATAAAAAAAGGTAGGGAAATCATAGACTCATTTTATTTGGCATCCAATGTGCTAGGCAATTTTAAGGAATATTGATTTCCATTTACATGCATTCCCCATATGTTTTTAGGACCATTTCATTTACAAGTATGTCCCGAATAAAACTATTTACCTGAGATAAACTTAACTCATTTGATGCTACTAGACCGATATATATTCATTTGGTGCCAAAATGTGTCTGTCCAATATATATATAAAACAAAATAAATGTCCACTAATATCAATAATACAATAATGAAAATTAAATATATTCCAAATAACGGTAAACAATTTATAATACAATATAAATAAAAACTCAATAAAAACTCATAAAGAAATAATATAATCGAAAATATTTCTTTATGAGTTTTTATTGAGTTTTTATTTATATTGTATTATAAATTGTTTACCGTTATTTGGAATATATATATAGAGAGAGAGAGAAATAATAATTAGGGTGTAGTTAATAAAATGAGAGAAGTTTGGCACTAGTAAAACAAATGGGAAAAATATATATTGTTAGATATTAAATGAGTAAAAGATAAGTAGGCAAAAAGGTAAATAATCAACAAGTTAATTAAGTAAGATAGTGGTGAAAGCAGAGACACTAAATTGGAGGTAGAGAATGCTATATAATAAGGGTGTAGACTGGTATACTTATTTTATATAAGTTCAAGTCAATTATTTTATATAGCGCGATGTTTTTTATAAACAATAATATTTAAACAGCACTAAACTGTTGCACATGCGCTTTGGATTTTAAATATAAAATGAATGAATACTAACACTTCAACCACATGATAAAGTCTTTGGAAAAGAATATAGTGCTGTTTAAATATTATTGTATATAAATTTAAATAAAAAATATTCTGTACTAATTTTAGATGAGCATTAAAAGTTTTTAAATAATAGTAAAGGATAGGATAAAACAAGTATAGTTCTCTATAATTCAATGACTATGAGATTTAAATTAAAGGAAATGGAAACAGATTTAAGTACTGAGAAACTGGCTATGCAAGAAATGGAACAACCAAAAGAGTTAGAGCTTGAAAATAGAGGAGGCCAACCTATAGCATCTACATCACTGGTAATAGATTTACAAATACTGTATAATTTGATCTTGAAAAGCCAACAAAAAATGGATTTGAATTACAATATATGCAGGAAAGCTAGCAGAAAATGAGACAAGAAATGCAGAAAAGTCAGCAGAAATGTATGATAGAATTAAGAGAATTGATGAATGCAATGAAAAAAAACAAGTGATGATAATGAGATTAAATGAAAGGAGAAAGTGAGATAAAAATAAAGAATCAAAATGTGATAGAATTTGAGTAATCTGAAAGATAAGATGAAAGTTGGGAAAGATGGAATTTTAAGTAGGAGGGGGTAATAGAGAAAATAGCAAAAATATAGCAGATATCAAAATATAAATGAACTAACAATAAGAGTAAAGGATTTAAAAATAAGGTAGAAGATATAATAATGAAAAAATTGTAAAAGTTATTGTACAGAAAACAGTTTAAAGCAGCTATATTTCACTGATTATAGAAAATAGAAACAATACAAAATGGTTTACAAGAATATGCTAGCAGTGTGGATTATACTAAAGGAAAACCAGAAATGCTAGATGTAGTAAAGTCAATGAGGAGTGAATTTTCAAACCACAATATTAAGGTTCATAGTGAAGCAGAAAGTGAATAACTTTTTTAGTTAGTGAACCACCTGTAGAGCAATTAAATACTCTTAAATGATATTGTTATCTCAATGCTAGAAGAGTGTAAGTTGGCTGTAATTTGCAACAACTGGTAAGATACTGCTCATTTTTGATATCATTTTTTATTAAACCACATGTAAACTTGTGTTTCTCCAGAGCAACTTGCTTGTAAGCTCTTTCATGTATCACAACTGTTTTCCCTAAAAAAAAACAGAAGTTCATGTTGTTCCAATTTTTTATTGATTACAAAAGTTTACAGATACATGAAGCACACTTTACCAAAAAAATGTGACCATAATTTCACACAATAACATCATTGGGAAGATTGATACAGAAGGGTCTCTGCAAGAAATATCTAGAAGAAGCATGTGCTACAATAGACATGGCTACCAGTGAATGATTCTGGTTATTTTTGGATATTCCCTTGCAGTTTCATCTCATAAATATATGATCCAATATATATCAATAAAAATGAATTATATGTATAAATGAAAGAGATTCATAAAGATGTATGTATACAGTAAATTTAAATAATGTATAGTAGGCCTATGCAGATTATCAATAAAATCTATATGTCATTCATAAATACTACTAAAGAAGAATGTAAATCAAATAATATATCAAGTTCAGCAATAAAATCTAGAGTAACATTCGTACATGATCTAATATAAAGTAACATCAGTAAAAATAAACTGAAGAGTAAATGTAAGTTAATAAGAATACATTTTGCAGAGGTAAGTATTAGAATATAATAATTAAAATTAATACCTATATAAAAACCATTATACCTTTCAAACATGAATGAATCCACTGAGGAAAAAAATCTTGGATATTCATCCAGAATATGTAAAGGCTGTTCTTCCATAGAAGTTACTTTTATTTAAGATTAATTATTTCAAATCCAAAATTCAGTTAAAATCATTACATCATAATCTAGAGGAAAATTATTTAAGTAACAACAAATTCATCAAAGTTAGATCTAATATTTCATATATTCAAGTGAAAAATATTAAAAGCAGACCATTTCTTTTTGAAAAAAAACTCAGGGCTCATTTTAGGAAATATCAGATAGCTGATATCTCCATTTCATTTTTAATTAAAATACACAGAAAATTCAAATTATTTCTAAACATAAACCAAAACATTCTTATATTCTTTGTTTAGCCAATGATAAAAGTTTGTCTAGATTGCAAGGTAATAGATTGCTTTATAAAACAATTACTTTATTTAATAAAATATCAAAAGCCAATATAACATTTTCTTTTGATCAAAAATGATTTGACATAAATTAAAGTAATTATAACATTTGGAATACTTGATTTGTATTTTGTATGAAAAACATTTTCAATATTAAAAATTAATATAAAGTCTGCTATTTTTGTAATAAATTATAAATCTTCATTCTCATGGCAGGGAACTTGTTGAATTTCAATTTTATAATCTATTTGAAAATGTTCAAGAGCTTGAATTTTGTCCTTCAATAAAGAGACTTCATTTTCACATGAATTTGCTAAATGAATTAATTTTTGGTTATTTGTGATAATGTTATTGAATATAAAATTGTCTAACTGAAGTTTTATGATTGTAATTGAAAGTTCCAATAAAACACTATGCATAACAGATGATTTTAGTTTTTCTAAAAAAAATCTAAAAATGGAATCTGAAGAATTGTTTATTCACTTTGACAGAGTTTAATTTGTCAGACTGATGATCTTTGAAAACATTTCACATTTAGGTCTGCTTTATTTTTAAAGATGTCCATCTTTAAATAGCATCTAATACTGAACATGTATAGTGATATATAAAAAAAAATTTTATCCAACAATATTACACATATAAACAGTTTAAAAGTAAATTCCTAATTTCATTAAAATAAAATATTGAAAAATAAAACTATTTAGGCAAGACAAGAAGAAAGTGTATACTTTTTGAAGAAAAATCAGAAATTAACTAGGTAATATTTTTGATATTTTGAAATTTAAAATTAAATGACAAATGAATTACTTAATTTAGTTCTGCTTATTTTTGAAAAAAATGTAAACCTAAATTATTAATGTAACAAAAGAAAACTTTTTGTGCAAACAAAGCTGTTGTTAAATGTATGTGTAATTATAAATTTTTATATTTATGTTTAAAAGATTAAGAAAAAAATTTTAATTAAGAATTTTTTTTCTCCACAATCTAAAGCAGGGATAGCCAAATCCACACCCTTTGATACACATGTGCCCAGGACTGGTCTTCTAGGCACCTGTGATGAGCACATTTTAGTCGTCAATTCTCAAATTTTTTTAGAATATGTAAAGATAATTTTAAAATAAATAATAAAAATGTAAAAGCATTAATATTACTGTACAATCAAATATTGATTATATATATTATGACAATGTAAATATTGAACAAAAACTATTTTGTTAATAGAAAATGTAAACAAGTTTGTGAGTTTCTAATGGATTTTCAAAACAAAAGAATTATTTTACAAGTAGATGCTAATAGAATGAGAGTTTTATCAGTCATGTTATTTAAAGTTGACTTAATTTAAAATGTGGCTTTAATGAAAAGTTACATCAGTAAACAAATATGAAAATTTAAAATATCTGTATATATAAATTATAGTTATTAATAGTGGAATAACAGAGAAATAGAAAATTAAATAATGTAAATATTTTATTATTGAAGGTCTATAATTGTAACTAATGAATTATTAACAAGCCCGACTCTTTTCTCTCCTCACTACATAGGACAAAGCTCACAGGTGAAATGTTGCAGAGAATCATACTCTGGTTGCAGATAATATTTTAAGGTAAACTAGAAGTACAAATACTTATATATGGAGAGCTGGCCTGAAAAGGGAAGGAGAGCTGTGCAATATTTTCATGGCTGTGAAGTTGGGGATTCTTTTAAATATGATAAAAACACTTAGATATTTAAAAAAATTATTTTATTTGCAGATATTTTTATCTCTATTAATAATTTTGCAGGAGTATCCAAAAAGTAATATGAAAACAATTAAAAATTTCAAATTTACAAAATAAATATTTTTGTTTTAAAATATTATTGAATTTTGTTTCAAAAATTACTTTTTTAAACATTAATTTGTTTTATTTTACCATATATTTTAATCTACTGGTTTATTTTATAGAAATAAATGAACAAAACATGTAAAGTGTTTACCAAACATATTTTCAATTTTTTTGTGTGTGAAAGCACTGGAGAAAAATATTTAATTTACAAATTTTATTTCATAGAATGAGAAAGAATGCTAAAATTTATCTTGCACAAACACTCTTCTCTCCCATGTGACAGCATTAATGGTGTGATTTGCATAAATAATCTCAAATCATTTCTAATGCTTTATGAATTTATGATAATTATTTTTGATAAAAAATGTTTGTTTATAACATTAAAAGAAAAAGAATCCTATTAACATGCCTGAAGCAGATTCAAATAAACAACCTCATTTTCACAACTTTCAAAAAGAATGGTAAGAATATTGTTTTGTGAAAAAATATGCTGTAGGTCTTTTGTGCTATCACAATGCAACAAAAAATAATATATCCATGATTATAGCAAGTCCAAAAATTGAAGGTATTAATTGTAATACATTGAGGTCTTGGAATTATCTATTGATATTTTTATATAAAATTTTTTAGGAAAAACTCAAAAATATTATGAAGAAAAAGAAATGAAATTATTTTATAAAATAAAATAGTTAATGAAGAGAGATCCAATAGGAGAGGTGTAAGAGTAAATAACAATTATACTCTTAAAAAAATAACACCAAAGAAATGAATTTGACTGATATTTAATTAAAAAATAATTGTATTTCTTTAGACTTCTACAATGATGTTTTAGTATGTGAAAAAATATAATAAAATTGTAATATTAAAAAAAATTTTTTTTTAGAGATTTGGATTTAAAAATATAAAGAAATAACATGAATAGATTTTTTTTAGGAGTTTGTGTTCAAAAATTAAATTTTAGAATTATGATTTTATAAAAAATATTTGGAAAATTCAACCTTAATTAACTAATTATTAAAATATTTTTAATTAGTTTTTTAAATAAAAAAAAAGATTTTATGGGATTTGAACCTAGGCCCAATACCTGAATCATTTTTCCAATGAGTAAATACATATTCTTTGTAAGTTGAAGCTAGAAAAAAAGATATATAAAACAATGGCATGTTATATCATATATTTTGAACATGTGATATGAATATTCTTCCTTGCATTCCCAATACCTATTAAAAATTTTCATTGTGCACTTGCCTTCAAAAAGGTTGGCCACCTCTACTCTATGGAATGGTAATGTTTTGATAAATATAAAGTATAACAACCATTGTATTATACTTAAAATCTACTTATGCTTAATTAACAGATGTAATACACAGGCTTATATATACACCTGTGTCTATATATGTAATAGACAGGGTATGAGCACAGACTTTCACATGAGATAGTGTGCTCATACCCTGTCTATGCTTAATTAAGTAAATATTTAGCTTTAATCCTTCTGATTATCAATCTGTAAATCCTTTAGAATGTTATAATAAATATTAAATTATATTAACTTGGAAATTTTCAGAATCTGTGAGAAAACTTGTTATCAGAACTCCTTGTCCAGAACCTATGACTGCCCAAATATGCATGCCAACTTTTCTTTATATTGACCCTTAGATAAGTATTGTTGCATATAAAGTTTAAATATTATAATGAAAGGCCTTAATTGGTCTCTGCATTGACACATAGCAGCAGTCACTGGTTGTATATGAAATTAAAATAGTATGCTCTATGTTGAACTAAGGCTAATTTATAAGATACTTCTTGGAAATGAAATTTAAATAGTGTTGAAGATAAATTTGAGAAAATGCCTTCATTTGTTTTGATTATTTGTTAACCAGAATATATTTATATATAAAGCTCACCTATTTGATGTATTCAAGCACATGAAGGAAATTTGATGATAATAAAATATATATTAGTATACATATCTATATGTGAAATCTATTATATATACATAAAGAATATGGTGGTCAAAAGAAAAATATATTGATTATAGAAAAACAACAGTTTATATGTATAATATGCATATTATTTCAAATATCTCTACAAGTGCTATTGAAAAAAATCTGTTCATTACACTTAAAAAAGATATGTCCTATACTAACATTTATTTAAGCACATAAACAACTCTGAGTTCATGATATAGACCAAAGTACTAGCACAGTTTAAAATCTTAAGATAAAAAGAACTTTTAAAAAACATTTAGCAATTTTTTTTAGTGCTTATTCTACAAAATTTTAATTTATTTATAAATTTGTTTAATTTATAATATAAAAAAATATTAAAAAACTGATCCGAATGGTTTTTACTGCAAGGTTATTTTTATATTAATGATAAATTTAAGCCTAAATTTTTTAATAATAATATTTATATATTTGATGTGCAAACACAGAAAGATTTATATATTGTGAAAATAATTCAGCTCATAGGTTAAATTAATTAAAATTAATATTTGAAATATCTTATATTGCTAAATACATGTGCCACACTTATATGTATCACATCCTATCTAAGTTCATTTATTTATTACTGAAATATATTAACTTGCAGTTCTGAAATCAGTATTAATGATCAGATTATATGTATATGTGTGTTACATTATTTTCAATTATCATTTGTATTTAAACTATAATTTAAACAGTATTACTGGAATCAGCCTATGCAAATAATTAATATCTATGTTAAATTTATAAATAGGTCAGAATCAGATATAATAATCTTTGTTATTGGAGAATCTTTATGTTAAATCTTTATAATATTATTTATTTATTTATGATGATGATAATGTTTCAACAGTTATCTTATTAATCATTTAAATTACATAGCATTACGTAACTTTGATTGTAAGAGTTACAGGTGCAATCATGTTGTACAGGTTTTTATATGGATTAATTTTAAGGGTTACATTAATCAAGTTTCAAGGCATATTTTTTACAAATGCTGCTACTAGTTTTGGATACAGATATGGATATCAAGTTTGATCATTAAAATCTTAAAAAACAGTTCAATATAAAACTCATCTTCATAGATAGACAGATATGACCTAAGATTGTAAAATCTGGCATCATATTGGAATTTATTTACAGTCACTAAATTAATCTAGATTATTGTTCTTTTAATTATTAGTCATGGAGTACAATAGGGATGAAACTTATAATCCATGTAGTATGAAATCAAGTTATAGGTGTTGTACAAAGAACAAAGTGAATTCAGAGTAGCTGGATGATAGTGATAGATGGAGTGTAAATTCTGTAGTAGGGTTGGATGGTGTTGAATGCTATTCAGTATGGTTATTGTTAGTCTATGATCTTTTTTAGATTGGATGGTTATTACAGTAGTGACCAGGTAGTATCAAGAATATCTGGGGGTGCATTATGGCTGTCTTGGGCCTTGATTTTTTGGAACTTATTGATGTATGTAGCTGGGGTGTTCTGGTGTTGTTGCCAAATGTAAAAATGCAGCAAGTACACCAGAAAGCATTCAGGGTGAAAGTTGTTGCATGTGCTTTGGGGTGGGGTTATCTTCTAATAGCATTGAATTAGCTATTGTATAGATGCAACTGATCATCTATATGTATTTATCATGATAGTTCTGATTTGGTTGAGAGCTTGACACTGTTGGAAGAAGTGTTGTTGAGTTTCTTTTGCCATATGACATAAGGTGGAGAATGGATTTATATTTTTGCATAAATAGTGATATTGGAGAAAATGAGATCTTGGCAATGCATGTAGTAGTAGTAGTAGCAATAGCAGCAGCAGAAGTAGTAGAAGAAACAGTAGTAGTATTGCTAATTGATTAATAAAATTATTAATTATTATTTTAAATTATTACAATGAATTTATTTAAATACCAACTTAAAAATTTTATCAATTTAGTGTTATGTGCATCTATTCAGCAGAGTCTTATTGATCAATAATGTAATTTGAGGTGGATGAATATGTATTTTTTGGAATTATTTTAGAATTTTATGTATGATGCTAAGAAAATTAAGAATCACCTTTAATGTTATCACCACCTTGTTAACAAACATATACCTGGCTCTTATTTAAGCTGATATTTTAGTGACCACACCACTTTCATATACCATAATATGTATATATTAAAATCACAAATTATTATTGATTATCCCTCTCATTCTATTTGCCTCATTATAATCATTTGCTTGATCATAATAATTATCATTAGTTTTTATATACCTTCAGTTACAAATAGCCACCCAATTAGACATGCTGATTATTTTTATTACCATTCAGCTTTTGTTACTGCATTTTATTACTAATGGCATATCAACATATGACTAGGTTCAAAGAGAGATATATGTATCTTTGCCATTGTACATTATTTATATATTTGGCATTATTATTTGGTTTCTGCTTTATTGCATCTTATTACATTTCAATACAAAGAGTGCATCAGAATGTTTTATTTCATACACACACGCACATAATTTATTTTGCTTTTTGCATCCTTTGAAATATATTGGATACTCAGCGATAAAAGACCCCATGGCTAAGAGCACATTGTGAAACTAATTCCACCCTGGCCTTTACAGCTGCTGGCGCGCAGCTACTTTACGACTGGCGCGCTTTTGGGAAACAAAAATAAAACATTTATCACCTAAACAAAACTTTTTTTTTTGCCAAACTCAGTAATTTGTAAGCCCTACAATGAATATCATATGTGAACTAATACACTTGTAGAAGCACTGATTATGTAAGCAAATTTTTATGTTATTTACCTAAAGTTTGCATGTTCTGATCATATATAAGAGAAACAGCTCTTTATTCATTTTATGTATTGGACACAATTCACACACCAAAAACAGGATGATGTTATTTATGATTTGCAAGAAACATTATAAGAAAAGAAAAAATATTTTTTTGCTATATATGTATTTTAATTTTGTTTTCTAAAATATTGATTCAAAATCATCTTTATAATAAATAAGTAATTATTTATACATTGTAAGTACCAACTTGGGTAATTTTAATATATCTATATATCTAAATTATCTTGAAAAGACACCCTTGGCATGAAATTAATTAATTAAAACAAAAGAATCTATATTTGTTTAACAAAGAACAATAGAAATTATAACATTTAACTTTACTTTTATTTACATATTAACCTCCGACTTTGGAGGCCACATTGATAAATAAGAATACTTCAACTAATGACTCTAACCAACATATAATTAGTTCAAAATAACCACTTTTTACTTGTTTCATTTAGAATCTCAATAATAATTTTGTGCTTGTTATTTAATTTAAAACTTAGTCAGCTATTAGTGAGGTATTAGTTTAAAGGTTTACATTAAATTTATTTAAGGAAGAAAATTTTGCTTACATTGTTTATTTGATAAATTTTTAGAAGCCATTATACCATATCTTGCACTGTCTTGTTTAATAATAGATTATAATAGTAAAAAAACAAACAATTGATTTCTTCACTGAATAGATAAAGATTGAGGACTTCCCAAATCAAACGTTACCAGTGAAGTTGTATAGTTGTTACAATCAACAGAGGACATTAAACAATAATATGTGATAATAATATGCACATATACTTTAAAAAATTTTTACTAATTCTTTTTCTTGGATTTGACCTTGTGTATTTGGTAATTTTATGGATCAATTACAAATTTTAGCTAAATAATTCCACTACAGTACAAACCAATAAAAGCAGATTAGTAAAACATGTAAAAATTATTGTTTAAAAAAGCATATTGGTGTTAAAACAACTCGACTAACTCCAAACTCCAGTTTAGCCTTGATAATACTGAACCTACATTATAAAACCACATAAAAATTTATAAATGACTGATAATTAAATACCCATTGCATAATTTATTGTTATTTAAATAGCTTTATTTTTAAATACATTATTAATAGTAATGTGAAATTTTCATATAAATTAAACATAATTGAAACTATACATTTACATGTAAATTTTATTATTATCACAAAAATGCACCACTGTTCAGTTTAGTGTAATGGCAGATTATATTTATAATTTCAAAGAATTGTGAGAAGCTGAGTAATCCCTTATATAAATAAAAATTATTCACAACTAAACTTTCATTACATATAAATTTTATTACTTATCATGATGAAATGGCACCTGTCTGTTCGATGCAGCTCAAGGATAGAATATATAGTATTTGATATATTTTGAACAATTTAAATAAAGAAGTAATCCTCTTATATTTAAATACAACATATTACAGTTAGAGGAGTGACTCACAAATCCTAAGCATTTACAAATCAGAACATTTTTAATTATTCATAAATCTAGGCATTTTCATTTACATATAAATTTTATTATCACTGCAATTTGGCACCCCAATAAATCATGTCTTTGTGCTCCACACAACCTCTATGCCCACACATGGAGACACTTCTGATAACTCATTATATTACTGGTTGATACTAGCAAAAAAAATCCTGTTAGAGAGAAAAGGTTGATATATGTATACAATGGTACACCAATTTCAATTAAATAAATGCAACCTTTTTGCAATTATAATAGTTAATATTTGAAATACAGGCATACTTCATATATCTGGAGTTTAATTGTACTTATAGATGAATTGAACACAGACTTTCAATTTCTCGTCAGTTATCCATTCTATAACATACCACTGATAAACATGACCACACACATATGAAAAAGATAAATTATCACCAATATACATATTTTGTGCTGAACCAGCACTCATCAGTTGGTCCAGATCATCTTCCATATATATATATAATCAGTGTTCAGTGTATATTAAGTAACAAACTTCAAACTTTAAGGACAGACCTCAACCCACCTCCAACCTTCGACACTATACCATTGAAAACTGAGATGGAATACCAAACCCAGTTGAACCAAATATTGTCTATCCATATGACCTTAAGCACTCTGCTGTCTTAAACAAACATAACACGATTAACATATGTGTGGGAGATGAGACTGGACCAACTATGAGTGCTGGTTCACAAGACATATATTGGGATCATTTACTTTTCATATTTGGGTGGTTATGTGTATCAGTGATATAAGATAGATGATAGCTAAAGGGGCTTGAGGTCTGTGTTCAAATTCCCTAAATTACAATTAAACTCCAGGTATATGAGACTGCCCCCTCCTGTATTTAAATGGACATGAGCACGACATAATGCATCGCTGGGATTTGGGCTTTTATCATCAGATTTTAATGGTATGGACTTCGAAGAGTTGGAGAGTGGGAGATTAAGGCCTGTCCATCAAAGTTTGAAATTTGCTACTTAATATAAACTGGCTTGTTATAGGGGTGGGTAGGGGATGTGACTGAACCAACTGGTTCAGCACGAACGTTTATTGGTTATCATACTTTCATGTGACGCGAGATGAGAGAATGAAACTGAAGGGTGAAAGCTGTGTCAAACCCCACAAAGAATTGCAAAGTTTTTTTATAGTCATGCACTACCGGACGCGAACCCACAACTCGCAACCAACTCTTGCTTGCAAGCGTTGCGAATGCTAACACGCTTGACAGAGCAAAGTACAACTTTGAATGCAAGTTGACTTAATATAAAAGAAAGGCACCGGAAAGACTGAGTTTTTAGACCGAATATTTCCCCACTCGATTAATTTGACTTTTGAAAATGCTAATAAATTTTGGTTTTATGTCGAAAAATGTTGTTTTGGTTTTGTTAATTAACAAAAAATATTATGATCAGAGTTAATTTGTTATTATCAAATTTTCTAAGTGCAAGTTAACTAGAGTATGTGTCAAGTTTGTTTAATAGAAAAAAACCCACAATCATCTGTTTATTGATTGGTTTTTGAAATTGAGGAGTATATTAAAACATTTTGAAAAAAAAAAGTGTTATTACTAGAATGAATTTTTAATTTTTTTTTTTAAAGACAGTTCACATCAAGATCACAGTTTTTGTTAAGCCTATGATATATGACCATAGCCTTCAGGCTAGTAAGCAAACACATTTTAGCAAAAATAAACAACTGAAACTTTTGAATCATTTGCCAACTTTTTTTTCAAATAGCAAAAAAAAATCTCTATTTCAAATTCAAGTAATCATTTTAAAGAAAAGCAGCTTAATAATAGAATATACTTAGTGATAATTATTAACAATAAATTAAAGCTGACATAGTTGTGTTAGAAATCAATCTCACTGCTATTTATAGGAAAAATTAACTTTAAAAAAAAGTGTCTGCTTAAGACAAAGATTGAACAAATAAATCCATTAGAACAAAAATCTCTGAATATAATAAATAAGCAGGTTTTTTTTTTTAAAAAAAAAAGTACTACACTATAAAATAACCCTGAGCAAAGAAAATAAAAGGACTTTGATAGGATTTCTATTATTTTAAAGTATTTTGTTTGTTTAAATATTATTAATAATATTGAATATTTAATAAATATATTTAACTTTTCTGAAGTATAGAGATATATATTTGTAAGATAAATCACTAGACATCACATGATCACGGTTCTTTATACTTACACAAATTGTTTAAACCAGTGGTCTTCAACCACCGGTCCGCGGCCCGGTGCGGGGGCCGTAAAAGTTTTTTGCTAGTCTGCAAGAAAGTTTTTAATAACAAAATAATAAGATTTTAAACTTTTAATTAATATAAACAATTTTTATTTATTTTTTTCATCGCACTTTTACCTGATTAAAAAAAAAAGAAACAGAACAAAATCTAATCAGTCATACATAAATTAATTTGTTTTTCTAGTTGTCACAGATGTTTATGGGGGGGGGGGGTAGAATTAAATTTTTTATTACTTTTCTAAAAAAATTCAAAATTTAAAAAAAAAAAAGTTTTTTTATTATACAAACTCCATATATATATGTATAACTTCATCTAAGGCTAAGCTGTTTACATCTTTAAGAAAATTCATCTATAGACTTCTGCTGGTCCATGAAACCTTATCCTTATTTTTACCGGTCCGCAGGTGTGAAAAGATTGAAGACCACTGGTTTAAACCAATGGTCTTCAACCACCGGGCGCAACTTTTGCCAGTCCTCACTAGATTGCCAAGAAAGTTTGTAATAACAAAACAATAAGATTTTAAACTTTTAATTAATATAAACAATTTTTATTTATTTTTTCATCGCAATTGCTTAAATAAAGTAATTATAAATCAAAATTTTATTTAAATTATTAGATAATACTATAATTACTAAATAATAATCAAAGGAATTTATCTGAAAATGCAATCTTTAAAAGACAAAGCGTCAATCTCATGAGAATTACAGCATTCCTTACCTTACACATCATTTTCTCTACCTAATAGTCATTTTTGTATTGCAGTGGTCTTCAACCTTTTCATACCTGCAGACCAGTAAAAATAAGGCTAAGGTTCCATGGACCAGCAAAAATAACGATAAGATTTTGCAGACCGGCAGAAGTCTATAGATAAATTTTCTTAAAGATAAGCATAATTGTTATAACTGATCAAAACAACAATGTTAAATATATAAGATAAAGTTTTATATATATATGGAGTTTATATAATAAAAAACTTTTTTTTAAATTTTTTTAGAAAAATAATAAAAAATTTAATTCTACCCCCCCCCCTCCATAAACATCTGTGATAACTAGAAAAACAAATTAATTTATGAACGATTGATTAGATTTTGTTTTCGTTCTGTTTTCTTTTTTTTTTTAAATTGGGTAAAAATGAGATGAAAAAATAAATAAAAATTGGCTATATTAATTAAAAGTTTACTCTTATTATTTATTATTACAAACTTTTTACTGCCCGTCTAGCACACGGACCTGCAGAAAAGTTCCGCGGCCCGACACCAGGCCACAGACCAAGGGTTGAAGAACACTGCTGTATTGCATCAGCTCATTTATTGTTCACATATAGCAAAAAAATTTATTGCATTTGTATTATTTTTTTATTTTGTGTGTGACATTTCTTTTTGAAATTGTAAATTTTACAAAATGGAGACAAAAATGTCAAACAGCAAAACCTTTTGGCCTTCTTAAGAAGAGACAAGGATAATATTCCAGTAAAAAGAGATGCTGATACTGAAAGTATGCCAAATTCCTAGTGTTTCAACTCTTGAAGAAACGAGGAAAAAGAGATATGTCGATACTTCAGAATGTGCAGGAAAAAACAAAAAAAATCATTGTGTTATACATTATAATAAGGAGTATTTAAAACTTGGTTTCATAGTTGCTCCTGTTAGTGAACTATCACCATGGTCTTTGGGTGTAGTATGTTCTGAAATTTTGTCAAGTGAAGCTATGAAACCTTCCAAACTTGCATGTCACTTGCATTCAAAGAATGGAGAACTTATGCATAAGCCATTAGACTTTTTTGAAAGATTACGTGATCAAATGAAAATTCAGAAAAATCAAATGAGTATGATGATTAGTGACAAATCACTGCTTTAAGCATCTTATTTAGTTGCTCTTCGAATAGCTAAAATTAAAAACCCATTTACGATTGGAGAGGAATTAGTAAAGCCTTGTATCTTGGATGTTGTTCAAGAAATTTTGGGTTCCCAAGCTGCTAAAAAATTAAACCCTGTATCATTTTCAGATACTACTATTAGGAGAAGAATTATTGATATGGCCACAGATATTGAAGAACAAGTTATAGAGGGCATTAAAAAATCGAAATGTTTTGCGATTCAGCTTGATGAATCAACTGATGTGAGTAATCACACTATTCTACTCTGCTTCATGAGATAGAATGAAGATAAAGACTTAAGGGAAGAACTTCTTTGTTACCTTGATTTACCTGCACGGACTACTGGTTCAGAGATATTTAATGTTCTTGATGAATATTTTCAAGCACAAGGTTTGGATTGGAGTAAATGTGTATGAGTATGTACAGATGGTACTGCTAGCATATAGAAGTAGTTATAAAAATAAAGAAAGTTGCACACCCGGACATTTTGTTCACTCACTGCATGATCCATTGAGAACAACTAGTTGCAAAGAAGCTTTCTACTGAACTAAAAATTGTAATGAATGATGCTGTTAAAATTATTAATGAAATTCATGGTCGAGCAAAGAATTCCAGATTATTCACAATATTGTGTGAGAGCATGGAATCACACCACCAACATCTTCTACATACAGAAGTGAGATGGTTATCAAGAGGAAGAGTTCTAGCACATCTTTTTGAACTTACACTAAGCAAAACAGTTTTTACTAGAGCGGACATCAGACCTAGTAGAACCTTTGTTGAATGATGAATGGATGGCTAAACTTTCATACTTAGCAGATATATTTGACCTTCTTAACAGACTTAATCTTTCTCTCCAGGGACCTTGTATAAATATTTTTATATTGAGAAATAAAATGGACGCATTTAGAAAAAAAGCTGTCGTTTTGGGATAGCCGCGTACAACAAAAAGATATAAATATGTTTCCACTTTTAGGAGAATTTTTGACTGCTGCTGGTGTCAACCAGAAAGTCTTATTCAACATAATTAGTCAGCATTTAAGAGGATTAGCTGAAAACTTTGATAATTATTTTCCTGAATCCTCGTAAAGATAATCTCTGGATTAATAATCCTTTTTTGGAAGATGTAAATTCTTGTGCACTTGAATCTCATGAAAAAGAAAATCTGATTGAATTGTCATCTCATCTCACTCTGGTGTCCAGACATAAAATGGAATCGTTATCTCAATTTTGGCTATCACTTGAAAAATAATATCCAACTTTTAGTTACAAAGCTATCAAATTATTAGTGATTTTTTTCAACCTCGTATTTATGCGAGAAAACATTTTCAGCAATGTCTATAATAAAAAATAAACAAAGAAATAGAATGGATGTTAAAGCAGCACTTCATCTTTCTGAAACAACGCTATAGCCTCGCATATCAAATTTAGTAACAAAGAAACAATAGCAGACGTCACATTAGGTAGGTAAAAAATTTTAGAATTTAGATTTTTTGGTAAATAAAATATTACCTACAATAGTTTTTATTTCTATGTTAGATAAAGCTGTAGAATTTTTTAAATGCAGTTTAATATGAGAAAAAATTTGCTCTAATTTCTATATTTTTAAGCCTTAAAAGCAGATTGTTTCTTTTTTTAATTGGTATTCGAACGAATTACATATATAGTGATAGGAACACAATCACCCACCTGAATGGAAGGAGTCACTTAATATGTAGTTGAACCAATATATAATGGAATTCATCGACCACACAAATTGTAATCACTCATATGCTGGCTATCCATTTGATTTACAGATATATTTGACTGTTCATTTCAACACTTTATAATTTCTAGTAATTATTATAATCATCATCAGATCTTAAGGAATCATAATTTTAATCTTTAACTATAAAATGCCGTTGACTACCTGAAAATATTTTAATTCTACAGATCATTGATGATACTTTCACTTCAGCGAGAACATAAATCTATTATCTTTTTTTTTAGCAAAATGACATCTTTATAATGATTGTTTTATTTCTATGTGATTCTTTACCAAAACAACTTTTCAGCTCAATTTTCTCAGTGGCTTTACAGGTGGCCCTCGGATGATTTCAAGAGTAAACAACTAATGCAATCTGGTGTCATTTTAATCTTATTTTTACCTAATTAAAAAAAAAAAGAAACAGAACGAAAACAAAAACTAATCAATCATACATAAATTAATTTGTTTTTCTAGTTATCACAGATGTTTATGGGGGGGGGGGGGTAGAATCAAATTTTTTATTATTTTTCGAAAAAAAATCAAAATTTATATTAAAAAATATTTTTTATTATACAAACTCCATATATATTTATATATAATTTTATCTTGTATATTTAACATTAAATACAGATATTTCCCAACATTCAGGTGAATGACATTTTATTCTTGCATGTTTTAACAATGAAACAATAAACGTAGCAATGCAGGCACATTAATGAGAATGATTGTTATTGTACTGTTTTCTGTACTCGAGAAAGAGCATTCAGCATGTGAAGGTAAGTAACACCATTACAATACACAGTAACTAATGTATTGTTTTGGTCAGTTATAACAATTATGCTCATCTAAGACTATGAAGTTTAAATCTTTAAGAAAATTTATCTGTAGACTTCTGCCAGTCTGCGAAATCTTGTCCTTATTTTTTCCGGTCCACATGTGTGAAAAGGTTGAAGGCCACTGGTTTAAACAGTGGAAAAACTCTCCATACAATAGCGCCACTCAGTACAAGCCAGAGTAATCAATGGATGCAGGAAGGTTTGCACATAAAATCCCCATCTAGTGCTTACTCATCCAATATCACCAAAGTAGTATCTAGTTTGTGGGGGAGTGTTGCATTAAGGTCTAGGTGCAGTGCTCTCAGATCCAATGCTCCTTACTGATGAAAGCCACAAGCTAGAAATTAGTCTGAGGATATTGGATGAGTATGCATTAGATAGGGATTTGATGCACAAATCTTTCTGCATCTATTGATTACTCTGGCTTGCACTGAGTGGTGCTACTATATGGAGAGTTTTGCCTCTATTTGTAGGATAATATGTTAATTATTTTATTAGTTAATGAAAAGCATTGAAGTCAATCAAATATTTTGTGTCTGTATCATTATGCACATTGCAAACTTGTCTGGTAATTAAATATTATTCTTTATTAAATATTTTTGTTATCTAAATCAAATTCCTTCTAAGTATGTGCTGTGTGCTGCGTGAATTAAAATACATGAACACAAGTTTTCTACAGACTTGCTCAGATCGAGCATGATTTAAATCAGATTGAGCATGCAGATCTGCAAACCAATAAGCATAGGAATAAATATAAATGACCAATAGAGTGCAAGTCCAGTGGATCCTAATGCTCACAGTCTGGAAGGGGAACTACCTATAAAAAGTATTTGCTACTGAAGATTGGACACTCTACTAACAAGGAGGACCTGGACTGGCTTTCTTATCCAGTGAATCCCCACTGAAGGTGCAAAGGAGGGATCTAGGCAAAATTAAAGGCAATCTTAGTCTATATTATTGTTTGTTAGTAAGCCTCAGGGCATAGGTAATTGTACGGTGAAAATACTTGTATAAATTTTGTATTATATTTTATTACAATAATTAATTACATGACCCACCATTCTCCACACTATCTCATAACACTGATACACTTGAACACAGATTTTCAATTGGATGGACAGTTGAAGAGTTGGAGTGTGGAGTAGATTGAAACCTGTCCATTAAAGTATGAGGATTGGCTATCTTAATATATATATATATTGAACCAAATTCGAATATGTGCATTCGAAATACCGGTTTCTTAGGCAGAGAAGAACATACTCGGAGAGTATGTATGCCCAAATGATAGCTATAAAGTATATAACTAGCATTACATTTCCAGGACATAACTTCTTCTCGGCTGTTGAGTTCAACACCAAGTTCAAAGCACTTTTTTTTGTTTGTGTATAAACACGGGCGCCAGCTATCTATTCAAGGATGAATAAATAACGCACTTTGAGCAATGGCCACTAGCTCAACGCCTAAATCTACGACTAGCTCAGCTGTTTGTAATCACTAATAGATTATACATAATTAGTGGTTAAAAGACTTGATAAAGAATTGTAAAAGGAATTTATAAAAAGAATTGATAAAAAGAATTGACCGACAAATAAAGTTTAATTTTAAAGACAATTTATTAACTAACATTTATTTACTAAATTTAAACATTTTATAATTCTAATAAAAACACACGCATATTTTTCAATTAACATTTCTAAATAGTTTAAATATTCCTATAGATTTAATAACAGAACACTCTAATTTAACTAATAAATATTGATATAATGATCACGCACATATTAACTCATGTACACACATAATAATAGTAAAGTATTACATAGCATTTGAAATTTAATCACACATATCAATAGTTAATTTATGTATGATATAAAGTTCATATAATTAGACTCTTGTAAGATTCGTACGAATTAATGCAATGCAATGGCTATTACAGTATAAATGAAATAAGCAAATGTTTTTACCTAGGCTTTTGAATGTAGACGTAGAATTTTGTTCTCTTTGGTGGCTGCTTTCAGTGAGGATATTTCCATTATGAATGCTTACCAGCCAGCTGGGACTTTTCCTTGGTGAGTTTCCTGATTTTCATGATTATTACTATTGGAGACAATTAAATACTGACGGAGATTTTCTAAGTTGTTACGTTGACATTATTTCACGGGCAGATCTTGCTATTTTCATTGGACTTTTTAGGCTGTGGAGAGGCGCAAATTCCCAAAATCTTCTCAGCACTGCATTTTGTTTGTTAACTGACTCAATTAATTTCTGAACTGCACTACTCAATTACTTTTGTGAACTGACTCTCTGTCCGATAAAAAAGTCTATTTATATCTGCAACGTGTTGTCGAAATATTTCCGGTGATAATCATTTGATAAACATGTTGTTTTATTTTTATTAATAACCATTGCTTCCGCTTTTGGCAGCCATCTTTGCAACTGGTCTTACAAAAAGCGTCCCTTAGCGATTCAATTTCAGGAAGATAGGGACGATTGTCCCCTTACCTTTACGTTTCTTATTCAAGGTAAGTTGGTTTTAATCATTATATATTACGGAAAGTGATAATATAATCGATAACTCGCAAATTAAGGTTAGCCCCGATCTCAGCATTCAATCTAGCAATGCAGTCATCGGTCATAAATTTTATAGTCTTAGATCTAATCTAAATTCATCCAAAAGAACTTCTACAACAAATAAAACCCCACAAACCAATATTTCAAAAGAAAACAGCATCACAAATATCAACAAAAGTTTAGAAAATATTCAACTTACCCCTAATATAAGCAATAGCATTAATATCTCATCAAGCGAAACTATTGAAATTCTTAAAAATACAAGCAAAAACCAATCATCACCTCTCCGAAGACTTTATGCACCCTCAGAAGACTCTAATGAGAAATTTCCTTTGCCCAATAATACCCTGGAAACCATATCTGAAAATAATAGACAAAATTACCGACAAGATGATTTCGGTGAATTTTTTAAAGTAAAAACTTTTCCACCAGAGGTCGACAAAACCAGTGCTGTCACATTACAGTTTGTCAACAGTAAATTTAAAAATCAAAAAGAAGAAATAAATTTTAAAACCAATAAATCACATTCCAGAACAAACAAAGATTATAGCGCAGAACAATCCATTGCTACTTCAGCCAACTTACAATCTAATCCAATTTCTTCAATACCAATATTGAAAAATTCCTCTAAGTACGCAAATATCGTAAGGTCTAAAAATTCTGAGAGCATTTCCAAAAATATTAAGGCCGATAATTTCAATGAACTATATTTGAATATTTCAGAATTAGACATAGAACAAGAATCAAACACTTTGGAAAATGTCTCATTTAATATAAACGATCTTAATGACGACATGTTCCTAAAAATAAATAATGAGTTCAACAAAACGATTCCCAATAGCCTATATAAATCGTTTGCTAACTACTATTAGTGATAAGTCGTTAATCTTAGCCATAACAAATCAACAATGTACTCTATATAAGTTCCCTCTAGAACAGCTATACAGTCTAATCAATCAAAAACAATTAGGCAAAGGCATTCATATGATTCTTAATCATCCCAATGACCGCTATGTTATCGTTGAGTTTAAAACGTGGGTGGACCGTATGAACTTTAAAAATAAATATAGATCTTTAGGAAATTTTATACTATGCTCCATAGATATGAACCGTCCTGTTACACTATCCGGCAGAATCCAAAACTGCCTTGCCCACTTGAAAGAACAAGAACTACAAGACATCCTTATTAATTATGGTTCAGTTGGCAAATTTAAACACCTATTAAACCCTCACTGTGAAGATCAAATCCTGTCCAATACAGTTATCTTCACACTTACATTGAAGAAAAACATTATACCCACTGACATACCCACTATTATTACTGCAAGAGGCTCTCCTATGGTTTTGATGTTCAGGGGAGTACATCCACAATGTTTCTTCTGCCTTCAAAGAACACACCTCATTAAAGATTGTGCAGCAAGAATATGTACACACTGTGGTATTAAAAAGAATAAAGTTCACAGATGTCCTGGTAGACCTACTAACACGGCTTTCACATCCTTAAATAGACAATCACCACATGGGCCTAATTCAATCAGCAACCTCACAAACCCAGACAACCTGATTCAAATAAATCCTCCAACAAACCCTTTCACATCCAAATCTATCTTTCAAAATGAAAATATTCAAGAAAGAACAAACGACAACCTCTATACTAATAGTAGTGAATCAGAGATCCAAGCAATTACATATACTGCACCTAAACCAATCACTCAAACCAATAAGACTAAAGATCATACATACGATACATATTATACTAATCCCCGAGAAACAATACTAGGCCAAACTCTTGCTACAAAAGAAGGCAATATGACCAAACCACCTGATGAGAGCAAGGAAAATACAGGTGATGAAGAAAATACACTCAAAAAATTTCAAAACAGTCCATCCATAACAACTCCCACCCAGTTTAAAACCATTGATACATCTTCATTTGGGTCAGTTAAGTCCAGTAAACCTAAACAAAGTGATCCACAAACTGTCCTCAATTCTTCAACTCCTGCAATAATTAATCATCCAAATGAAAAGACTTATCAAACACTCAACCCGAAAGTCAGCATAGTTAATGTTTCCCAACAGTTACAGCAAACCGAAAATGACTCAGGTCTAAAATTTAAAACAAATTCCTATAACAATAAAAAAACACTTTTATCAAAAGAACAGGAAAATGAAAAAAACACTATTAAACTTCAAAACCCTCAAAAAACCAACACAACAAATACCCAAAATACAAATAAGAAAATTAAAAGAAAATCAATTCGTTCAGATAAATCAAGCTCTGATGATGATAGTGCCCATCTGATACATTACTCACCTCCACCCTCTAACAAACAAATTTCAGATATATCAAGCACAAAGCCTCGCAAATCCATAGAAAAAAAGAGGAAAACCATGGATCCTACAACCATTGATACCATTGATCCTTCTGACGAATCTCTTTCCTCAACCAACAACTATATCACCAATCCATCCACAAATTCAATCACAAGACTCTGATTGCCAAACAACATCAGACCTCATTAACATGGAGATGTCCCACATTGACTTGGTACACTTTGCTGAGGATGGTTTGGATTAATCTATCATGTTCTGCAAAATTGCTGGCATTAACATTCGTGGCATCAACTCAATTGATAGAGTTCTAGCTATTAAAAACTGGCTCTTGCTCTGCTCCCCTCATATACTTCTTATGGGTGAAACTAAATATCACCATAAGACCGATCATAAAATACTATCTCTTCTCTCAACTCTTGGATTTACTAGATTTTCCATAGGCCATTCTGCTTCAGGTGGATTCGGTATTCTTCTCAGAAAGTCAACACCACCAAACACTTTTAGCATTCTATTCCTAGATGCCAATATTATTATCATAGAAATAGACTATTGGGATTATCCGATCATCATAGCTTATATATATACAGCCAAAGACATCTCTCAATATCTAAAAATAATCCACATCCTAAATGCCATCAACGCTAACAGAGCCTTCTCTACTATTCTTCTGGGAGACTTTAACACCACATACAATGACTTCAACAAGAGATTTTTGCATCTAATAAATCACAGATTAATGTGTGGAGAGGACTTCTTCCCTCCCGAAGCCTACTCTTTCTATACTAAAACTAAAAAGTCCCTGATTGATTTGGTTTACTACACCCCAGACCTCCATTTCAACCTTGATGCAGCCTTGGCCCCTGTTGCTTTCTCTGATCATATGGCTCTAATCTTACAACTTACACCTATTTCAATCCCTGCACCTATTGATGGACCTGATAAAACCATGCGCATGATCACCCAATCAAATATGACCGAAGTGATAGTATCTGAGGCATACATCCTTTTCCAGAAAATAAACATTCTTTCCCTTCCTGCTGAGGAGGGCTGGTTTTCCTTCATTGGAATACTACAATCCATATTAAATCACCATGCCAGGAAAATCAAAGGACCTAATGGCCTTCTAAATGATCTAACAGACATTAATATACAACTTCAAGCTTTACAGCAAAATTTCACAAATACAGAAAAAATCATCTTCCTTAAAAATCTCTACAAAATCAAGCAAAAGTCCCTTGCAGAATATATATCCATCGGAAGAGCCAAATGTTTCTTAGCACAACAATACTTCTGGATGAGAGACTACCTTAGATGGGCACTGGGGTACAATAGAAAACAAATCACTCCCTTATCCATTAATTCTAATGGAACCAATCTCGTTGGCTTTCCAATGATGCAGCACATCAGCAAACAATTCTGCCAATTAATGCAAAAAGATGGAGCTCCTCCTATAAACAGCTGGTTGGATGCTGGTGACCCCGGCGAACATGGCATCACAGAAATCCAAATCAAAAAGAAGATAACATCTCTTCCTGATGGCGTTCATCCTGGCCTTCATGGCATCCCAAATTTCCTTCTCAAACACCTCAGTCAATTCACTGTGCCAATTATTAAAAAAATGATTGATCACTTAGCCTCCGGCAACAGAAACATAACAGATCTTTACCCAGTGGCACTCATGCCTTTTATTAAAAAAGCAAAACCACTAAACGACATTAACAATATCCAGCCAATTTCCATGACCCCATTGCTTATCAAGATAATTGAGTCAGTCATTAAAGATCAAATCCAAACTCAAATCCTTAGCCATATCTCATCAAACCAATACGGAAAAAAGGGATCATCAACCTCGCATGCTATGTCCAATGTAACTGCACTATTCAATTACATCAGAGGACATCGTAAATCAAAACCTATTGCTGTCCAGCTGGATGTTGCAGCAGCATTTGATTCAGTCCAGATAAATATCCTCCTGGATATTCTGTTGGAATGTGACATTCCAGCCGGGATTGTTCAGATGATCAGCAATCTGCTCAACAACAGAGAGATTTTTCTCTCTCTTGATGGCAAGATCACACCAGGCTTCAAGCCATACAAGTCAATTCCTCAAGGATCTCCACTCAGTGCCCTTTTCTTCACAGCATACATCAACCCTCTTCTGATGGATATAGAAAAAAACCTCCCTGGAATTTTCCTTCCCTCTCTCAATAAAAACTTCAATGTATTTACACATATAGATGACATCATGGTTGTTCTTCCCACCATTAAATACCTTCCCTATCTCATGAACATCTTAAACAGAAATACAGCGAAACTTGGCCTACAAATAAACTTTAACAAATCTTCCATCTGGAAGATTATGTCTGGTAAACAAATTAACTCTCCCTTTTCTGCAAAACCCCAAAGATACCTAGGTTTCCTAATCTTCAAAACACCAACTGCAATGGCAAGAGAGATTTAAGATGCAATCCTCCATTCAACTGAAGCCATTACCACATCACTCTCTAGAGTATACCTTTCATTATATGGAAAGGTTGGCCTCCTCAACATGATCATAATGCCAAAAATCTCATATTATCTTCCATTCGTAAAAATGTCTAAACAGTTTCAAAATAAAATCAACCGATTATGTACCAAACTTCTCAGGAGAGGAAGGACAGTTGCTATTAGCTTACGAGGCATCCAACGACCATGCAGGTTCAATGGACTGTCATTCCACTCGATTACAAGAAATCATTTTACAGAAAACCCACAACACTCTACATAATCTGATCCTCTCCTGTGGATACTCCAACATTATTAAAAAAATTACACTGACAGATCATCCTCCGCCCTCTGCCAGTTCATGGATAGCCTTTCTAATAGACCACCTACAACTTTATAACCCAATAATGCCCTTTAACCTTAACAAAAAAATCACCTTATGGGAAGCATACAATATAATCAACTATAATCAACAACCCATTAAAACCAGCCTAAAAGTAACCAACCAAAGACTCATTACACACTTCAAAAGATGGAGTCTGGAACCCAAATTCCTTGACTTCATCATTAAAATAAATCTTAATGCACTTCCCATGAATTGGTTCCTTTATCACCGAAGAGGTTTTACCAGCATTGACCCTATATATGGTCTGTGTGCTCGTGAAGATGAAACCATAGACCATATTATACACCGGTGCCCAAGACTAAAAACACTGAAAGATATAATTATAATCAATTCCAACATAAGACCTGATATGATTTTCTCACTTGAAAATGCCATTCATAATGGGTTTTTTTCAATAATAAGGCTTTCTACCTTTGTCCTTTATTCCATATGGATAGTGAGATGCAAAACTCTCATGGAATTACCCCCGCCACAAATCATACCATTGTTTTATCAAACGCTCAAAAAAATCAAGAAACGTGACCAGCTCCTGGCCTCCAGTAAAGTCTTTCATGACACCTGGTCTTTAACTGCTCTTTCCTTTTCCTGATTATCAACTCCCACCTACCCAGCATTATAGAATAGGAAATTCTAAAAGAAAATATTTATGTTTATATAAAAAATGCTTATGCCATTAAACAAGTTCTTAGAATCTCATCACTATACTTAACCACATAAGAGTATAACAATTGTACTCTCATAACAAAATCTAGCCAGATGACAAATAGAACATTATACAATCATATTATTGTACAATTTATTCATTTATCTAGCCTTTATTAGTATGTAATCACTATTTATTGTTAATAAAATTTTTGTTGAAATGAATAACCATTGCCGTGTTTTTTAATGATAATCTTCTTTTATTTCTCATACATTTTTATTTATTTACAAATCGCACATATATACGCACATATATTTTTTATACAATTTACTATTTAGTTTTAACATTATTTTTTTCTTTAATTAAACTTGAATGAAAAGAGATTTGTACGTTTTAACTTTTTAAATTATATTTTTACGAATACTAATAAAACTCTTTACTTCCTTTTATAACCCTTAGTTTCATTTCTCAAACCAAGACTCCCCCTCCCCCTTTTGATTAATTAATTGTAGCTTTTTTTATTTCAAAAACTAACGCTAGAAAACTATTTAATTCTTATCTTTTTTCTAAAACAAACTGCAATAAACTCTTCAACGTTTAATTTTATGTTTTCTTTTATGAACGATTATTTTAATAATATAATTTTAGATAAAATTATATGTGCCTATATCAATATAGGTACAATATATATATATATCTGAGCACTTGTAGCATATATGTGTAGAGATGGTAATCTGGACTAACTGATGATTGCTGGTTTAGCATGAAATACCTATATTGGTGATTATTTATCTTTTCAACATATATGTGTTCAAGTATATCAGTGTTATGAGATAGTATGGAGAGTGGTGGATCGTGTGAAAGTCTGCGCTCATATACCCTATATATTACATATATAAACACAGGTATATAATAAGCTTGTGTGTTTCAGTTACAATAATTAATTGTAAATAATTATTCACTGTAACCTTTTCTAATTTGTCATTAAATAGTTTAACCCGACTGTCATCCTGAGAGTTCATTTCTTTTTTTAACATATATGCTAGTTTATGTGCGTAATAACAAAATAGGTGCTGTTATCAATAATAGCCGAACATCATCATCATCATCAACCATTATCAATCCACTGGAGGATGAAGGTCTCTCCAAGTTTAATCCATCTTCTCCGATCTTTAGCTTCTCTTCTCCACAACACCCCTGCACATTTTCTTATTTCATCCATCCATCTCACATGTGGTCTCTTTCTGGGTCTTTTACAATCTCTTGGAATCCAGTTTAAAATTTCAATTGTCCATCTATTATCATCTCTTCTAGCAATATGTCCAGCCCAACTCCATTTCAATCTTTTAATTTTTTCAATAAGGTCAGTAACACCTGTTTGTTGTCTTACCCATACATTGCGTTTTCGATCTCTTCTTGTTACTCCCAACATACACCTCTCCATACTTCTTTGAGTGGTCTGAAGTCTCTGTATTGCTCTTCTATTAAGTGTCCAAGTTCTCAGATTCATAAGTAAGAACTGGTAAAACACATTTGTTAAAAACCATCCTTTTCAAACACATAGACATATTTCCTTTTAGTATCAAGTTATTTCTACCAAAAGCACTCCAGCCAAGTTTAATTCTATGATTAATTTCCTCCATTATGTTTCCATCTGTATTAATAATCTGACCAAGGTATTTGTAACTGTTAACTTCTTCTAATTCTTCATAATCAATCTTTATTTTCATATTTTGAGCAAATCGATTAAACATTACTTTAGTCTTTTTAACATTTATCTTTAGTCCTCCTTTTCTACTTTCATCTGTTAACTCCTGCAACATTTCCTGCAGCTCTGAAGCATTATTTGCAAAAACAACTACATCATCTGCGAAATCTAAATGATTTAAATACTCTCCATTTACTTTCACTCCTTTAGTTTCCCATTTTAATCCACAAAATACTTCTTGCAGCACTGCTGTAAAGAGTTTTGGAGATATGGAGTCACCTTGTCTTACACCTTTCTCAATGTTGATTTTTCCAGTATCATTATGTAATCTAATTGTTGCTGTTGCATTTTTATAAATATTCTTTAAAATATGACAATATTCTGGATCTATATCTTGATGATCCAATGCTTTAATCACTGAAGAAATGTGTATAGAATCAAATGCCTTTTCATAATCTATAAATCCCAAACATAAAGACAACTCATATTCGTTTGTCCTTTCTATGACTTCTCTCAATACCTGGATATGATCTATTGTACTAAAACCACTTTTAAATCCAGCTTGTTCTCTTGGTTGGTGGAAATCCAAAGTTCTCTGTAGACGAGTTGTAATTATCTTGGTAAAAATTTTATATAAAACTGATAAAAGGCTGATAGGTCTGTAATTTTTAATATCTTCTTTATCACCTTTTTTAAATATTAATATTATTACTGCATTCTTCCAATCTTCTGGTACATCTTTATCATAGTGAAGCAATGGATCTGAAGCCCGATCCATGCTTCACATCTTCCTATAAACTTAATTAGTATTGTAGACCTGAATTAAGTTTATAGTTCAATATCAGCAGGGTTTTGCATTAGAGTTAAAAATAATTATGCTTATCAAATGTGTATTACATTTAAATATTTTGTTTTAAATAAATTTCATTCTATTAATAAAAATTGCTTAACCTATTAGTCAAACATATATATACATCTAGCGTATATATATGAGTTAATGCAAAATTCTGCTGAAATAAAATGCTTATTCTACTATAAAAAAAATAATAATATATTGTTGTTAAAATTTTGTTAAAATATTTAGTATGATTTGATTTTGAGATAAGCCTGCCAACATTTTCTAAAAGAATGTATAGTTTTAATTAGTGAGCCATTCAAGTGTAATTAAAGATGGCCTTCTCTTTCTTTCTTTTTAATTAAGAGAATTCAAACTTTGAAGTAAGAAAGTTAGAGTAAAAAAGTTAAAGTTATTTTTAGAAAGTGTTGCTTTGAAACAAAGGAGCATGGGGAGGCTTATCAAGATCTCAGATCATACAAACAATAGAAGGTAGCTGACAGAGAGGGTATAAATAGAAGGGAGAACAAAAGATTGATTATTCAGATTTTTCTTTTTGAAGAATTCACATATTCAGATTTTTCTTTTTGAAGAATTCACATATTCAGATTTTTCTTTTTGAAGAATTCACATATTCAGATTTTGCTATTGGAAGAGTGATATCAGATTTTGCTATTGCAAGGTTGATTCAGATTTTGCTCTTGCAAGTTTCATTCAGATCTGCTATTGCAAGGTGCATTCAGATTTTTCTTTGGAGAACTTTTTCAGATTTTGCTTGTGGAGATTTTATTTAAAAAAAGTAGACAACTGCCATCTTCAAAATCATGGAGAGGTTTGAACATGCTCAAGTTAAAAGCAACAGTATTTTGAGGGAAATGAATATGCTTGGCTAGGCAAATAAATAGCTTTGCCTATCGCCGAGGTTCCGGAATACCATTCAAAATGCCTTAATATCCACTCAATAGTCATCTGAACTCTGTGCCGTGTCTGGAGAACTTTTCGTGAAACCATACTACATATTTTCATTGTCCGGACAACTACATCTCGACGGTCGGATCAAGCCACGAACGCCGTAGGGAACATGACCAAGGAAAAAGGACGGTAATCGTATCTCCTCTATTGAACTATTTCTTATGCTACCTTTTGTTCATTTTTTTTCTAATTGCTTCAGTGAATTTATATGTATTTGCTATGTAACCATTTTTATTAGACTAACCTTAAATATATATATTGTGTGATCATCTATCTATATGTAACCTTTTTCCCTTCGCTATTCTTCCTCACTAACCTGTGTAAATATTTAGTATTCCATTGCGGTTGAGTTTAATAGTTAATTTTTGTTCATTTAAAATCTCTTTCCAATTTTATTTATGTTTGTTAATTAAATACGAGTCAGTTTCTTTTGTGTGCCAACTTGATCTCTTTGATAACGCCTCTTTTGTCCGCCATTAGCTTTACGTATATCTGATTTAACTATATACGTTTTAAATAATTTTTAAACACTGTTTTTAGCGCAAAGCAATTAGAAATGCTTTGCGAAAGATTCTTTTTTTTATCGTACGTTATCGAGAAGATCGAGTTGACAATTTTTATTAAAATTGGGAAGAAAAGATTTAGACCGCAAACCTATTAATCCGTTTTTATTGTCTAATTATTTTGTTTCATTAATTTAGAGGAATAGCGGAGGCCATTATATCATTATTCATATTTTAAAGCCATTAATTAAACATATTATTTAACTATCAAAAGCTTGAGTTTCCTAATTATATTATAATGCTTTATTTTTACTTTTCAATGATCCAGGCACGCATAACGCAAAACACATATTTCTTAGTACTTTTGCACATTTAACTATTTAGCTCCTTAGGATTTCCCGTCCATGTCTCTACCGCTGTTGCTAAGCTTTGTGGCCGGTTGAAAAATAATTTATGTGTGGCTCAGATAGTGTTGTTCGGTTCATAATAGCTTCGAGACTAGACGAATAGGGCAGAGGTCATATGTATTCTTGATTAATATCTCGCGTATGGTTGGCCTTGAGGTACTTTCGCCTAGTATTCGAACTGGGTTAAATCAACATACATCATCTGACTGTCACAGTAGATTTTTTTTTTTCCGTAATTCTGGACGCCCATCGTGTGGCTATTCGAAATTTTCCATACCCTGCAATGCCCTGTATAACATTTGTATGTGTGTATAATGTTTTTTCTTTTTCTGTTTTAAATTAATGAATAATATATATGTAGATTTTTTTTTCCGCATTCTGTCGACCAACTGGGCCAAATTTCATTTTTAGAATAGGAATATACTATATAGGTAGACGTATAAGATTTTTTCCCCGCATTTTGTCTCCGTGGACGAATGTCATTTTTTTTTTAAAAAAAAAAAAATTAAAAATAAGTACCCTGAGAAGTTTGTTTTAGTTTAATACATTTATATAAAAATATATGTATAATTTTTCCGAGTTTTGTTTCCTAACGTGAGCCAAATGTCATTTTTTTGAATTAATTAAAAAGTTAAATGTGTCATAAGCTAAACATTTTTTTTCCCGAGTTTAGTATATATATGTAATGAATAGTTTATATTTAAAAAGTTAACACTCCGTTAGTTGTTTTTTTTTGTGTGATTATAAAATTAGATTTCAGAATTAAACCAATTTTTTTTTTGCCTAATGAATAGATTTGTCGATGGCCAGTTCGCCATATTTGTTTTCGTATAAAGTAGATAGCTTCGATGAGGCGGAAGTGTCAAATATATACCCACCCGCCCTCCCTTAAATTAGCTTTCGTACTTTAGATTATTTTTAGTATTGCTCAAATATGAGAAGTTTTGAAATAATAATGTTTTTCGAAATATAACATATATACGATAGTGTTAATATTTTAGTAAAAATTACAAATAGATAATAAAAAAATTTTTCCGTTTGTATAAATTTTTGTAAAGATCTTAGATAACATTTTTTTCCGTTAATTGAAATTTTTTTTGAAGATCAAAAAGTTTTTGATAAGTTCAAATTAACACGTGTCAACGTATGGTGTTAGCAAATATTTTTTTTCACTTTCTCTGCGTTTCGTTTCTTTATATTGAATAATTGTAATCATGTAAATTTTTTTTTCCTTTTTAAAGATTTTGAAATTACGTTTCCTCGCAAACATATATAAATTAAGTTTTGTTTCAATACTAGCAAACTTAATTTTATCTTATAAGAAAAGTAAATGCGTATGTTCGTTAATAAATATATATATTAAAGATATATTTTTGTATAACATATATGTCAGCCACCCTTTAGTTAAGATTTTTTTTCTTCTCTCAATTCGGATTATGCTATTGAATCATTTATTGAGTAACCGTTAGGTGAAGACCCTTTGAGTAACCGTTAGGTGAAGCCCTTGTTTTTTAGTGATCGTTTATGAAGATTCCCTTAGTAACCGTTTAGGTGAAGACCCCTTACACTGTAGAGTTCTAAATTGCTGAGTAGCCTGAAATAATAGGTCTACATCTGCAATCATTGTTTCCGTGTCATAGTTGTGACCAGCGTTACTTGCCTGAAATAATAGGAGTATGCGGTTTGCAATATGACATCTTTCTAATAAAGTCATGTACATGATAATAAAAGAAATATTTGTATAGGTATATCTGTTTGTATATTTATATGTAGTCATATATATGCTTATTTAATGATGTACATATTCATATATATGGATGCATATGGTATACACTTCGTTATAGTTCGGTAAAACCCGTTTTTATATAAATGTTTTTGAAACAGTTTTTGATCTCAATGCGTGATTCTGTAAAATTGCTTGATAATTGTTAATCTATTTCGGGTTGTGACCAAAATGGTAGTTGGTTTCGATCCCAGGTTCATAATTCGGAGTGGCAGTTATCATGGGATTTTACTTTTATTTTTAATTTTTTGTGTATATTTTGTTTTGTTAATCATACTTTGGCTGTTTGAATTTTTTTTTGTGTCTTGACCAAAATGGTAACTGGTTTCGATCCCAGGTCAGACAAATTACCGTACTTAGTTGTTATACGTCTTAGATTTAAATAATATTGTGTCATTTAAAATAGCATTTACTTATTCATGCAGAGATTATTTTTTTCGTTCAGCAGAATCAAATTAAATTTTTTTTAAAGTGAACTGAAACGCAAAGTAAAATTTTAATTGCATTGAAACTTTATAAACCCTTATAAATGTGTGCTTGGATCATTATCCATTAATATGTATATTTGATATGGCCATTGTCTTGTCGACTGGCGCCCTTCTCAAATAAATTTGTCGGCAAGTGCAATCTCTCATATCAGATGTCAAATAAACCAAACTATAGTAGATGATCAAAATAACAATGTATGCTTAGTGAGCCAAAATAATTTTTAAACATGACTTATGTATATTTTGCTCACATATTTCTTTATATATATACTATACTTGTATTAATGTAAATGCATTTTTTAGTTGTTTCAGGTGTCAGAGAAAGCCAGGTCAAGCTGTAAGTGGATTATTTTAGTTATATTAACATAGCAATGATATTTTAATGAAATATAAATAAAGTAAAGTGAGGAGAATAATATGTAGTATAGATATTAAAGACAGACACGGCAGGATTTGATATTTTTTTCATGAACAAACAGACACATAGGCATAGGTTTAAGATGGGACCTCGTGAGGTAGGCAAAGTTAATTTCTGAAAACATAAATAAAGAATTTAGAATACTGACTTATTTTTTAAAGAACTAAAATTTTTCTTCACATACAGGATATAGCTCCTAGATACACGTAATACAATATACTTATATAGATTGTTATTAAAATACGTTTTAGAAATAAATTGTTTTATAACAAAATAGCCAATATTAGGCAAAAATGGAGGAACAGAAGAGAGGCGAAGTTTATAGGTCAATATGTACTCATAGTGACCAAGGAAAAAATGTGAAAGATCTCATCACAGAAATGAGACAAGGATACAAAATGATGATGAACATGTTCCAAGAATTCATGAATAGGACATCACAAAGACTGAACCGTTTGGAGGAAAACATGGGTCTCCAGCAACAACATACTACCAGAACAAAAGTATTACCAGATGATGATAATCAGGGAAAGGGACAAGACCAACAAGAGCAAGGTGATATTCAGGTTGAATCACTGATTGATGAAGAAGCATGTAAAGATAGTCACCACTTGGACTTGTCAGTCAAACACAGAAGGCAAAGTGGAGAACAAAATTGTCGAATCATAGAGGATAGCAAGAGCACAATGACGCTTCAGACTGTGGATTTGGTAAACGAAACTGAAAAGATGGGACAAGACATTAATAATAAAATGAGTGACTTGACTGGAGCTACTCCGATACATTTGCAGTATGCCACAGCATGTCTTCAGGTATTCAAAACCAAAATCTTAGTGGAAGAGGAGAAAATAGACCAACTAGGAAACCAAAAGATCACAAGCGAACGATTAAGACGGGCAGTGCTGCATCGGAAGACAAAACGAAACCGCCAATATCAATTCAGGCAAAGGAAGCAAGTGTGGCTGAGAGATCTGAGGCCAACTAGTATAGTGCAGAGAGAAGTAAAAAAGTTTTTTCCAATATATAAAGGCCCTCATTTGTTAAAAAAGAAGTGTGGAATAAGTGTTTTGTTTTGGAAAAATAATCTCAGCATAAAAAGAGAATATAATATTAGAAACAGAAACTTAAAACCTTATATACCACCGGACCCCGGAAAATATGCAAATTAAAAATAGATACATACCATGTTAGACTAAATACAACACAGACCCGATTTAAGACAGAAGATTGAATTATGGATAAACCATTAGATATAATAAAGTAAAGAAAACACCGTAGGTAGCAACAAATTAAATATTACAGCAAATAAAGAGTAGGCTTGAACTCACCTGGCACAAAATTCTTACCTCTGACCTGAAGCAACAGCATTTTTTTTTTAAAACATTTTTTTTTTGCTCACTAACTATTGGGAAATGAAGCAATGGATCTGAAGCCCGATCCATGCTTCACATCTTCCTATAAACTTAATTAGTATTGTAGACCTGAATTAAGTTTATAGTTCAATATCAGCAGGGTTTTGCATTAGAGTTAAAAATAATTATGCTTATCAAATGTGTATTACATTTAAATATTTTGTTTTAAATAAATTTCATTCTATTAATAAAAATTGCTTAACCTATTAGTCAAACATATATATACATCTAGCGTATATATATGAGTTAATGCAAAATTCTGCTGAAATAAAATGCTTATTCTACTATAAAAAAATAATAATATATTGTTGTTAAAATTTTGTTAAAATATTTAGTATGATTTGATTTTGAGATAAGCCTGCCAACATTTTCTAAAAGAATGTATAGTTTTAATTAGTGAGCCATTCAAGTGTAATTAAAGATGGCCTTCTCTTTCTTTCTTTTTAATTAAGAGAATTCAAACTTTGAAGTAAGAAAGTTAGAGTAAAAAAGTTAAAGTTATTTTTAGAAAGTGTTGCTTTGAAACAAAGGAGCATGGGGAGGCTTATCAAGATCTCAGATCATACAAACAATAGAAGGTAGCTGACAGAGAGGGTATAAATAGAAGGGAGAACAAAAGATTGATTATTCAGATTTTTCTTTTTGAAGAATTCACATATTCAGATTTTTCTTTTTGAAGAATTCACATTATTCAGATTTTTCTTTTTGAAGAATTCACATATTCAGATTTTGCTATTGGAAGAGTGATATCAGATTTTGCTATTGCAAGGTTGATTCAAGATTTTGCTCTTGCAAGTTTCATTCAGATCTGCTATTGCAAGGTGCATTCAGATTTCTCTTTGGAGAACTTTTTCAGATTTTGCTTGTGGAGATTTTATTTAAAAAAAGTAGACAACTGCCATCTTCAAAATCATGGAGAGGTTTGAACATGCTCAAGTTAAAAGCAACAGTATTTTGAGGGAAATGAATATGCTTGGCTAGGCAAATAAATAGCTTTGCCTATCGCCGAGGTTCCGGAATACCATTCAAAATGCCTTAATATCCACTCAATAGTCATCTGAACTCTGTGCCGTGTCTGGAGAACTTTTCGTGAAACCATACTACATATTTTCATTGTCCGGACAACTACATCTCGACGGTCGGATCAAGCCACGAACGCCGTAGGGAACATGACCAAGGAAAAAGGACGGTAATCGTATCTCCTCTATTGAACTATTTCTTATGCTACCTTTTGTTCATTTTTTTTCTAATTGCTTCAGTGAATTTATATGTATTTGCTATGTAACCATTTTTATTAGACTAACCTTAAATATATATATTGTGTGATCATCTATCTATATGTAACCTTTTTCCCTTCGCTATTCTTCCTTACTAACCTGTGTAAATATTTAGTATTCCATTGCGGTTGAGTTTAATAGTTAATTTTTGTTCAGTAAAATCTCTTTCCAATTTTATTTATGTTTGTTAATTAAATACGAGCCAGTTTCTTTTGTGTGCCAACTTGATCTCTTTGATAACGCCTCTTTTGTCCGCCATTAGCTTTACGTATACCTGATTTAACTATATACGTTTTAAATAATTTTTAAACACTGTTTTTAGCGCAAAGCAATTAGAAATGCTTTGCGAAAGATTCTTTTTTTATCGTACGTTATCGAGAAGATCGAGTTGACAATTTTTAATAAAATTGGGAAGAAAAGATTTAGACCGCAAACCTATTAATCTGTTTTTATTGTCTAATTATTTTGTTTCATTAATTTAGAGGAATAGCGGAGGCCATTAAATCATTATTCATATTTTAAAGCCATTAATTAAACATATTATTTAACTATCAAAAGCTTGAGTTTCTTAATTATATTAAATGCTTTATTTTTACTTTTCAATGATCCAGGCACGCATAACGCAAAACACATATTTCTTAGTACTTTTGCACATTTAACTATTTAGCTCCTTAGGATTTCCCGTCCATGTCTCTACCGCTGTTGCTAAGCTTTGTGGCCGGTTGAAAAATAATTTATGTGTGGCTCAGATAGTGTTGTTCGGTTCATAATAGCTTCGAGACTAGACGAATAGGGCAGAGGTCATAGTATTCTTGATTAATATCTCGCGTATGGTTGGCCTTGAGGTACTTTCGCCTAGTATTCGAACTGGGTTAAATCAACATACATCATCTGACTGTCACAATAGCGATATGTATATTGTGATTGATTAACATAGCAAAAAAATTTTTACATAAGCAATAAAAAATTAAATATTTTGTTAAGTTCTGTATCTTGGATATAAAGAATGTAAAAGTATAAGCACATTATAGTTTAATGTTTATGACTGGAAAGTAGATTGTGTCTGAAGATATAAATATTTCTTTTTTTTAGAGATATGTGTAAAGTTGAAATAATTTTGTTCTTTTTCTATATACATGTATATACATATTTCTGTTGCATATGATTTTTTTTAATCTGCTAGATTCGGCTATTATTGATTACAACCACCTATTTTGTTATTATGAACATAAACTAGCATATATGTTAAAAAAAGAACAGGATGACAATCGGGTTAAACTATTTAATGACAAATTAGAAAAGGTTACAGTGAATAATTATTTACAATTAAATATTGTAATAAAATATAATACAAAATTTATACAAGTATTTTTACTATACAATTGAGGCTTACTAACAAACAATAATATAGACTGAGATGGTCTTTAATTTTGCCTAGATCCCTCCTTTGCACCTTCAGTGGGGATTCACTAGGTAAGAAAGCCAGTCCAGGATAGTAGAGTGTCCAATATTTAGTAACAAATACTTTTTATAGGTAGTTCCCCTTCCAGACTGTGAGCATTAGGATCCACTGGACTTGCACTCTATTGGTCATTTATATTTATTCCTATGCTTATTAGTTTGCAGTGCTGCATGGTCAATCCAGTTTCAATCATGCTCAATCTGAGCAAGTCTATAGAAAACTTATGTGCATGTATTTTAATTCGCGCAGCACACAGCATAATCCATTACATATTTTGTGCCAAATATGGAGCTCTGATATTTCTCTAGTTCTGAGAGCAAAACAAAAGCCATATAGCTTTTTTTTTTTTCGTTTTTCAACTAAAAATTTGGAAGTTAAATGAAGAAAATTGTGTGGTAACTACTGTAGTCATACATATGTAAATTGTACAATTTAGAATTAAGTAGCATTAAATTTAAAATAAAAAAAAATAAAAATAAATTCTAAAAAATAATTGTAATATTTTAAAGCTTAGAAATAATTGAGGCTACAGATGTGAATTAAGAGATCCTTATGGGGTAGGAAATGGATAATTCATCATTGAGATAATTGAACTACAGATTTGGATTAATAGATAATTATAGGATAGGAAATGGATGATTCAGTGATACTTACAATGAGATTTCATATAATGTTATTCCAGCAATATTTGGAAAAATGACTTTATTTACTGACATAATTGTCTACTAACATGCATTTATGTTTTTTGTAACAAATTATCTTCCACCATCTAAACTTATAAAGATTTTTTATTTTGAAAAATGGCTACGATAATTTTATTTTATAAAAATGAAACAAACATGCATTTACATTTTTTGCGAGAAATGATTTTCCAATAAATAAACTTTAAACACTCTAAATTTATTTAAAATGACAACCAATCCAAATATAAATATATACACATAGATTTAACCTTAAAAGTCTGTCCATTACAAAATGGTTTTAATATCACTGCTGTGGACTGAACTTTCTTATCTCGAACCACGTTCCGTTATGAATGGCTACTCTCTTTTGCCAAACCTGAACAAAACATTACTGTTTTTTAGCCTTAAAATTAGCAGCAAAAACAATATTTTGACTAATAACTTTTTCATCATCAGAATATCGGATATTTACTTACAAAATAAATTCATTTCCTTTTTAGAAGATTGTAAATGTGTTTAATTCGGTCTTTATATAGACATTATCTGTGCTGGTGAATTTTATCACTACTGGGGTAATATGTAAATATTGATTTCACAATTATATAACCTAAAAACTAATCCAATATGATTTAAAAACTAAAGGAAAAATATAAAGTCAAACCAGTGATTCAAAAAATTGGCAATGGTAATATGTAACATGGGATGTTTCAGACATTCATGATCATTGAGAAATTAGATAAATATAATACTGACAAGAAAAAAATTATACATAAAATTAATAAAGACATGACTTGATAAAATATTTTACAAAAATAGAACAGAAAATAACATTTGAGTTTAGATATTGTAAAAAAAAAAATTGTAAGTCTGATGAGAATATTATAAAAATTAAAATAGGTAGTGTAGAAGATTTTAAAACAGATGGATGCAGTAAATAAAAATTTAAAGTTGATGTAGAAACTAATGTTTGTTATAAAATCAATGAAACAGTTTTGAAGAAATTTGGTTTACTTCAGAAACTGAAGACAAATCAACTATTTGGTACTGAAGCATTTCAAAAGATTCAATGGATACAGTTGATGGGGAAATAGTGCAGAAAGTAACAGCAAGAACTCACTCACAGATAACTATGAAATTTATGGTAAATCAATAAATAACAATACCTCATACATCTTTCTAGTAGATATAAAAAAATATTAGGCACAGAACATGAAGAGATAAAAACTTGAACTATTAAGTTAAAGTTCAATTGATGAAATCAATCAACATTTAAGCATTACAGAATAATGTGATAAAATTTTAATGGAAAATAAGAATGGATTAAAAAAAATTAAGTTTGATTCTACCTTAGTGAAAAGAAAATAATTTATCATTGATTATGGAATTCTGTAATAATTTATTATGGAATTTACACATTAACAATGATGAAAAAAATTTAGTAACAAGAATCATCTAAAATACTTATCATAAATCAATCAAAATAACACATATTAAAGTAGGAAGGAAGCTGCTATCTAAGACAAACATGATTTGTGAATTTTTTGAAGATTGTTTTTTTCTTCTGTGTATTACCGTTTGAGCATAAAATGGTGATAATTGTAGTCCATGTTTTTAAGCATTTGATAATAATCAGAAGTGATATTTCTGATAATACAAGTTATTCCTTTTTACGCGTTTGAGAATTTGTGTAACTCACATCAGTAGTATCTGATTTTTTCCTTCACATTTCATGAAACTGCAAAATATTTTTATTCAGACTTCAAAAATTATTTGCTAGTCTGTTATGTTTTGAACATCTTTTGCATTTCACCTGTAGATTAATTTCTGTATTGTTTTCAACTTTTGATTATTTTTACTGAATCCTGCTTGTCATCATTAAATGTTGTCAAATTTCTATTACAAGTATATATGAACAGTGTTACACCGGAAGCACGATTCTTCAGAAAAGAATGCTACCTTTGGAATTATAGTTAATCTTACTGCAGCTGATAATAATGAAGAAAAAATAATCCCAGAAAAAAAATTCATTTTTTATAGCCCAGGAGGTAATCATTTTAGGTATTTTATACAAATCTGTTGATATTATTGTGCCTTTATGACAAATATTTGATTGCAACATTTATAATTTACAAGAGAAGAAAGTAAAGATAAAGAAGTTATGAATGAATTACAAAGTCTCATTATTCTTGATGTTTATAAAATAACAGAGGTAAGCATATCTGCCAGATACATATATTAATTAATTTAAATAAAGATTAAGCATCTCATCCAGGTGCATACTTAAAATAGCATGAGTATAAATTAAGACTATATCTGCTGCAAAAGAATCAGCAAGTTTAAAAGCATTAGACAATAACTAATAGAGATCAAATGAATCTGACAGTTAATTCAGAAACATGAAAAAGCAGATCAAATATATATGCAAGACAACTTATAAAAAGCCAGATAAAATCCATCATTATTATTACTAGGATTACTCATACATATCCCAAAAAAAAAGAGAAAATTCTAATGAAGAGTCAAGGGGATCTAAAGTCTTGGTTGAAAATTAATGGTTTACAAGAACTAAAATAAATCTCAAAGCAGCTAGTGTTAAAATAATAAACATTGCTTATTAAGGGAGGATTGCTTTAATCCTAACATAAGCTATGAAAATCTGACATAAATATATATGTGTTAGTTCAGATATTAAACTAAAAGCAGTTTCACTTTTAGTTCAGCAGGATTCAAACAAACCTATTACTATGGGTAGATAATGTAGTTTCAGCTTGCAGTTTCAATTTTAATTATTTTATTTGGTTACATTACAGCTGAAATTTTATTTCAATTATTTTATGGGAAAATTCTGTTATTATTACTGTAAATATTTGCAAAAAAAGTCTGATTACTTATGAATATTCAAAGAAGTTATTCAAATTTTTACATATATAAAGTATTTGACTGAATTACAACTATTGTATCAACTAGAAAATTAAAAGCTATTCCACTTAAATTAGGCGAATTTATATTTTAATGTTTATGTCTATTAATCAATCGAAATTTTAATGTGTGTAACTAACTATTCAAAGGGAGGCATGAATATTCAAAAAAAATATTACATTTTACATTTTCAGCCACATAAATTATTTAGGTTTTTTATAATAGCATGTTGAAATTGCTGGAGAGTGTTATTTCTATAATAGCGCACAGAAATATGCCATTTAGGCGGCCTCTGCTATCGAATGTTCTATTTCTAATGCGTAAGCCTAGAAATAGTTCATTGTACAGGGTGGCTACTGTGTCTATTTCTATGCTAATGCACAGAAACATGACATTTAATCTGCCACAGAAGCTATCATGTCAGCTTACAGCTCAGATTTGGGCTAAGCATTTTTGATGTATGATCACATTTCCACTTTTGGCTACAGTATTGTGTGAGGATGGCTGGAATTCCGATTGTCAAAACTATTTTAATATTCCATTAAGACCACCTTCCCCTCTATCTCCCATGTTTTAGGAATGTCTACTATCAATTATGAGCATAGTCTCATACTTCCCTAGCCCACATTTCCTGCTCAAAAAATTAGGCAAGTGTAGGTGCAAGCGCGATTGAGATCAAATCACGCTCTAAGTCACGTTTCTGCGAGAACAACTGTGAGCTTAATCAAATGGCTGAAATAGGAAAGTTTCCAAATGTCAAAGAATTCTCTGACTGCTGGAAGGGTTATCAAACAAAAGAGCTTGAAGCTGCATGTGTGCTGTTCCTGAAGAGTCCAAAAAGTTGGTTTTAATTGCCGTATATATTTATGTTTTTGGTAATTACAGTAAAAACTTTGTCAACCTTCGTGTTGCATTCCATTCTGTTATGAATTGTAACATCCCCCCCCTCCCAAAGTTTGATTTTGGGTTGTAAATGTTACTGTTAAATAAAATATATTTATTTGCAATTTATAAAAATAAAACAAACAAAAAATAAGAAGCTCATTTTTGTAGAATACCGAACTGAAAATATAAGTAATGAGAAGAATAAAAAGTAACTACTTCTTAAAATTCATTTTTAATTGATGTATTTTTTTTTTGGTTCAAAATTGATTTGATACATAGTACTTTTAAATGTGGCTGCAGAAAGGAGTTTGCTATTAACTGAAAGGAGACCCTTTGATTCCTTTTGGAGGCCTTAAAGGAACCGAGCAGGGCAAATTCCTAATGTCCACTCCATACGTTCTTGTTGTTGCAGCTGTTATTACTATGTGATTATTCATATAGTATACGAACATGGATGGGCTGCTCACCAACATGCATTAGCCAGCATAGTGAGTTTATTGGCTTTTTACCTCTGAGTTTAAGAATATTTTTTCAATAAATACAATCATGACAGACAAAAATAAATCATGGCCCTTATTTCCTGGAGGATGTAAAGTCACCAACCAAGGCAGCGGTTGGTGGCTGAAGGTGGCAGGTGCTAAGAATCCCCTGATTGCGGACTCAGGCTGCCATGTGATGATGACTTTTTATTTAGGTACTAACAACTGCAGATCACTTTCAAGTGAAGAAAGATTGCAAGAGTTAGAAGAAGAACTGTCTTATATTAAATGGGACATTATTGGACTTTGTGAAGTTAGAAGAAAAGGTGAAGAAACAATTGATTTAAAAAGTGGACATATACTCTACTATAAAGGCACAAATATTGGAAATACAAGTGGAGTAGGATTCATTATAAATAAAAAAAATGGAAGAATAACATTGTGGAGATTGGTGGTGTATCAGACAGAGTGGCAAGATTAGTTTTACAACTTAATAGCAGATACCAAATGCAGATAATTCAGGTTTATGCCCCAACAAGTTCTCATAGTGATGAAGTTATAGAAGATTTTTATATGGATGTACAAAAGGCTTTTGATCAGAGTAAACAACATTTTAAAATTGTTATGGGAGACTTTAATGCTAGAATTAGTAGACAAATGAAAGATAAAAATGTTGTAGGTAATTTTGGTTATGGTAATAGAAATGAGAGAGGTCATAGACTTGTGGAGTTTGCAGAAAAAGAAAAACTTTATATTATGAATTCTTTTTTGGAAAAAAATGTTAAAAGGAAATGGACATGGAAGCATCCAAATGAAGGTACAGCAGAATTGTATTATATTTTGACTATCAGAAAATACATATTTCAAGATTGTAATGTTCTTAATAAATTTAACACAGGAAGTGATCATCAATTAGTAAGATGTAAGATACATGTTAATGCAAAACTAGAGAGACAAAAATTATTAAGAAAAATAATATTTACAGTAGATATTCCTAATCTTCAGAAACATTCTAATGAATTTAAATTAGAACTTAGTAGATTTTGAACATGATTCAGATTTGAATGACAATAATAGGAAAATAAGCGATACACTATCAAAAACTGCAACAAAGATAGCTGGTAGAAAAAAGCAGCAATTGACCAATAAAATTTCTACTGAGACTAAAGAATTTATGAAGAAAAGAAGGAATATGAGGATATACAACAATGATGCGTTAAAAAAGATTGAATATCTTGAATTTTGTAAAATGGTGTGGAAAAGAGTTGAAAATGATATAAGAAAGTATAATTGTGAACTAGCAAGGAAAGCTGGAGAAGAGAATAAAAGTCTAAAGAATGTAAAACAACATTTTGGTATTGGTAGGAAATTTATATCTGCAATAAGAAAAAAAGATGGCATTATTACTAAAAAGAGAGATGGCATCATAAAATGTGTAGAAGACTTCTATCAAGAATTATATAGTAATAAAGAACAAGTGCCTCCTATACATATGATATCTTCTGAATTGCCCAGAATTTTGAATAAGGAAGTGAGACATGCAATTAAGTTTATGAAGAAAGGGAAGGCTCCAGGTAATGATGGAATTGTAATTGATATATTAAAAGAAGCAGGTGAAGAAATAGAAATTTTTTTGGCAAAGTTATATACCAAATGTCTAAATGATAAAGATGTACCAGATGATTGGAAGAATGCAGTATTAATATTAATATTTAAAAAAGGTGATAAAGAAGATATTAGAAATTACAGATCTATCAGTCTTTTATCAGTTTTATACAAAATTTTTACTAAGATAATTACAACTCGTCTACAGAAAACACTGGATTTCCACCAACCAAGAGAACAAGCTGGATTTAAAAGTGGTTTTATTACAGTAGATCATATCCAGGTATTGAGAGAAATTATAGAAAGGACAAATGAATATGAGTTGCCATTATGCTTAGGATTTGTAGATTATGAAAAGGCATTTGATTCTATAAACATTTCTTCAGTGATTAAAGCATTGGATCATCATGGTGTGGATCCAGGATATTGTCATATTTTGAAGAATATTTATAAAAATGTAACAGCAACAATTAGATTACATAATGATAGTAGGAAAATTAACATTGAAAAGGGTGTAAGACAGGGTGACTCCATATTCCCAAAACTTTTTACAGCAGTGTTGCAAGAAGTATTTTGTGGATTAAAATGGGAAGCTAAAGGAGTGAAAGTATAGTACTATGTTCATAAATGTTAGCAATGAGGCATTTAGAAGTTGCTGTTTTTACCGTGTGTAACGTGGAGAAACAGCACCGCGTAGTGGGCTAGAATCTTGGTAGTTTCTGATAGCAGATGACACATAAGCTAGATGTGTTTATGGCAATCAGCACCACCTAGGTTCTTGCTAGCAGACGATATAAGCTGCCAGATAGCTTGTGGAAAGTTCCTGTGTGTACGCATGGTGAGCAGCGCCACCTAGCGGCAGGAAAAAGCATTGTCTGCTTTTGAGGCCCCTACCCTATATGTTCTGTGTGCGAACACAGAAACAGCGCCTCTAGCAGCCACATAGCAGGTCGGGTTAGAGTACCATAAATGGATATTATTTAAGTCATTTAGTAATAATTTACTAAGGCTGTAACCTTAGAAATAAGCGTCTGAAAAATACGAAGGTAGGGACCTCTATAGGTCTTAAAACACAAGCTTAGGCTATGAAGAAAAGAGAAAATCCTTCTTTACTTCAACCTACTTTTATATATAAATAGGTGAAGCTGAAGTGTTTTGATCTAAGAGTGTGAAGCTATTCAATACTTCACTAATTAAGTCCACAATTCTTATAATACATTAATACTCGCGAAATCTTACAATTTACTACGAGTCAATGAAAAGATCTTATAGTAAGAAATCTGTTACGATAATTTAAAGTTGTAATTATAAATTTTATTAAACGCCCATTATTATATTAAGTAATAATTTACTAAGGCTGTAACCTTAGAAATAAGCGTCTTAAGTCATTTAGATTTTGCAGATGATGTAGTTGTTTTTGCAAATAATGCTTTAGAGCTACAGAAAATGTTGCAGGAGTTATCAGATGAAAGTAGGACAAGATAAATGTTAAAAAGACTAAAGTAATGTTTAATAGATTTTCTCAAAATATGAAAATAAAGATTGATTATGATGAGTTAGAAGAAGTTAACAGTTACAAATACCTTGGTCAGATTATTAATACAGATGAAAATATAATGGATGAAATTAATCATAGAATTAAACTTGGATGGAGTGCTTTTGGTAGAAATAATTTGATACTAAAAGGAAATATGCCTATGTGTTTGAAAGGAAGGTTTTTAATAAATGTGTTTTTCCAGTTTTTACTTATGGATCTGAGACTTGAACACTTAATAGAAGAGCAATACAGAGACTTCAGACCACTCAAAGAAGTATGGAGAGATGCATGTTGAGAGTAACAAGAAGGGATCGAAAACGCAATGTATGGGTAAGAGAACAAACAGGTGTTACTGACCTCATTGAAAAAATTAAAAGACTGAAGTGGAGTTGGGCTGGATATATTGTTAGAAGAGATGATAACAGATGGACAATTGAAATTTTAAACTGGATTCCAAGAGATTGTAAAAGACTCAGAAAGAGACCATATGTGAGATGGATGATGAAATAAGAAAGTGTGCAGAGGTGATGTGGAGAAGAGAAGCTAATGATAGGAAAAGATGGATTGAACTTGGAGAGACCTTCATCCTGCAGTGGATTGATAATGATTGATGATGATGATGACTTTTAAATGTGATAAACAAAAAACAAAAAAATACATAGAAAAAAACCCCGGCCCGAAAATATAAGTAATGAAAAGAATAAAAAAAATTAAGTACTTTTTGTAAATTCATTTTTTGATTTTTTTATGCATTTTTTTTGTGTTAAAAAATTTATTTGATATTACTTTTATAAATGTGATAAACAAACCAAATCAAAAAAAAAACCCGGCCCCAGCAACATTATATTTATCTTTGTTTACAAACAAACCACGCCCTCCGGCGGTTTCAACACGCTATTATAAAACAACCATTATTTATATGCGATTTATAAATAACTTTTGGCTTTAAATTTGTCTTCTTAAGAGCCAACCATTAATTTATAAATGCGCATTATAAATAATGGTTGTTTTAAACCACAATAATGAAAACAAATCTTTTGTGAATCTTCTTTCTGAATTCTCACTGTAAACAATGTATTAGTTAAAGAATTGTAGAAATCTTTTGTGAATCTTCTTTCTGAATTGTCACTGTAGACAATGTATTAGTTAAAGAATTTTAGAATGTCTTTTTGTAACCTATTCTTATTAACTGTTGTAACCAATCCTTTCCAGAACCCTTACAGTAAATACGTCAATAAAATATATTGAAAATAACTTTTGGCTCTTAACTTAGCATAAATCAGATAAATCTATTACTATAGTTTTAACTTGCATTTCCAGTTTTGATTATTTGTTTGCGATTATATTATAGATGAAATTTTATTTAGATTAAAATAGATGGAAAAATTTCATTAAGTTTTAGTATTTATATCTATAAATCTGTAAAAATATTTAATTTAATATGTGTATGAATAAAATTTTGAAGCAGTAATATATAGCCAAAACAAATCTTCATAAAAGCATATTAACTAATTATTACTTATTTATATAGATTTTGAAGTTATTTATGACTTGTGGTAACACATATAGAAGTTATACATTATATATATATATAATATTTAAATATAGGTATATTTTATATCCCTGGAGTTTAGATGTAATTATAAAGGATTTGAACTCAGACTTTCACCCCCTTCAGCTATCCAATCTATCTCATACAATTGATACACATGACCACACTCGTGAAAAAGATAAATGATCTCCAATATACATATTTTAGGCCGAACCAGTACTCATCAGTTGGTCCAAATCTTATATGCCATCAGTGCTCTGTTTATATTAAGATAGCAAATTTTCAAAGGGAGTTTGAAAGTCTGGGTTCAAATCCTCCATAATTATACGAATATGTAAACTGTATGTATATATATATGTGTGCACGTATATGCATAAGTTGAACATCTAAAATTGAATACTTATGTATATTATCTTTATTTTCGGGATAAAGGCCTTGAAATTGCAACATCATCGAAGCATGTTGAATCCATTTTATTAAGCACTCTGGCTAATGAAACATTTGTGCCTTTGTCTTCTTTGTGCAATGTAGTAAACTGAGCAGAAAAAAAAAAAACTTATTAATAAAAATATTAATAAAAATTCAAAATTTTGTCCGATTTAAACATGCCATATACCACTTCAAAAAGGAACTCAAGCCACAGAAAATGATGGTTTTTGCACAGAGAAGAGTGATGCCAAAAGAAAAGTCAAAGAAACTTTTTATATAGCAAATGATCTCAGTTCCATTAATAGAAAAGAGGCATGCTTTGCTCTCTCCAAACAATGGACTAACTAATTAAAAATTCAAGCTCCTTTGCATATGTGTACAATAAATCACAACAGTCTTCATTCATAAAGCTATGAGTATGAGATTAGAATACCAAATATTGAAAGTGCTAAGCAGGCATAATAAACATTATAGTATAATTACAGCTTCACTAACACATGCGAAAAAATCGCATATGTATAATGACAATTTTAAAAAGAAAACAAAGAAATTTTAATTTTAAATGAATCAGCAGGAGTGACACTAATTTTTACAAAATAAACAGAATGAGTAAAAAGCTATTTTTAAAAACATATTTTTGCTTGCCAAAAAATGTACTTCTTAAAAAATTTCATGATAATATTATTTAATGCAATTGTCTTGATTATACTAAACCCCCTACATGATTGCACTATTGACAAAGTCTAACAAGTGTATCTAGTGAAACAAACCAAATATTTGATTATTTTTTATATTATCCAACATAACCTATGAATAAGCAAATTAAAGTGCTCTGTTTTTTAACTATTTTAAGGTCTTTGGCACCATATTGAATTTTTAAAAATCTTACTTGAGACACAATTTTCACAATAACTTCAGTTTTAATAATATTAGAGCAAAAAGCTTTACATTGATAGAAACTAGAAGAAGTAAGAAAAACAATAAGGCTAAGATGAACAGTGATTATTTCAACATTCAAAATAATTAATACTTTATTGTTTGTTCATAGTTTCTAATCTATCATTATTTAAGTTTAAATTATATCTTCATTGATAATTTCTTTGTATTCCTCACAAAATTCTCATTCAAACCATATATAATATTTCTTACTTAAGATAATCCTTAGCTTCAGAATCTACAAAAATAGTTGCATTGGAATTCTCCATTTTAATCTTTTTTCCCATATGTCAAATGCGCTGACCGGGAAGCGAACCCGGGCCAGCTGCTTGGAAGGCAGCTATGCTAACCACTAGTCCACCAATGCTTGATTTCATTCAAAATCTCAAGGAATCTATAAGAAAAAGATATCCTAATAAAAGATAAAGAATAAATCATTTCCAGAAGGTGGATATGCATTTGTCATCATAGAAATTGGCTTCTTGTCAACCCAAAACTAGAAATTAAAGGCTACTGTCTGTATTAATGATAAAATAAGTTTCATCTCTTCATTTTAATTTTTTTGGGTACATTAGTGATGTTTATATTCTTTGTGAACATTGATGCTATCTTATTATATTTATTGTCTCATAGAAATATAATTTATTTGCATACAGCTCATTTATTAGCTACAGTCTTGAAAATAATGTGATGCAAGATGTGGTAAAACTACTTACTCCACTGCACAAATACCAAGGCATAGACAAGAATCGGGATTTGATTCTGTGCCTGCATATAATTCCATGAGCTATAGCCATTGTGGCTATCACCACACACATTGCTTGAAATCTCTCTTTATCTGTTTCAAGAGTTTATATTTTCACATGATACTATGCCCGGTAAATTGTGATTGCTTTATCAATTGCAACCTTTCTGTCCATCTGATAATCAATCTTAAAATTTACATTGCACTGCTCTATAATACCTTAAGTATATATATATCATTATTTTTATACAAAAACAGACATGTAAGTGCAAATACAAACATACTAATAAATTATTAAACCTTTTGAGAACCATTATGTCTATAAAATAAAGTTGTCTCAAACTTGGTTGAGAGCACCAAAATTACATTGTACTTAAACCACTATGTTATATTCGAATGCAAGTATAATTTATATACTACACACACTAACACAAATGCAAGCACATTAATAATTTATAATTTATCAAATAATAAAAAATAAAAAAATACTATGCAAATAACAGAAAAATATAAAATATCAAAAAAAAATTAAAATTGAATACTTACGATATTACATTTTTATCAGAATGAAGACCTTGAATCATTGAGACATTATTAATTCATCTTACTTCAGAGTCTTGCCAAAATGAAAATTGTGCCTTTGTCTTCTTTATGCAATCTAGTAAATTGAGCAGAAAGAAAAAAATTAAATGAATCTACTAAGAAAAATATTAATAAAAAATACAAATTTTGTTCAATTTTAACATGCAATATGCCATTTTAAAAAGGAATTCAAACAGCTTCGAATGCCAGGATTTTTGTATACATAATGCATAAAATTTTCATGCAATTTAAAAAAAAAAATTTCAACGAATCAGCTGCTGCTAGTGGCTATCACATTGCACCCGCTCAAGCCATTAATGGCTTCTAAAAATGTATTGAATAAATAAACTAAGTATGAAAATTTAAAAATTTTCCCCTTAAATTAATCCTGGCTAAATTCATAATAATGAAATATAATATATGTAATATGACTTAGTTATTAATAAGTGTTAAATAATAAAATAATATAATAGTGTAAATATTTTGCTATTGAATGGAAACAAATGAAACTATTTCTATTAATAGAAAATGTAAACAAATTATGTGTGTGAGAGATTCTAAATTAAAAGTACCTAATGAATTTTTAAAACAACCATTTTTAACAAGTTGGTGCTAATTGAATGAAAGAGTTATATTTACCATGTATTTGTCTGAAGGTTTGTAATGATGGTATATTATAAGATGTGATATGTTGGACTATTTCCATCATTTATGAGTGAATGTTGGATGTATAGAAAATTTTAAACTTTATTTAAACTTTTCAAATAGAAACAACTTTGTTAGTAATAACACACAAATAGACAATACAGGTAGCTCAGTTGGTAGAGCGTTTGCCTTAAATTCAATATTCAAGAATCTAAAGATGCGACTTCAAGTTCTATGCGAATGTTGTCACTGTACATATGGGCCAGCAACACCTGAAGAAGAGTGGAGACTAATACTACTCAAAACATTGTGTAATTACTAACCTGTATTGTCTATTTGTGTGTTATTACTAACAAAGTTGTTTCTATTTGAAAAGTTTAAATAAAGTTTAAAATTTTCTATACATTCAACATTCACTCATAAATGATGGAAATAGTCCAACATATCACATCTTATATTTACCATGTTATTTAAATTACCCTAGTTTGGTGATCCCAATGAAATATAAAAGTTATATCAATAAACAATGTAAGTATGAAAATGTAAACTATTAAATTATATATGTAATAAATTATAATTATTAATAGTGAAATAACACACATACAAAAAATTAAATCATAGTGTACATATTTTATTATTGAAGGAACATAATTTTGTTAATAGAAAAACATGAATAAGTTTATGCACAAGAGATTTGAATGGGTTTTCAAACAAGAAGCAGTTTAAAAGAATTACTGTCATGCCAGTTAAAGTTGATCTAAAGATTGGTTTAAAAAAATAATGGAGATAGGCAAGACTTTCCTTTCTTCTTGCTATACAGAATGGAATTCAGAGACAAAGCATTTCAGAGAATCAGTCTGGCTAAAGATAATATTTTTAATAATTAGGTAAGTAAACTAGAATTATTTATTTAATATGAGCTGACCCAAGAAGGGGAAGGAAACTATGCAATGTTTTGTATATGTGGTGGTGGTTCTTTTAAATATGATAAAAACACTTAAGATATTTTAAAAATAAATATTTTTGTTTCAAGGTATTATTTAATTATTGTTTGAAAAATTATTATTTTAAGCATTAATTTATTTTATTTTAGTAAGTATTTTGATCTCTGGATTTATTTTATAGAAATAAATGAATAAAACACTTAAGATATTTACCAAACACGTTCTTTTCAAGTTTAGAAAACGTTGGTAAAAAATGTTTAATTTACAAATTTTATTTATTAGAATGGGGGAAGGGGGGAGGCAAGAACAAAGGCGCCTCTTACCATGTGGCAGCTCTGGCAAGATGTACATGAGCTATATGATAGCGTGTATTACTATATTATTCAAATGATTTTTAATATCTGAGATACAAATTAATATTTTAAAATGATTATGCAGCTAGAAAATGGTTTTGTATTTGAGATTATTAATGCCAAAAGATCATTCTTTTTACCCCCTTCAAATGTTGCTCAGAATGGTTTAAGTATTATTGATTTTTTTTCTTTAAAAAAAATTATCATTAACCATACAAACTTCATTGTTAAACTTTTTTTGCAAAATATTGAAAATTTCATTTAAAGCATTGGGGAGATAATAATTACTAGTTGGTAAAGCAAAACAGTATTGTTTGTTTTAATAATATATTGCATCATTTTTCATAGCAAGACTTTCTCACAACCAACTAATCATGTTACACAAAGTATTATTTACTATATAGCAGGGGTGACCAACAAGTCGATCGTGAGGCCAATCTGGCAAGAGCTGTCGGGTAACAAGTGAAACAAATTAAGTCAAGATTTTAAAGTTTTTTTGTTATTTTTGTTTTTGTTCTAATTTTTTTTTCCAATTCTAGACAGGTGAAGTCCACTAAGCCGTATCATTGTTGAAAATAATATTTTTAATCATGATTTAATATAGCTAATTTGAATTAAAAAATATTGTTAATAATTACTCATGTTGCTTTAATTTCCTCGGACATGAGTTTTTTGGCCCGTTAAATAATTATTTTTTACTAGTATGTATTTTACACCTCCCTCCACTTAGACTACGCCTATGGCAACAAGTCGATCGCCTATAACAACAAGTCGATCGCAACAAATTTTTAAAATAAAAAGTAGATCTTATGAACACAAAAGTTGGTCACCCCTGCTATATAGCACTTGTAAATCAATAGTGCAGAATAAAAAGTATCAGTTTATAATCAACTCATAAATGTCTGCTCGAGTAAATAACCTTTTTTTAAAAATAAAAAAATCCTGATTTTTTTTCTTGTTATTTCTTTTTAATTAAAATGTGAATAAATCTGACCTTTTTCATGGTACTTCACATAGAAATACGAATAAAAGCTTAATTCTTTTTTTAAATAATTATACATTTATTTGCTAATTGGTGTTGTAATAAATATAATATTTTTTATAGCTCATTGCCTCGGGCAATATCTTCATGACGTGCGATTTACGGTTAGTAATATAAATGCAGTATTTTAAATATCTTCACTGAAGTTACACGTTAAATCTTGTAAAAGCAATCAAACTAAGCTATTTTTAAACAAACATTGTATCTATTTATTACATTTGCTTAAAAACTGAACTATAATGTTTACTTTTTTTGCGCGAGTTTGTTTTTATACGTTAGAATGCTTTACTTGTTCATTTAGTGATGTTCAGCCTTTATTTATTTAAGCTTATTCTCTTCACTGCATTTTACTTTTTTAAAAAAATAAAACTATGATCTTTCATATATTTCTTTCAATAAATTGTATTATGGCACAAACTTCGCAAAAATATGTGGCGTATGAACATATGTATGTATACAAGTACATATTCGCCAAAGTAATGGTTGGCGCACTATAACTTTCCGTAATCTTAATAAAGTTGAAGTTCAGGCCAGATAAACCTTGGAAATCCGTGTAAATTCGTGAAGAGCGCTTGACCGAAGGTTTTATTTCCCTTCTCTTTATTAAATAAGAATATTATTTTTATTTCAAATAAAAATTTCACTAGCAACCTTATATTGATCAATAAAAGTTTTGTAGCTATTCATAGTTAAAGGGTGAACAAGGGTGGAAGACACTAATAGTCACACCATGTGGCAGTTTGCAAAGACTAATTAATAATACATTTACCCCCTTGTTTTATAGACAAAGGGTTGTTGGAGAGGCCTTTACCCTAAAATGGACTATTTAAAAGCTGTCTTATACAGACATATTTTACCAAGATAAGCAACGTTCTAATTGTCAACATAACTATGAGATATTCCCATATGTGGATGGTCCTTTAGTCTAAAAAAAAGTAAAGAAATTTTTACAGGATCATGCTTAATTGAAATAAGAAACACAGAAATGTGTATAACTGGTGCAGCTTTTAGAATGCCATGGAAAGATCCTACAGTAGATAAGATTTACTGAATAAAATAAACTTTGGAGATTTTATATTGGGCAATAAACAATGAGGTGATAATTGAAATTAATTTTATGTGAGGAAAATTACTTACAAGTTAGCATGGAAATGAATTGGATTACTTTTGTGAGCAATTTAAATTGCAGTATAAAACTGAAGCAGTAAATAAAATTACTTATCAATTTCAAAAATGTATAGATAGCATATTATATAATATTGACTATTGCTTGGGAGATTATTAGCATTTAAACACCAATGTTGCAACTGAGTACAACAGTTCCACTTAATAACCAAAGAAACTTCTTTTTTGTTTCATTCATATGGGAAACATCTAGGAATACTGGAGAATAACTAACAGTTTTGAGGATGACTATGTTTTGTGTGATTCAGTGCACTGATATAGTGGTGGACTAAGAAGCTTAAAATCCATAATTATAACTCAACTTTATCATTTCCTATGCTCAAATTTCTTATCAACATCTAAGCATTAATCCAATCAATTATTTACAGCCTGATTATAAAAGTGAAATTGAAATGACTGGTTGCATTCAGTTTATGCTTCTGACAGACTCCACAGGTGATGGAAAGAGGAATGGCCTTTAGATATGAAGGCCAACTGTGTTTGTCAAATAACCAGTGTCTGACCAAGAATTCTTGCTGTCTTGTAGGATAGGATGTTGGTTCATCAGAGGCTAAGTACCATTCTTGATACATATAGTCTTCCCTGTCTCTCTCTTTTTTCTTCTTCAGTCATTTAAATTATTGCAGGCCTCAGTCATCATGAGCTTCTCATGCCATCAGACATCTCCTTATAATAATTACGATAATGGGATTGTGCAGCAACATTTCTATCTTTTAACTACACAACCAGAATTCCCTGATTCCAATATTCCTTTTTTCAAATAGTTTTAGCTCAAGTCCTCAGTAATTATGAAGATGATGATAGAAATAGGTTTGGCAGTCTGACAGTCCCTAGTTGTGATCTTTGCTTGAGGCAGTACAATCACTAATGAGTTAGTTTGGAAGTGGAATTGAGGCAGGAGCTTTACCCGGAAAAAAATTTACGTTTCAGCAGTGCTATTCAGGGATCACCTGCTTACACAAAAAGGAAGGGCCTATAAATTGTGGTCTAAAAAGGACCTGTCTTGCACAATCTAGTTAAATTGTCACACTTGGAAGATTAGTCATTTCTGCAGTAGAAATAATAATAGTATTTGTAGTTCACTGATTGGTTTGTATAGTCATCATAAAAGTCATGTCTATAGTAGTTTTCCCTTCACATTGGGGGGGGGGTTGAATTGTCTGTACTTATTTTTTGAATGGCTGTTTTATTATTATTATAAATGCATATATATAAGCAATAATATTGACTAGTAAATTTATTAACACTTCCAAAACATCATTTCTTTGCAATGAATAATTAGATTCTTAAAATGATCCATAAAAAGTGTTTGTTGAATTTGCTCTTCCTTCTAAAGCAAAGTAAAAGGAATATCAAATTTTAAAACTTACTTTCGACTTTTCAAATTAAAATATTATTTATATATTACTCCAATAATGATAATACAATTTGGAATATATAAAATAAGTTTTATTTGTGTTCAAACTCTTAGTCATGGGATGACATATATACACATAGAAAGGTATATGGATGGGATTTATATGCATTTTAAATTTTTACATTAATTTATGTGATGTGAATGACTCATTAGAAAAACTGCCAAAGTTTTAAATATTAAACACCACAAAATCTATGCTTTAATAAGCTGATAATTAAATTTCACCATACTTTTATTTGAGATAGCTGTAACCTATAATTGTTTTAGTACATCAATTTCTATGTATTCCTGAGGGACTTCCTGAATACTGTCAATATTACCTTTCATTCCCAATATGTTACAATGTTCAAATGTTTTTCTATTACAAGTACAACCATCTTTTTTGTTATCATTTTGTATTGAGAACAAATATAGAAAGAAGATTTTTGTTTCAAAAATAATGCTGAAAGATAAATAAGAGAGAAATAGAGAAGTTCATTTTTGAAAGATGGAATATAATACAAATGAAGAAACATATTGATAGATAATAAATTTTACACATAAATGGAACAGAAAAAGAAGTCAATTAAATTTTGGAAATGTAATGTATATTGAGATGAATAGTGTAAAAATGATGAGAAAGAGCTAAGTCACATAGCATTTGTTCAAGGGAGAATTATTCAATAGAGCAGATGATTATTATATTATCTAGAGAAAAAAAACAGCTTGGAAAATGAATAATAATGAGAGAAACATTGAAGAAAAACTAAGAAATGAAACAGTAGTTAGTCAGTCAAACTGCCTCATTTTCAATGATAGCTATAAATGACAAATAGATGAGAATATTAAACAGAAATTTATATATGATTAGAAGTTTTTAAGGAGGAAATTGTTTTCTTATGATAAGAATTAAATGTTTAATGAAATGTCAAAAAGATGTTGTATAGAAAAGAAACAATGGATAAAAAGTGATACTAAAATAAAGTCACGTATTTAGAATAGGACAAGATTCAAGAGCTAAAAGTCCTTAGATCTCAGTTCACACTTCTGGTGCTCATATACCACATGATGTTCTGAGTAATGAACCATTTGATTCTTTTATTTTACTGAAATAGTACTAAATTCACACAGTAAGGTCTTAGATGTACAGCATTAGTAGGAAAAGTGAAGGAATTAGTGGTATTAAATGAAAAAAAAAAGTTTCCATAATGCCATTTTGGAAATAGATTAGAATGCAATATAAACATTTTATTTGAAATATTGGAGCCATATTTTTTAGGTAGAAGATATAATCTCAATGCTGGAAGTTAGAATATCATGAAAACTTGAACAAGACAAAAGTGCTTATCAAAATGTTTCATATAGTGAATTTGAACCAATTGCAAAACATCTATGGAATTCTTTTTATATCAGCATTCAAAAAGCATTTGGCTATGGAGCCTTTATATTCCAATATATAGATTCTCTGGAAATAAAAACACTTAATTGTACAATTTAAACCATTCTAATTATTAACATACAATTTCAATGTTTTAATTCAATGTTTTAATTCATAAAGACAAGAGAGTGTATCATTAATCCCAAATGTATATGTTTACCAGTCACCTTTGACTAATATCCAGAGATAAAAAAATGTTTGAAAACAAGCAAACAATATTTCATTATCTAAAAATGGAAAAAGATAAGAGAAAATTAAGCTAATAAACAAGGGTTTATGAAGTAATGTAATTAATTCATCGTTGTCATTAGCAATCCTTCATAAATGAATATTACCATTCCAACTCCAGGAGAAAAAAAAATAGAAAGACAAAATACAGAAAAAAAAAAAAAAGTTGGAAATATAGTTGCTGTGTTTGTAATTATTGTATCAAAGGATTAATTATTTGGGAGATTATATGATATTTGAGTTATAAAAAAGTTGCCAGTTAAAGTTTAGATATAGGTCATACGTATCTCTCTAATTTATCATCTATCATGTGCTTGCATAAACAGACAATTTCATTGTCAATTTAAATTATTATAGATGGTGATGGTAAGTGATTGAAGACATTAAGATAAAAGAGAATGAAAGAATCGCAATACTTTGATTCAGTATAAGAATTGTTGAATGCTTTCTCGGTTGTGTTGATTTTTATTTACCAACAGTATGTTTTTGAGAATATATAGCAGAATCAGTGAATAGTAGAATGATCTCAGACGTGAGAACTACCTTGAAAAAGCTGTACCTTAACTACAGTATATCATGATGCCTCATTAACTACTGAAAACTGTTTCAAACACAAATAGATATTTCTATATTTTCTTTTTTTGCGTGTAGAATAATTGACTAGACATGAAATAATTAAAAATTACTTTCAAGGAAATAAATATATTTATTTATTAACTAACTTCAATCAACCTTGAATCTAATTTAACTTATTATCCACCCTGATGGATGTCAGATTTTCTGCTTGATAGCAGATTAGTGCAACTAGACAATATTAAAGGACTGTGATTGAATAGTAAGGGGTGATAATGATCCTATGATAGTTTGTCATTGCTTGTCCTCTTTATTTCACATTCATAATATAGTTTTAAAAATTGATGTACTATGATTTTGCTTGGTTATAATATTCCATGACTGCAGAAACAAAGTGCAATTGTGATATCACTCGGTCTTCATTATTGATGGGAGATGTCATACTCTTAGGACACTCAGGTACATTTCTCAAAGTTAAAGCTAAATCGTAGAACAATGAAGATCATTGAATTAAACAATTTTTTTTTGTGTGTGTGTGTGTGTGGATGATTTTAAGAAATATCAGAAATTATTATTGCTCTCAAATAACATTCAAGAATTTTAATTAATTAAATTGAGTAACGGCTGTGAGGAAATCAGAACGTAAACATTTATATTTTTAAAACTTGTGAAGTAATTAATAATCGGCTAATATTTGATTAAAATCAAAATATATTTAATATTCGTATTTTCATGTATATAACGAGTGTATTATTAAATTGAGCTACAGTAATTAAACAACTATTACTGATTGAATAATTTTGTATTACTAAATCATTTAATGCAAAATATATACGCATTTACTTTTTTCTTCTTATATTTAGGAATGTAGCCGTCATCATTTATCATTAACAGCTCGTGAAATTTTTCTACTAACTCGCATTCTTTCAAAGTGCGCTAGCCTGATCGACTCTGAATGTTAACAACCAATCAGGAATTTAAAAGTCATGTGACATTTGTCAAGCTTTAGGTAACTTAGTTGCATTATTGCTTGCTATTACTTATTTCAGTAAATTTATAATTGATTTTTATATAAAACTGTTTTTGGACAATGGTAAAAGTTTATATGCTTTTATTTTTGGCTCTAAAACAATTGCGTGAATGTAAAAAATATGCATCGTCGAAACTCAAATTATAGATTACCCCATTTACTTATTTCGGAGGAGATTAAAGTACGGCAAAACAATTCCATTAAAATATGTCCCTCTTTCAGTGCAGCTGTCGAATGGTTTCGTCGTCATCGTCATACTTTTAAAATGATGCTGGAATTAGTACAACAACATCCCCGCTTAGTCAAAGAAGAATCGGTGGACAGAATATGGAATGCACTAGTCGAAGCTCGTTTAGAGGATGAAGATCGCCGACCTCGCACTGCTTTAGAATCTAGTATTCAGTCTTTAGTATTCGTAACTGGATACGTCCCTGATAATGATCGCCAAAGTATCAAAGCTCTTGATGCTATCGTTAATGCTCTATTGCCGTATTGTTATGTGCGGATAAATCCTGGATCTGTCGAAGAGGCCAGTGTAGCCGATATTGATCGTAATTTACAAAGTGCTAATGTATTTATATTTCTATTAAACGCCCAAACGTTGGAAAGTGACCTTTGCCTTATTTTGCTTCGCCGAGCGGTTTCATTAGACGTTCCTATTGTAATGATGAAGTTTTCCGGATATCGTTTGCCTGAATTCTCTGAAGTTATTAAAAAAGCTTATGTTTCGAGTCAGTGTCGATTAGGACCAACAATGTTTAATCACAACAAACATTTGCGTAGTTTTATTTTAGAATATTTATTATTTAGCCTTCCCAATTTCCATAAAAAAACTTTAGAAAACTGTAAAATACCTCGAGAGTTGGCTTTAACCGATGTCATTCGTCATGGATACCAGAGAGCCTTTATATATTCAAGTGAATATCATTCTTCTTGTATTGCTAAATTATACGGAAGGCTGTCGGATTATTTAGGAGATTTCTTTTTGGAAAAAGAAATTCGGCAAATATCACCTTCGGAACCCGAATATAATAGTTCTTTATCTCCGTCTCCTGTTTATTTTCCTTGTGATTCGCCAAGTTTTGTTCCTTTTCCTGAATCTAGACACGAATTTCGCATAAATACTGAAACTAAAACAATAGCAACAGAAGATAAAGCAGTTCAAGTTTACCCTAGAGATGAAGAATTCGTTTCACCTCCAACAGTGAAACAAACTAAGTACCTCGTTTTTCCGTCTAAAGATGAAATCTCTCAGAGCCCAGTTGTAGTTTCTTTTCCTTTGCCAAAAGATTCAGGTAATCGAACCAAAAATTCAAATGAAAATTCACCTAGATATTCGGTTGTAAATTTGGATACTTCTGGTGATGATTGCGAGTCTCCCATTCCATCTCCGACCACTGGAAAATAATATGTACGCGCATATTTCGAAGTTGGTTTTATCTGTGTTTCAAACAAATGTTAGCTGGTTCACTATTTTGCTAAAGAGATTGATAAAATTTTATACATATAATAATTTTTACTGTATTACATTTTTCATATCCCATCTATATAAACACTAGTAAACTGTGGGCGAATTTATCTGAGAAATAAGTTTTCATGAAATTAATAATAGAACTGACAATATATATATAAACTTTTATTATAAATTTTAGCTTGTATTATAAAATAATATTTTTTCAGATAACATATAATCTAATATTATTATTATCCGACTTGGTTCCGTAATAGAGTAGATTGATGGTGAGCTAAAAAAATTAAAATATTTCTTCTCTGAGAAAATAAAATGTCAGTTTGATTTTTTAAATATATATATATTATTCAACGACAAAAAAATGTAAACTTAGATTTGCAAAAAGACAGAAGAATTTTGTGGCTTATGATTTTGTTTGAATTGCTGCAAACAGCATCCCATTTTAAATAAATTTTAATTGTAGTTAAATAATTTCATATAATAATTTGATGTTTTATTACATATTTGTCATAAATCCTCTGATTAATAAATGTACTCTTATTAAAAAAAAAGATTTTTTTTTTTTTTATCTCACACTTATTATTTGGAAGAAGTGTGAGGGGGGCATGTACTTCGCATACAGGCACTAATCACGTGATAGTTTTGCTAAGATGGTATAATAAACTGTTAAGAGTGGCAAGCAATTAACAAGTTGCTATTAATGCTGATGTTACTTGGTTGTAATCCCTCATTGTCTAATTACTTCAACCTGGCTTTTGGCAGAAAATCTATCTTATTTATCCTTGGTCATCTAAGGAAGTTTGCTGTTATTCATCATATTTTTTAGTACAACTTGTTTAGAGCTGCACTAAACACTTTATAGGATTTTTATATTTAGAATTATATCATTAAATAAAATACTATAGTATTAATAAATAGTAGAGCTAACAAGATTTACTAACCAGTTTTTTGCTTTCATCAGTAAGAAATATTAAATTGTAAATATACATCAGATAGCTGCATTATATTTCTATTATGTTATTATAATTAGACAGGTAGATTAACTTGTGTTAAATCCTTACTATGTTAAGAACTTTTAAATAATTAGCAATAAAAGTTGATGGCTAATTATTGGAAACTAATCTGAAGATATAATTGGCACTACCATTTGGTATCCATTGATTACTTGTATGGATATAAATGATTCTTAGAATAGAGTAACAGTAACATAGATTGGATAACTGAAGACACTAAGATTTTAAATGTAAGCCAGGAGAGGCATGGTATATAATAGGACCTTGACTTATATTGCCATCATGAATATTGCAGTCATGTTAAAGGTAAACAGAAATAAATATAACACAAGCAATTTGAGAAACTAAAATTTGACATTTATTTTCCAACAAGTTAATAATTATGTAATAATTAGCAATACTTACATATAATATTAAATAACACTTACATAACGTAACATTAAATGACAATCATACACAACTATGGAGATGTACTAAATCATAATAAAGCTGATGTGTCCTGTAAAAGTCACTAGATCCACTTTTGAATCTTCAGTGGTAGAATTCACTGAGTACATCCTTAGTCCTCTTAAACACTTAAATTTAGCAGTTTCTTTGGTTGTAACACAAATCATCTCCAATGATGTGAATGTGTGCATGAACTTTGACTCTTCTCACTTATTCCATTCCAGACCATTCCCAGGTAGCACTTGCTGAAATCATGGAAATGTCTAGATCAATCTAATTTACTACTAGTGCTTTTTCTATTTCTGGAATAGAAACCAATCTTTAATTATATCAGATTAATTAATCTTTAATCTGATCTACTTCTTTAGTTACCATTATTTCCCACTGATGGAAATTTTTAAGCATGCTTATCTTATTATAAATATTTTTAATTTGTAAAACATGTATAACTTTCTTCTTTGGTTTCATAAATAATTTATATCAATTTATTTATTTTTAAATATAACACAATTTACATTATTTCTAACATTGGTTCAATTAACATTATTCTAAACATAACACTGAGTTACATCATTTATCTTCATATCAATAATAACAAAACACTTTGCAGCTGTAGTTGGTGACAACAATCTTATATTTTTCAGAAATATTACCAAATTTACCACTTCCTTTATTTTGCTGTAATATCTTATATAAATGCAATTTATCCACTACTTTGAACACTAGCAAAAACCTTTTACTGTATCTATATGTATACACAATCCTATGTTTCAACTGTCCTGCAGTCTTCTTCAGAGCCAATTTTACTTTAATTTTTTAAAATAAAAAAAAATGTTCTGAAGAAGACTGCAAGACAGTCAAAACATAATATTGTATATGCATATAAGTTACAGTAAAAGGTTTTTGCTAAAAAGTGTTCAAAGTAATGGATAAATTGCATTTATATTTTATTTTTGTAATAGAACACGTATTTTTCTTTCTCTCTTTATGTCTAATTATTATAATGGCATTATTATTATGTTATAAAGTATATGCTTTAGTTGCAATAATTTTCAATGTATAGCACTAGCATTGCTGATGCATTTATAATAAAGTTTAGTAAACAAAGCAAATTTAGGTAAGTTAAGATCTATAACATCTGTCTTTTACAAGAAAACATTGAAATGCTTCAATCTTATTTGTATCACAAATCCCAGTTGAAATAGTCCTACTATATACAAATTTAATATATGTGTGACAATTACAATGATATTTTTCTTGATAATTAAAAATTGGATTTTTAAATAAAGCATAAACATATGTTTAAGGCTGGTCAAACTATGTTGGATCAGGTTTAATTCAGTAAATGCTTTTTGATAGTATCAATCACATCTGATATATCAATAATCATCAATCATTCTTCTGTAATTGCAATGACATCACAACTATTCATTTTAATGGTATTGTTTATTTATCATCAACAATGAATTTAATTATTCCATTCATTTTTTTATAGAAAATTGTAATTTTAATTGCATGTACATTATATGGATATATGAAATTATAATGGAAGTCATTGTAAACTCCCATGAGTCAAGTGTAAACTAATAATCATAATAAAGGAAAAGAATAGAATGACCCCACCTATTTCTTTAGCTCTAGTGGGATTGAAGTATAGATTCATTGATGTGTTATAACATAGAACATGAAACCTGTAGGTTAACCTGATTTGAGTATGACATAAGCTTTGGTAGTGATTTCAGAATAGTTTATGCATATTTAAATTGGATTAATATACAGATTCCATGCTTTGCATTGTAACACATTGATAAATGTATGCTTTAGTACCGCCAAATATAAAGGAATAGCTGTTATTATTTTATTCTTTTCATTTTTTGATAGTACATAGTTCATGGGAGGTTACAGTCACTGCTATTTCAATTTTATATATGTTATGGTATCATTATATAAACATATTAAGTCTTTAAATAAATAGTCCATTTCAAACCAATGATCTTTCCAACAATCATTCAAAAAGGATTAGGAGAGAAAAAATCTTGCCGATGGCGGAATGGTGAGAGCTTTAGAAGTTTTTCAGTTTTGTTTTTTAATCTCTAAGTAATAATATCTAATACCCATTTACCAAACAATAATTTTATTTTTGATTGAATTACTATTAGAAAAATAAATCCTGCCTGTTTGGAAAGTTTTAACTTGTTTGGATTCAAATCTTATGGCATGGATATGGAAGCATGAAACTATAAAATAATAATTTTATGTCCACATTTTTTATTAATTTATTGTAGATATGATTGTCTGAATGGATTTCAGGTTCAGGCAACACTAGTTTGGTGGAAATATTCCTATCTTAAGGATTCTCAGATCTGACTTTCTGTGAAGTGTAATGGTCTGTTGTTTTGTGTTCTATTCAGTTTTGTATAATATTAAATTGTAGTGTTTAATATGAAAATGATTAATTTTAATGATTAATACTTATAAACTTTTTTTATATTTCTAGTTCAGGTATTTTTTTAAAAAAATCTGTTATTATTTATTTCAAAATAGAAATTTAGAAATAAATATTTGTATGAAAAATTGAAAAAAAAAAAAGAGTTGTCAAATGCTTGCTGTTTCTAATAGCCGAATGTCAAATCGTGAAAATAACAAAAAAGAAATACTATTTGATCAAATAAAACCAGTAAAAAGCGTTTAATTTTTCATAATAAAATTTTAAACTATAAAATAATTTTCAATCCTATTAAAATCTACGATCAAGTCTGTAGAATTTGGCATAGTATTCAAGTAAAAAGTTTTAGATTTAAAATTTTTGAATTGAAACTCAACCTGTCATTTCCTGTATTTGAATATCACATGACCTCCTAAGCAACTTATCATTTATTTTTTAAAATATTGATTAATCATTTAGATGTAAATTTTGATAATTATATTTTTTCCCATTGATTTTTAATTACTTAGCCACAGTATAAGCTTAATTATCAATTGTTATATGTGTGTGCATGTCACATATATTTAGTATTTAACAGCATTTATATACTTTATATCACTACAATTGGCTTAATGCTAATCTACAGGTATTGGCTTTCATCAAGTATAATCTTCTCTTTACCTTATCCATCCTGTAGTCATCTTTATTTGTATTATAATATATAAGCCTTTCACTAAAAATTTCAACCTGTGAAAATTCTAAACTATTTTGCATCCATAGATTATTAATGTTTACATAGATGACTTTAAAATAATCTGATGTAGATGGAATTATTATTATTACTACAGATGTTAATGTAAACTAGGAGAATCATGTGTTGTTTGTTTTAGTTCTTATGTTCTAATGTTAAAAATTGTAAGTTTATGCATTTGTCTTGTCAAATAATTTAATTTGATTTGAATAACTTAAAAAGCCATGTAAATTTTATTATTAATTTACATGATTAATATTCAAATTAATGGATGATCAGTATTTACATTAGAGGGAGATAACATTTGATTAGATTTATATTTAAAAACTTTGCACACTTTGCATTTTTTGATAGCCAAGTCAACATATTTCTCTGTATGTGATGACTTAGACCAACTGATGAGACTTAGTTTGTATGAAATGTATTTTGAAAGTTATTTACTTTTTTCAGCATTTGTAATCATATGTTTAAAAGAAGTAATGAAATTATTTAAATTGACCACAAAATACATCTAATTCTCTTTTTACATGATAGATTGTTTTCTGAAAATTATGTGTAAAAAAAAATCATGCAAAAAATGCATATGTGGAAAATAAGGAGATTGGTTCTAGATTTAAGAAATCAAAATAATTAAATAAACCTTATAAATTTTTTTTTTTAGAATGTTATACTTTTTGTATGGTATCAAATTTTACTTCACAAACATTGCATATAAATAAAAATCAATTATAGAAACATACATTTCAATTGAAAAATTAAAAAATGTAAATAATCAATGAACATGTAATTTAGGCAGAATTTGTAATTTGAGTTATATATAGTAAAATTTTATTCATTGTTACTTTCTGACAATAAATGCATACATTTGCACATGATTGGAATACCATTGCTATCACTAAAACTTGCAACATCACTGCTATCACTAACAATGCTTTGGTCATTATGTTCTTCCATTGATGAAGTTCTCTCTGCAAATTCCTGAACACTAACAGTAATGTAGTTCTCTTTATGATGATATTAGTGATTTCAGATCTTGTTGAAACTTTGAAGCTCATTCCTCATTAGGATCATGCTTGACAAAATGATTATCTAATTAGTTATCAAGACTTTTTCAATTAAATTAGCATGTATTACTAGGTCATCATCTTCATTATTACCTTCTTTAATATTGAGAGTTTTATACAATTTCTACAATTTCTTTCTCATTAAAGCTTTATCAACTAAAAATTCAGCAATATCTTCAGATGACATGTCATCGAATTCTCCACCAATAAAGTAGACCCTTATTATGATGTTGAGAAATTCACTTATATTAGATACAACAGATTCTTTGATTTTCACACATTCTGAATAAATAGTTTTCCAATATCTATTCCAAAGTTGAAGATTCTTAATTCAGGTAATGTTAATCCAACTTGACTCACAGAAATCAGATTCAAAAATTTCTATGACACTTCATGTTTTATCATTCAGTTTGTCCAAAAATGTTCATTTTTTAATAATAAGTTTTAATATTGCAATAATTCCTTGGTCTAATGGTTGAATCAAGGATGTGATATTAGGTGGCAAAAAACAAAATTGTACATTTGGCTGTGTTCAAGACTGCACGGGCATTATCTAGAATCAATAAAACTTTAAATTTCAGATCTTTGGCATTCACATATCATTTAACTTCTGCAATGAAACATTTGTTGAATCATTCCATAAAAATTTCAGTGGTGACCCAAGCTTTTAAATTTGCCTTTCAGTGAAATGGCAATTTGTTCAAATCTACATCTTTCACTGAATGTGGTCTTTAGGCTCGATTAACAAGCAGAAGCTTCAATATGCAATCTCTTGAAATAATAGAAAAGAATGCCAAAGTGACATGATACTTTGCTACTTTGGAACTACCCGCAATTTTCTGTGATTTTTCTACATAGATTTTACTTGGCATTCTCATCCAAAAAAGACCAATTTCATCAACTTTCCAAACTTGATCAGGAATGTATTCTCTACCTTCAATAATTTTAATTAATTTTTTTGGGATATTCTTTGACAGCTGTTTCATCTGTAAATGCAGTTTCGCTTTTTATTTTAATATTGTGAAGTATATCTTTCAAAAAACATTGTCATCCATTCTGTACTTGCTGAAAATTTACATTCCTTGTTTAACTCAGATGAAGTTTCTGCTCAATTTCTTTAATTTGTTTAGAAGTTTTTAATGTTGTTTGCTTAATGGCATTTCTATCTACTGGTACTCTTTTTTCTGACATTTCTTCTATCCTCATTGCTAAGACCATTTCCATTTTCTCCTTAACAATATTTCTTGTGTAAAATGATGATTTACCATTCACTTTTGTTCAAGAATATACTGACTTTCCAATAGCGGCTTTATTACTTCCAATAGCTTTTATAGTAGCTTCATGTAAACCAAAATGCTTTCTTTCAGAAATTGCTTCTTCTCCAGTTGCAATTTGAATTTTAGTATCCAAAGAAATCACTGTTCTTATCTTTTTTTGTAGGTGAATTATTTGACATTGTATGAGGCTACAGAAAAATATTTCAGATTTAATTAACAAAACATAAATTCACAAATATGCATCTAATGTATAACTTACCATCTATTGATTTTTGGCAAAATTAATTAATTAAATTTAAACAAAATTAAATTTTTTTAACATCAACACCAACAAGGAATACTTTTTTTATAAACCTAATATCAAAATACAAACAAAGCATCAATACCAAAAAGATATTTCCTTTTCAAAACAAAACATCAAAAATGTTGCAATGCTGAAAAGCAAATTTCTCCATTTGCAAGAATATTGCCAAAAAAGTTGCTTTTAAATAATGGGAAATAAAACATTTTAAAAAAAATTAGATTATGACTTTTTTTCTTTAACCTATTGGGTTATTTTAAAACAATTCATATAAAAGAAGAATTTTTTAAAACTTTTTTTATTTCAAAATTGTGCAAAAAAAAAAAATTTATGTAAAAAGAGAATTAAGTATAGATTAAAAATAATGTTGAATTGTGGATTGAAAAAAATTGCCATATGTTAATAAAAATTAAAAAATATATTTAATCTTTAATATGAAATTAAGAAATATATTAATTTTTAACATCAACAACCTATATTAAAAATTAATAATGAAGTTATTTAAAGATAGCAACTGTCTGAGAATGCTTTTGGTATTTATAAAATTGGATTGATATAATTATCATTAGATAAACAAAAAAAAAAAAACACTAGATATTGAAACATGACGTCTTGGACCAACTAATGAGACTGAGGTCATATCAAAATGCATCTTGAAAGTCATTTATTTTTTCTTTTCTGTAATCATATTTATTTGAGAAATACATATAATGTGGTCACATCAGAATAGGCTAATTGATGAAAAAATGCCCACAATACTAACCTTTTAGCTTTAGAAACGAGGCAGTCATTATTACAATATTTATATAAAATAAGTGTTAATTGTATTTGCATAGATTCCAAAGCTATTGAAAAAAGATATTATTAGTTTGTATACTGCAAAATGTTTTGTAAAATGTTTCACATAATATGGCCGTTAACTACTCATTGCAGTTGGCATTTTTCCAAATTTATTATTCATATATATGTGTGTGTGCAATACATTGAGGTCAATATTCTAACTACTAGTTTATTAAGTAAATAAAATATTCTCAATTCAAAACACAAAAGTTTTGTCATGTGCTTTGGAATATCAATGTATTATATAAATGGCTGGAAATGTTTATATATATACATTACAAAGAAAGCAATATTTTCACTATAAAACATTTACTGATTTTAATTTTATAATATAGTGTGTCATGAAAAGTTTTTTTTATTTTCTGATATATATTACTATCAGCATTCAAATTGATCTGGAGCAAAATAATATGATTTTCCATTTTTTTAAAAATGTCATTCTAGTTTATTTGAAAATTAATAATACTGTTATATTCTGTAGAACAGTAAAAATATATAACATTTTGTTGCTGCTCTGCAACAGGAATGGGAAACCTCTAGTTTCAAAACGAACCCTTTAATTTGCATCCTTGGCATCTGATTGGTAGTCAGTTATGTGTTGTAACGGGCGCTAGAGATTTGGCAGTATCTCGATTTATTTCAACATTTTTAAAAGAAAAATATTCAAAGTCTAAAGCTAAACTAGTTAATAAAAGAATAAAAATTATGTTAACCCTAATGGCAACAATTAAAATTATCCCAACTTAAAAACTGAAATACAGGCTTATTATATACCTGTATCAACATATGTAATATATAGGGTATATGAGCACAGACTTTCACATGACCCACCACTAGTGGTGGATCATGTGAAAATCTGTGCTCATATACCCAACTTAAAAAATAAACCAGAATAGCCAAAACAAAGCAGAATTTCAATTGCAAAGGACTAAAAACATACAAACAAGTGTATACTAACTATTATCCACATTATCCCCATATTAAGGGTGTATTGATGTAATTGGAAATTGTAGGTAATCGTTAATATATGTTTCTTGGTAAGTTTTTAGTCCTTTACGTTTGAGAAGTCTGCTTTTAGCAATGAAACGAATGTCTATTATAGAGTTTATTTTCTTTGGCTAGTCTGGTTTACTTTAGAAATTGGAGTAATTTTAATTATTTTTAAAATATGTATAGTAAAATAATCTTCGACAGAACGTGTTTATTCTTTTTTATTTTTAAAAAATTGTGTAATACATATAACTATAAATAATTTTCATTCAATTAATCAAAAAATAGATCCCAAATTATTTGATGAAACCAATAATAAATATATCTAAAGAAAGTAATAATTAAATACTAGTATATATATTTAAGCTAGATATAATTAGAGGGGATGAATGATTGGAGATCATTTATCTTTCTCACATGTATGTGGTCATGTGTATAGGTTGTATAAAATAAACTGAATGACTAAAGAAAGATTGGAAGTCTGGGTTCAAATTCCCTCTAATTAAAGAAAGTAAGTAATTAGAATGAATTACGTTTTAATATCAATTTAATTTATTCAGATTTATATTTCAATTCAGTTTTTATTACAATTTTGCTTTATTCAATAACTATTTTAGAGATTTTAATTAAAACTAGAATTTATCTCGTGGTGTCCTTGAGAAACACTATTGTCTGTGGACATGCTATCTATATATAGATAAATATTCAATTACTATAGTAATAAATCAAGGGGAGAGGTGGACTGAATGCATGTATAAACATTTTTTTTTTTTTTTATAATAATAAATAATTAAATTGTTAGTGATATTTTTTTTAAAACTACAAATAGGTTTTGCATACGATCAATACATACACCTACAAAAGAAAAATCACAAGTAAGTAGCTATTGTTTTCACTCCATTAATGTCTATTAACATCTTAGAAAAAAAATAATAATGAGATTTAACTATTAATGGTAACTACTTTATAATACTGTAGTCCCAAAGACAAAAATCAATGAAAACAAATGGCGCTGACGTCATCGTACTTAAAAATATCTACGTTCTTTATTATTAATAATTTTAGCTCTAAGGTCATTTTGTACAATTCAAAGCATTTATTTCGCTTTTAACTCAATATGAGATTTTAAAATCGAATACAAAATATAGTATTAAAGAGTTTACATAGTTACATATCGATGTTATCTTTTATAAATGATATTTCCTTATCAACATAACATGTTTTAACATCCAAGCAGGATTCCCATGTATATTAGAATACTAAATATCAGATCGTTAATTAAAAAACCTCTAAAAAAATGTTATCAAAGAAAAAAAAAATTAACTGAAATTTTAGTCATATAAATTACTTTAACATATTTTTTTTATTTATTAATATATATACAGTACTTAGTTTCATTTCATTGAACAAATCTGTACTATATTCATTTTAATTAATAGTAAAGAGAGGTATCCCACATATGTAGATAAAATATAAATACATAAAAATAAACAAAGATGTTAACTTTTAGGATTTTAGTCGTCAATTTTGAAACAATTATTATCATCATCGTCAACTATTATCAATCCACTGCATGATGAAATTTCTTCCAAGTTCAATCCATCTTATCTGAACTCTAGCCTCTCTCTCTCCTCCACATCACCCCTGCACACTTTTTTATTTCACCCATTCATCTCACATGCGGTCTTTTTTTGGATCTTTTACAATCTCTTGGAGTCCAGTTTAAGATTTCAATTGTCAATCTATTATCATCACTTCTAGCAATATATCCAACCCAACTCCACTTCAGTCTTTTAATTCTTTCAAAGATGTCAGTAACATCTGTTTGTTCTCTTACCCATATATTGCGTTTTCGATCTCTTCTTGTCACTCTTAACATGCATCTCTCCATACTTCCTTGAGTGCTCTGGTCTCTGTATTGCTTTTCTATTAAATGTCCCAGTCTCAAATCCATAAATAAGAACTGGTAAAGCACATTTATTAAAAACCTTCCTTTTTTCAAGCATGGAATATTTTTTTTTAATGTTATTTCTATGAAAAGCATTCCAACCAAGTTTAATTCTATGATTAATTTCATCCATTATATTTCTATCTATAGTAATAATCTGACCAAGGTATTTGTAGTTGTTAATTTCTAATTCATCACAATCATTCTTTATTTTCATCTTTTGAGAAAATCCATTGAACATTATTTTTGGCTTTTTAACATTTACCTTTAGTCCTATTTTCTTACTTTCATCTGATAACTCCTGCAACATTTTCTGAAACTCTAAAGCATTATTTGCAAAACAATACATCATCTGCAATATGTAAATGACTTAAATAATCCCTGTCTTATACTCTTCTCAATGTTAACCTTCCTATTGTCATTATATGATTTAATTGTTTCTGTTGCATTTTTATAAATATTCTTCAGAATACAATATCCTGAGTCTATACTTGATGATTCAATGCTTTAATCACTGAAAAAATAAATGCTTATAAAATCAAATGCCTTTTCATAATTACAAATCCAAAGCCTAATGACAACTCATATTCATCAGTCCTTTCTATAATTTCTCTCAATACTTGGATATGATTTACTGTAATAAAACCACTTTCTTTTGGTTAGTTAAAATCCAATGTTCTCTTTAGATGAATTGTAATTATCTTGGTAAAAATTTTGTATAAAACTGATAAAATGCTGATAGGTCTGTAATTTCTAATATCTTCTTTATCATCTTTTTTAAATATTAAAACTGCATTCTTTCAATCATCTGGTACATCTTTATCATTTAGACATTTAGTATATAACTTTGCCAAAAAAATTTCTATTTTTTTCACCTGCTTCTTTTAATATATTGATTATAATTCCATCACCTTTCCCTTCTTCATAAATTTAATTGTATGTCTCACTTCATTTAAAATCCTGGACAATTTAGAAGATATAATAATTATAGGAGGTATTTGTTCTTTATTATTATATAATTTTTGATAGAGCTCATGATGTCATTTCTCTTTTTAGTAATAATTCCATCTTTTTTTCTTATTGCTGATATAACATTCCCATCAATACCAAAATGTTGTTTTACACTCTTGAGACTTTTCTCTTCTACATCTTTCCTTCCTATCTCATAATTATACTTTCTTATATCATTATCAACTCTTATTCATATCATTTTACAAAATTTGAGATATTCAATTCTTCTTAATGCATCATTTTTATATATCTTCATATTGCTCCTTTTCTTCATAAATTCTCTAGTTTCAGTAGAAATTTTATTGACCAACTGCTGCTATTAAGTTTAATAACTAATCTTGCCACTCAGATACACCATCAATCTCCACAATGTTGTTCTTTTACCTTTTATTTATAATGAATCTTACTCTACTTGTATTTCCAATATTTGTGCCTTTGTACTAGAGTACATGTCCAATTGTCTCTTCACTTTTTTTCTAACTTATTTAATATAAGACAGTTTTTCCAATTCTTGAAAACTTCCTTCACTTGAAAGTAATGTGGTTATAAGTACCTAAATAAAAAGTCATCATCAAACGGCAGCCTGGTACGTTGAAATACTAGATTTTTTTCTTTGGTTAATGCATTAATATCTTGCATCCAGACAACTGTTTTTTTAATTCTCTTTTAAATACTGAAATCCTACCAATCATGACTGCAGATCCAATGATAAAAATCCAGATCCTTTCTATGAAAAACATTATTCTTTTTTTTCATATTTTTCTTTTTAGCTATGCTGAAGAGACTTCTGCTGAGCAGCAGATCTTCATGTATTTAAAAATTATACAGATATCTGATAAAAACCATTTAATTAGCATCATTCATGTTGATAATTGATTCATCTCATTGTATGGCAAATATAATACTTTGCTTGATTCATGATAATAGCATAAATATGACATTGTTGACAATGCTGTCTATTCTTCTTTTTGATTGTGTCAGCAGCCACAATTGTTTTTAAAGATTATATTTTGTAATCGTGGCTAGTTTTGTAAATTTTTATTGCTGCTGTAAGATAAAATTTTTGCCAATTACCACATTACTTCAATTATAAGATGCCCTCAAATTTAAGATTCAGTCGGATTTTAAGCCTGAAAAATTGTAAAAAAAATTATCCCCTGAATTTAAAACACATAAGTGTACTTAAATCGGAAACTAATATAAATACAATAAATTCAATTTATTGCAAATCTTCTTCAGATATAAGGTACTTTCACTTTCTATATCTACTTTCAGAACTTGAATTCTCATTTTCACTATTCCATCAGGTACATCATTATCATGCCATTTAAATTATGGCTGAACATTTATAATTTTTTTATCAATTTGCTTTTGGATAAAATATATTTTTCTATTAAAATCTGAATCATTATTCTAAAATAATTTATATTTTTACACATATTTTTTGAAAAAAATTTAAAATGTGTTAAATAAGATTCTAAAACATTCATTTTCACTTTGAAATTCAAAATGAAAACATCAGAATTATCAACATCAACAAAATAATGTTAAAAGATTCTAAAACATTCATTTTCACTTTAAAAATCAAAAAGAAGTTATCGGAACTTTCAAAATTTTGACAGGCACTCTTTTGTGGAGAGAACAACAATTAACACCTTGGAAGACAGACTCTTATCTCATTATTATATTGATTTGTTCATTGTAAAAATATTCTAAACATTATTTGGTAAACCTTTCTCGATAAAATACTGGTAAAATCAACAAAATAATGTTAAAAGTAGTGGTTTGAGAGAAGATTAAAGCTGTTTATGAAATTAATCCAAAATATATTAAAAAAGATTTAACATGCGATTGTACATAGGAAATAATATTATGTGCATGTATAGATAAAACAAAGATCCACAGAAATAAGATGTTGAAAATTTTCACTTCAAATTTAAGAAGTACCTTTCTTTTAGGGATCCAAAATTTGAAAAAAAAAATGTGTCTTTTATTTAAAGTAATATGGTATATAAGGTTGTTGTTTTGTTTTTTTTTTTAGCAATTAATGAAACAATTTCAAAAGAAGCTTTTATTAATTTGTCATTTATTTTAGTTTGCTGTTTTAACTCTTTGGTCTTTCTTTGTCTTTTAAATTCACTATGCACAGTATCTAAAATGGTAACTAAGTCACCTAGGGCTCAAACAATCATTTGATAACTGTTTTATATTATACATATAAGCTTGTTTGAATCATTACAAGGAAACACGGATTCATATTTTAACTAAAAAGAATCGTTTTTATACATTTTTCACATGACACATTCTACCTCTTGCCATATAGTGTTGAAAGCAATAAGGAGAGTTTTGCTGGCTCTGGTAAAATATAAGACACTGCTATTTGTGACTCTAATTCTTTGGTATTTTCATGACTGATTTCTATTTATTAGCTACTTATCCATTTCAAGATTAAGTTTTTAATGAAGAATTATGATACAGTTGTAACAGTGATAGTCTTCACAAAAACAAATCTAGTAGGCCATTCAAGTAAGAGCACTCTCTGGTGTTTATAGTGCTGATGTACATGAATTGTAAAATAAACAATGATTATTAGGTTGTGCTACATTGTGGAATGTGTAAATCATTATATTACAATTCTAAAAAATTTTCTGTATACAGAAATAAATTTAAATACCTACTTTTAATTTAAAAAATTTGAAATTTATTTTCATGATTTCCTTTGATAAGACCCATGTCTATTGGAAGAAAATAGCCCCAGGTTGAGAATCTCTGCTATTAAGAATTACATCATCATCATAATAATAATAATAAACAACTGCCTTCTATTACAGTTATACCTTCTGAATTGTTCAACATTGTAAATAAAGAAGACAAGTAATTAAATCTATGAAGAAGGGAAAAGCTCCAGGAAATGACTGATATTTTAAGAGAAGTGAGTGAAGAAATAAAAAAAATTCATATGATCACCATTTCATATGCTTACACATGCTGTTAATAAGAGTACCAAACTCTATACAGTAATGACACCAAATGCAAACCTTTGTAATCAATGAAAGCAGAAAGGTTTATGCATAAAACCCCTATCTAGTGCCTACTCATTCAAAATCCCCAGACTAGTTTCTAGCTTGTGGCTTTTATCAGTGAGGAGCCATAGATTTGAGAGCATTGTACTTAGATCTTAGGATCTAATGCAACCTTCTAGCAGCTGCCTTTTACTTATTTGGTTAATAAAACCAATGATCAAAGCCACAACCTATAAACTAGTCTGTGGATGCTTGATGATTAGGCACTAGATGGGGATTTTTTTGTACAAACCTTCCTGCATCCATTGATTACCAAAACATGCACTTGGTGCCACTACTGTATGGAGTTTTATACTCTTATTAATATCATGTGTAAGCATATAAAATGGTGATCATGTAATGTTTTGATGGTTTTATACTTATCCTGTCTATAGGATAATGGTGACTGTGGTTTTTGAAAAATTAAAAACACCAAAATGTATGGATTCTGAACTGAGTTCAGATCTATATGACTATAAAAGTGAATGAGCTTGGGTTGGAAACATTATGGTATTTTTATCTTGGGCTTCTAGGTTTACAGTTAACCAAATAGGTAAAAGGTAACTGCTGAAGAATTGCATTAGATTCTAAAATCCAAGGCTCCTCATTGATGAAAGCCACAAGCTAGAAACTAGTCTGGGGATGTTGGATGAGTAGGCACTAGATAGGGATTTTATGCACAAACCTTCCTGCATCCATTGATTATGAAATCTTGCACTTGGTGTCCCTACTGTATGGAATTTGGTACTCTTAAATAAAAAATAGCAAAAGAGATGTACATCAAATATCTAAATAATAAAGATATAGCAGAAGATTGAAAGCATGCTATAGTAATAGTGGTATTTAAAAAAAGAAGATTAAAAAAAGATATTAGACATTACAGATCTATTAGTTTTATACAAAATCACCAGTAAGATAATCATAACTCATCTCCGGTGAAATTTAGATTATAATCCATCAAAAGGACAAGCTTAATTTAAAAGTAGCTTTAGTACAATCATCATGTCCAAATACAGAGAGAATTTATAGAATGAGACAATGATTATGATTTGCCATCATGTTTTAATATTATAGATTATAAAAAGGCACTTGATTCTATAAGCATTTTTATGCTGATTAAAGCACTGAGTCATCAAGATGTATACACAGGATATTGACATATTCTAAAGAATATATATCAAAATGCAACAATAATGATTGCATTATATGGTGATACTAAGAAATTTAATATTAACTCTATATTAGAGTGATCCTATATCTTCAAAACTTTTTGCAGCACTTTAACAAAAATTATGATTAAAATGGGAAGTTTAAGGAAATAACAGTAAATATAATCCAATTCTGCTATAATTCTATTTGGATACTTCTATTCTCCAGAAAAGAATTCATAAAGTTTTTCTTTTTCTGTGAACTCCATTTATCTGTATCCTCTCTCTTTCCATCATTTAGATTTTGAAGATGATGTGTTTTTACAATTAATACTTTCCAGCTTCATGGAATGTTGCAAAAGTTATCAGATAAAGGTAAATAAGTAAGACTAGAGATAAATACTAGACTACAGTAATATTTAATGGATTTTCTTAGAAGAAAAAATGAAAATTTGATAATCATGAGTTTAGAAAAAATTAACAATTACAAATACTTTGATCAGATTATTAATACAGATGAAAACATTAATCATAGAATTTAACTTTGATGAACTAATTTTGATAGAAATTGCTTAATATTAAAAGGAAATATGCCTATGTATTGGTGGGGGAGAGGGATTTTTAATAAATTTATTTTTCTAGTTCTTATTTATGGATCTATGAACTATACAGAGTCTTTAGATCACTCAAGAAAGTTTTGAAAGACTTATGAAATATATAGGTTAAAAAATAAATAGATATCACTAACAAGAGATTGAAATAGAGTTTGACTGGACATATTGCTAAAAGAAATGACAATAAATGGATAATAGCAGTTTTAAATTTGATCCCAAGAGATTGTAAAATATCTAGAACGAAGTCATATGTGAAATGGACGGATGAAATAAGAATTGTGTTGTGGAGAAGAGAAGATAGGGACTATAGTAGCTGGACTAAATTTAGAGAGATCTTCATCCCTCAACGAATCAATAATGATTGATAATGATATTTCTGCAAATAATAAAAATATATAATTTCTGATAATAATAAATATATAAATGTCTTATTATATATGACAAAATAGTACCAAAATAAGTATTTTCAATTTAATCCTTTCGAAAAGAGGGGAGGGGGTTAATTCAAATCTAAGAATTCCTGCAATTAACTAAATTATTCCTTGACAAAATTATAAAGAAATTTTAATTATGATTAAAAATTGTAGTCTTATAGGAGTTTGAAAATAATCCAGTTAAATGTTACAATAAATAATCTGCCATTATTTTAACATTTTAACTCTATTAGAAATGTTTAAAATAAAAAAATATATCATCTGATACTTTTTAAATTAAATATATTCTTTAAGTTTTAATGCATCTTTAAACATAAATAAAATCTAGAATTCTTATGAAAAATAGTGATTAAAGATTTTTGGTACCTACTTATTAGACCTGCAATGTATTAGAACTGTATGCTTTTTCACATTCGTATCAATCCGCTGATAATTTTCTAATCTTGTGATGCGATCAAATAACGTGTACACTTGGATTTTGTACAAACTTAAAATGATAAATTCATCAAAATGGACCATGTGTATATGATATTTTTGCAAGATTAACAAAGTTATCAGCAGTCTGTATATGTATATTGAAGCGGAATCTGAGGTTCAGATTGCGCTTCACAGCCCACCTCAAATCTTCCGCTACCAAGCTAAATTCAAACCCTATTCTTGCGTATATATTCCGTTCACTAACACATTTTTTTATTCTTTTTTTTTGATTATTATTAACTAACATACTTGTTAACGAAAATATATGCATAAATATCTGAATTTAAATACACACACAAAAAATAAAAGTAATAAATATAGTATTTAAAGAGGAAATATGTATACGCAATAGGTAACGGGGGATTAATTATAACGGACTTATAATATCAAAATATTAAACAATTCAAAACAAAGCAATATCAAAATATGTTATATGTTCTGTATTTTTTTATTTTATAAAAGTTATAGTGGTTATTTATTGATTGCAGCTCATATACAGAGATATTGTAGAGACAAACATAATGAGCAAATAATTACTACAAAAAGTTCGTTATCTGTCATTCTATAAAATTTTGTTTTAAATTATTTTTGCTATTAAACTCTACTTTTATTTTAAATCCAATATGGAAGATGCGATTGTAATTAGTCAAAATTAATTAAAGGTGAGAAACGTAATCTTGTATAATCTTCTAAAATAAATTTAATTAAAAGTTTCTCTAAAATCAAAATTAAAAACTAAACTTAATTGATTTACTTTTGTCACAAACATTTTTTTTATCAAATTACTTTTAGTTTGAATACTTATCTAACAATGGCATCTTCCATCACAATGGGTAAAAGCTTGTATAGAAATTCTTTTGGAAATTAGATTAAAGAAAATGATTAGCAATGACCAATCAAGAAGGGATTCCACAAATACCAAGGCATGGGATAATTATGAATTAATTTAACAGAGGAACTAAGACAGTCAAAGAGAGCAGTTGCCAAATAAATTTGCGTTCGTTAATTTCAATGTGTTGTGAGTAAATCCACTTCACCTTTCTCGCCATTCGAGATGGCCTTCCCTGAAATCTGTGCCCATGGATCCTGATACTCATAGACTATAATTATATGCCTGTTTGTTAAATACTGAACTTATTACCTGCCTCAATAATTATGCTCGTCAAACTAGATCTAGTTCTCCGAGGGAAATCTGAAAAACATCAAAAGAACAGCCAAATTTGTAAAGAGGTAATCATTTCAAATGCTGCTAGACTCTTAAAGTTACCGTGAATAATTTTAAATTTCCCCTATCTGTTTCGTTAAACATTTTGTAAAGCCTTTTTTTTATTTGTAAAATTTAATATTAACTATGAATTAATCTGTAAAATTCTTACTTTTTAGTTAATTGTACCTTGTTCTCTCTATATAACTTAGCTGTAATCTCTCCTACATTAAACCTCTCCTGAACAGTTATTATTTCTTGATTTCATGTCTATGCGGCAATACTTTATTTTCATTATGATATTTTATATTTTCATATACTGAATTATATGTCGATAATTTCCCCCAGAATCGCAAATGCTTACGCTATCCTATCTCTTTTAATAAAAGAAAACCTTCGTTACTTTTCAGAGGGCGATTAATCTAGTATTTTTTTAGACAAATTTGTTATTCTTATTATAGCGGGTGCCTGCAAGTCTGGGGAAATAAAATTAGAATCTGATAATTACTGTACAATGTTATTGTCGAAAACTAAGCAAAAATCTGTTTTCTTAGAAATGTGTTTTTTTTTATTAATTAAATAATAGCGCTAACTTCTAAAATTTTAAATATATATTTATATGAATTAAATTAATATTACTTTCGTGAAATCACTAACCGCCACCGACTTTATATATATTTAATAATATGAAAATTATCTATTTATTAAAGCATTCAAAACCAAAGAGTTGTATTAGTCATACGTTGTGGGAAGTTTATGTGTAATTTAAAGTAATATAAGGGGGGGGGGGGTATTCTAGTTCTATAAGCTATTATATTAGCATTAAATGTAATTCTTCCATATCCACGTGGTAACTTAAATCATACCGGTACGCTGGGTTTTTATCAATAAAGATGGGCAATAATTCTTTATTTCTTGGTTAAGTTTATATATTTATATTAATGCAAGCGTTACGTGTATACCGGCCTTTAGTTTTATATATATTCGTGCTTCGTTCATTTCTACTTCCAATACCAAGGACAAGGTTTGGCAAACCCCTTTGGATTTTTTTTCAGCGCTAGATATTATTGCATAGGATTTGCTCTGGCAAAAGTCCAGCCTATGGCAATTCAATAAAGCGCATTCTTCGTTGTTTATGACCCGACCCTGCCAACGTTTGCAGAGAGTCGCCTTCTTTAACTGTGAATTGAAGCACCTTCTTGGATCTCAGAATAGATCTCTCCATTGCCATCATACACGTACCGCTCTCCCATATTTCATTCTCATTAAAGCCTATCAATGCTCCTAAACCGTACTGTTATGATTATGCTAAATGGATTGCCATTTTTTATATTTCATTCACACTTTCAGATACGATATTGCTGCCATAATTATTATTTCCTAAATTAGCTTCCCACATACGTTCTTATTTTGCAAATGCGAATGCTATTTTATTACTTAAACATAATTACTGTTTGCCATCAAACTCAACTTATGTATTGGTTCAAGTGCTGTTGTTTTGTTAATGATGGATTTAAAGAACTGTAGTCTAGCGCTATTATTAAAAATCTTAGGTATCCCATACAATCTATAAATTATTGACATATAAATAGCCGCATTAGAACAAAGCCATAAATTATTTGTTATTGCTGATTAAATACGTTCGTTTTATAGCATTGTAAGAGAGGTTAATGTCATCTAAGGGAGATAAATACCCATTTTATTTACATTTTAACACAAATAACGTTTGCAATCAATCATAAATATATCTCAAGTTAACTTAATAAATCTTATACATATTACTAAGTATCTAAGTCATTGTTTCATTTATTGAATAGAAATAATTTTGATATTATATAAAAGGTTTCATTTGCTAGATGATCGAAAATCGCTAACGATAATATTCTATACATGAATAAAGTTCAAATAAGAGTCTTTTTGTGTCACGACTTTGTGATGCCGGCGGGTAGAAATAAATTAGATCAGTATCATTGGAATTGTTGCTCATAAGTAGGTAGATCTGGAAAATAGGCAAATAGGGCAGAGTTCATGAGTGTTCCTGACTTATGTATCTTGCGCATGATTGGACTCAAGGTACTTTTGCTTAGATGCTAGATCTTGTTATATGAACAGACAAAACCGACCGGTACAGTATAAAAAGGCATAGCATTGCACCAAACTAAATCTAACAATATTAATTTCTAACAATACTAAAAGTACAAAATTCACATAAAACTAAATCAGAAAATTTTTTATGCAATTCCCAAATGTTACTTTAAATATGGACAAAACAATCATTAAAATTACAAAACGCTTAAAATATACACATATAGAACTTACTGTGTAATATATAACAGGAATTATCTTAATGAAACAATCAATTCATCTGTTCTACTTTAAATGGATAAAACTTTGTTTCAAAATTGAGACTAAAAGTAACATTTTTTTATTTTTTCCAAAATAGAGACTTACTTAACTCGTGATTATGTAATATGGTGCCTGCACAGAATCTTCACCAGAAATGTTAATAAGTAGTAAACATTTTTTTTTTTTTTTAAATTACTACACTTTTTATTATTTCTTAAATGTAGTGGATTAATTTTTTTTGATGTCATCCAGTATGATTCACATAAAAATGTTCGATAACTGGCAACTCATAATTCAGCAGTTTTATAGGTTTTCCAACAATCTGAATAAATTGTCAATTCCTCCTCCACATTTTGTTTAATGTCTTCTATTAGAGTTGCTACTGTTCTACTATGAATTCTCATGATGAAACACTCATCGGTCTTCCTGTTCCAGAAGAATTCATCTGGCTTGGCTTTTTTCCTTTTGTGCAAAAGGCTGTCATCAATTTCAACAATTTTGTTAGGGACTCCAATTTTATATTTGTCTTGCTAAACCAAGCTCTGTTTCCCTCATTCTATAGATGCTAATGTGTCAGCCCAGCTATAAATAAATTGTATCACCATCAAAAATGGAATTCTGGAACCCTCCAACCACATTCCCTTATGAAAGCCTATTTTATTATTACATCCTCAAATGTTATGCTATTGCTGAAGTAAAAAACGCTTTGAGAAGAACTTGTCCAAATGAAATCTGGACAATAAATGAAAGAATAAATTTATCACATTATTGGATGAGACCACAGATCGCAAGGTTAGATATTTATCATGAATGTGAAAAGGTATATCATCTCTCCTATGTTGCAGAACTAATACATAAGTACTAGATTTTTTTTATTGATCCATCAACATTTACTCTAATGTTAAAAACTTGAATACATTAATTAACTCCTTGGAGTATTTATTCAAATTTTGTGCTGAAAAAAAATAAAAATAATCTTATGTTGATTCTGAATGAATGGTATTTATTATTTAATTTCTATATTAATATATTTATCTATTATTATCATGATTTACTATTAGTTATTGTAATATTTGTACATTTTTAGACACGGTTACCATGTGTGAGAACACAGATTGTATGTGCACAAAGATATTTCATCAATTGGGGCACCAAATCCCAGCATTAATCATTAGAGTTTATATGTAAATGAAAATGATTAAATTTATGAATCATTCCAGCAAATCACTTCATTATTAAAAACACATTTTGATTGCAAATATTTTTTACTTAAATACAAAAGATTGATAACTTTATTACTTAAATTGTTTGAAATATATTAAACATTATATACTCTATTCTTGAGCTGCATCAAACAGAGGGTGCTATTTTACCATGATAAGTAATAAAATGTATATATAAATGAAAGTATTTAGATTTCTGAACGATCCCATTGGTAGAAATATGTTCTGATTGAAAATATGTTTTATTTAAATATAAGAGGATTACTTTTTTACTTAGACTTCTGACAATTGTTTGAAATATATTCAATATTATATTGTCTATCACTGTGCTAAACTAAACTAACTTGGCATCATTTTGCTGTGATAGCTAATAAAATTTGTCTAAATGTTTAGATTTCTGAATTACCTTTATTTATTATATATAAAAAATGACACATTATTAATAACTTATTTAAAACATTAACTGATAATAATTATGCATAGCAGGTAATTTAATTTATCAGTCATATTTTATAGATGTTTCTGTTGGGAGTTTGTATGGTTATAGTAGATTATCTGAAGCCTGAACATGGGGTTTGAGTTTGATTTTTTTAACCCCAATATTCTTTTTTATCTTCTTTTTAATATCAATATTATCATTTTTTAAATACCAATATATATTTTTTTATATTTTACTAATCTGCTTTACCCAAAAACATGATGGTCCAAATCCAGGGAAAGCTGAATTAGGAAAAAAACAATTCTTTAGGATATATGAATTTTTTCTATAGTACAGGCTTTTTCATACTTGCTCTCCTACTTGTAATATGTAGGGGATTTGAACTTGGACTTTCACATGACCCTCAATTATCCATGCTATCTCATACTGCTGACACACTTGATCACACACATTGCTATTGCATGCATTTTATTAAACAGTATTACATTTAATGTCCCTCTGATACAACTTCACTTATAACCACTCGATTGGGAAAGTGCCTACAAAATTTCTTTATCTATGGAAGAAACCAACTGATTTTTTTTATTTATTGCAATATTTCATTAAACAAAAAAAAATGCAAGATATGGCACAATGTTAAAAATTTATTGCATAAACAATATAAGTGTAAAATTTTCTTCCCTTAAGTAATGTAATGTATAAATCCTTAAAATCCTTAGATATCTGCATGTCTAAATTTTTAAACTGAAATAACAAGCATCATTTTCTAATAATTAAGTTTGCTATTTTGATTTTTTTGGTCAAATAATTACGCTAACAGTTTTGTGGTCATTTACTAAGAATGGTTGCAAAATATTTGATTGTGGCAGTAATTTAATCTTTTGTTCATATGATTTTTATTTTTTCCCCAGTTCTCTGATTATTAATGTATTTTATATTTTGATTTTTAGAGGCATTTGATTTTTTTGAAAGGAAACGGTGATTTTTTAAACTAATGGTCAAAATAATTAGAATACGTTGTAACAATGGTCACCACCCAATATTATTTGACATTCTTTAATTCTTGGTTGTGTTAGCAATGGTTTTGGGGTTTCTCTTAGAAACCAAAATGGTAGAGTGCATTCTAAATCAGTACCAAAAATTCTATTATTGAATAAATATTTGAGATTGAGAAGCTAACTTTGTTCATAGAACAACAAATTATGCAAGAAAAATTTTTAATGAAACAAAATAAAAACGAAATTTATTTTGAATTAATTAATATGTTGGTTAAAGTTGATCTAGTTAAAACTGATTGTTGTTTGTCACATTGCGGCCACCAAAGTCAGGAGAATTAATATGTAAATAAAAAGATAAAAGTGTAAATAATTATAATTTTTTATTATTTTGTTGCGTATTTTGTTAAACAAAATTATATTGAATTCATTTTGTTTTGATAGACTAATTTTATTTTATGGAGAGAGGGGGAGTCGTATAATTAAAAACATTTAGATATTTATAAAAATTAATTATCTTACTGGCAAATATAGATTATATTAAAATTATACAAATTGGTACTTGTAATGTATAAATAATTATTTAAATCAATATTTGAGAAAACAAAATAAAATACAAGTAATGTAAAAAAAATATATATTTTATTTTCTTCGTATTACGAATTCATTAAAAACTGCATCATTTTTTTTGTGTGTTTGAATTCTGATTCAATATATAAAACTGTTAATGAAGACCTGATTTCACATTAACATGACCTAGACATTGCAAACATTTAAGTAAACAATGTAACTGAAAATTCTCATTCTCACATAGCCAATGCTTCTACAATTGTATTACTTCGCATATGATATTCATTGCAGGGCTTACAAATTACTGAGTTTTGGCAAAAAAAAAAAAAATGTAATTTCATTTAGCATATGATAAAATGTTTTATTTTTTGATTTTTACAAAAGGCATAGATCATGCAGACCCAGCGTCTTTACTCATACAGTGACAACAAGAAAGTCTTTATTATTGTACATCTCAATATTTACTTCTAACTATAGTGAAGATCTTTACATCACTGTCTATAATGAATAAATTCTCAGTATATTATTGATTACAGTAATGATATTTTTGGCTCTCCACAAGTTATTTGATAGAGTAAGCTGGAATAAACTGATGTCTATCTTAAGAGATAAAGGAGTATTCTGGAAAGAAAGACGATTGATATGGAATATGTATAATGGTCAAAGAATAAGAGTTAGATTTGGATGTAATGAGACTGATGAAGTGAATATAGAAAGTGGAGTTAGGCAAGGATGTAGTATGTCACCTGTTTTGTTTAATATTTATTTAGAAGATATGCTAAATAATTATTTGGACTGTGGAGTAAATGTTGGAGGGAGAGTAATAAAATGTATAAGATTTGCAGATGATATGGCTCTTATTGCTGAGAAAGAAAAGGATCTTCAGAATATGTTGAATAAATTGGAAGAAGGATGTATGGCATATGGAATGAAGATTAATATTGAAAAGACTAAGTGTTTATGGATAGGGAGAGATGCAAAAAGACTGCAAATTGGAACCCATGATGACATGGTGCAGCAGGTGAAGGGATTTAGATATTTGGGTTGTTGGTTGAGTGAGGATGGAAGAAGTGAAGATGAAGTTAAAAGAAGAATGGCGTTGGCAAGGGTGACATTTGTAAAAAGAAAGAAGATATTTTGTGGACCTATGGAAAGAGAATTAAGGAAGGGATTAGTTAGATGTTATGTGTGGAGTGTATTAATGTATGGTTGTGAGACATAGGCATTGAATAATAGAATTAAACGACTGGAAGCTTTTGAGATGTGGAGGTGGAGAGGGGTGGAAGGGATCAGTTGGGTGAATAAAATAACAAATGAAGTTTTGAAAAGGGTTAATGAGGAAAGAAGATTGATTGAAAGTATCAAAGAAAGAAAGAGAAACTGGATTGGACTAAGAAAAGATTATAGTTTAATGAAGGGTGTTTTGGAAGGAATGGTGAGTGGAAATAAAAAGGATGGAAGAGATTGACATTATTGGATGATATGCGGGATGGAAGGGGTTATGTGGAATTGAGGAAGTGGGCAAGGAAGAGAATGGAATGGATGAACTGATGTAGTGACTACTCTCTGGACCTGTCTATTGGACAGACTACTATTGATTGATTGAAAGAATTTCTATTACACTAAATAATAATCTAGATTTTGAATTTATCTATTTTATGTCACGTTATTATTCATGTATCTGAATAATGAATTCTGTGTTTGTTATGATTTTTACAATTTCTTACCAGAATTGCATAATATATATATATATTAATAAGATTTGAATTTTTACATATTAGGATGTATATTCAGTGTGTTTTTAATAATAGATTTTTATATATTTATTTGCTGCTTACCTATTTTAATTATAAACTAATATGTAAATATAAACTTAATAAATGTAACCCCAGAAAAACTATATTGTGAGAATTAAAGAGTAAATTTGAACTAGAGGTAATCCCTAGTTTGGTGAATACTTAGTAAAAGTTATTAATAAATTTCTGTAAAGGGGTTGGTATCAAAGTTGTGATTGCACAAAATTTGAACCTTGTTAATTAAACAAGAATAATTTACTATCTATATATATACTGAACTAACAATGAATATGTGTTTTAAGAGATTGTAACCTGGGACAACTATGAGTTCTGGTTCAGCATGAAATGTGCATCTTGGAGATCATTTATCTTTATCATATATTTCAAGATATTATGATAAAATAGACATTTGATATATATACAGTTAGGTATATCTAAAAAAAAGTATACAAGTACCTTTAAAAAATTACATTATATATATATATATATCTTATAGAGAACTGGGTGTTTCAAAAAATGCATTGTGTGAGAGAAGTTGGTCACTTTTGGCCGGATAGATGGTTGTGATAGGATTGAGTCAAGGTGAAAGCAGCACTGAGATAAGTTTGCCTAATTGTTGGAAATATATATACATACATTCCGAACTATGTAAATGATTTTACTGTATATTTTATAGCAATGTGGGAAAAGATATTTGTATGCAAACATAGACTCTCAATCATAGTAGTATGATTAAAAATAATTTTATTTAAAATAATTTTGCTCTTTGTTTAACAAATAATCTCATAGTAAAATCACAGTTTATCATCCCTTCCCCGGGCTAATCTTGGTAATTTTAGTATTTAACCATTGACATGCCATGGAGTAAATGTTCCCACTTTTGGTGGAGGAAACTAAAAAAAAAAAAGGAAATTAAAATAATAATAGTTATACTGTATTCATGTTTTTTTTTCCTTTTTAAATCAATTTACCTGTTCTGTAAATTGGTCGATGCATGCCATACGAATTCTTTCTGCAGTAGCGGGTGAATCAAATCGGAATATTCCTTTTTCATTTGATTCTTCTCGAGCAGCTTCTATAGCTTCTTTAATTGCAAAAAATATCGATGAAGCAAGGAACAATGGAGGTTCGCCAATAGCCTGATAAAAAGAAACCAGTAAAGAAATTTTAATTCAACAATTATTTTGATTTCAATATATGTCTCGAGATTACATTCTCAAACTATATCATATTTTTGGAAATTACTTTATATTTGTTATTAATATATAAAATACATTTAGTTTTACCTTAGAAGAATAAACTGCTCGAGGATTTGGATGACCTTTTAGTAAAGAAACATTAAATTCCATTGGAATATCAGTAAATCCAGGGATTTTATATGTACCTGGGCCTTGTGTAAAAAGATAGCCATTAGGAGACCAGCGCTGTTCTTCTAAAACAAACATACCATATCCCTGCATAAAAGCACCTTCAATCTGACCAATATCAATAGCTGGATTTAAACTGCTTCCTACATCCATAACAATATCTGTTCTAAGAACCTAAAATATACAAAAGTTTTTAAAAAGTCTGCTTGATAAAATATTTAGAAAATATTTTTGAAATCAGTAAATAAGTATTCAAATAGATTTATTTTACAGAGGCTAAACTCTCCATACAGTAGTGCCACTCAGTGCAAGCCAGAGGAATCAATGGATGCAAGAAGGTTTGTGCATAAAATCCCTATTTAGTACATACTCATCCAATATCCACAGACTAGTTTCCAGATATGGTGCTACTGTATGGACAGTTCAGCTCTGTAAACAGATTGTATAAGCATAAAGAATGGTGATCATATGATGTTTAGATTTAATTTACAAATAGATAAAATTTTTAATTAAAAAAATAAATGGAAGATTAATTATTTATTTAATTATAACTAATGATATGTAACAAATTAAAATTACAGTTCTATTATGTATACAAAGAGGCATCAAAAAATAAGTTTCTTAATTTTGTGACTGAGTGCATCTGATTTAAATGCAGAAAATTCTTGCTTGCATCAGAGACGATTGAACAGAAAGATACTTTTTAATTGCTCAACAATTGCTTACAAAGTTAGTGAAATATTTTTGAAACACAAACATGAGAGATTGGATATTAATTACAATAGTTAGAAGTCAATTGTGATGAAAAAAACAAATAAATATTGAAGCCTGTTGTGAAAATTTTATATAAGATAAATACAAAACAAATCCCAAAAATGAAATGGAATATTTTGGCCATTTTTTAATAGAGGCAGAAAAACTTATTTTTTAATCACCTCTTAATGGGTATGGAAGATAGGTGGTAGGAAACCTATTTTTAATACCTGGTGATCTCCAGTGAGGCAGTCAATTTCAACTTCTGAGCAGGCGGCTCCAAATGAATAGTAACTAAAGGGCTGACCTCTTTGAGTTTTGCAATCAAAATGTATATGTGGAGTGCTACAAATATAAATAATTAATCCTTTATTAATGTTGTTTATCATTATCATCAAAATTGTGACATAGTGAAAATGTCATTTGGATAAATATTTTGTTTTACATCTTTTATGCCAGATGTTGGAAAATTATGGCTCTAGTGTCAAATGCAGATCTTCGATCTCGATCTCATGGCTCTTTTTAGCATAATAAACATAAACACATTTTTATTGCCTTTTGTAATTTGAAAATAAATATTTTGATGAGACTAGGAGAGGAAAAATGCATTTGACAATATTGTTTCTTGAATTCAGTCTTACTATAGAATAGTAACTATTGCTTATGATTAATGTTTAAATATTAGAAATTTATTAATAAATTAAACTGTCAAAGTAAGTTTTGTTTTTATTAATGTATTTTTAAAAGAATTTTTATTTTCATTAGAATGTGTACAGATTCCATTATGTTCTATTGCTAAAATAAATGTCAAACATATCAACAACTAATCAAAAATTCGTATTTTTTATGAACATATTTTTCATCTCTTTTCTTCCGGATCTTTAATGGTGGGTGGGAAAAGATTGAAATAAAATGGCTCATCATGTTAAAAAGTTTGGCAATCATTATATTAGATCCTTTAAATATATAAAAAAATCAATTATTTTTGTCCAAGTGTAGTAAAATATTAATATCATCTCTTAACTGTATGGAATTTTTCTAAATCTAAATGCAAGATATTTATTACTATTATCATGAATTATTTTAAGCATCATTTAGCTTACACATGATTTTAAATTGGAAATTGTCTCCTCAACTTAAATACACTATTTGAGAAATAGATAGTCTTCTAGGATGAGATTGAAGCCAGATAACTATATCAGAATTAAAAATGACACCAGCTTAAGTAAATTATTTACCATTAAATCATATCTGCATTAGAAATAGTTGGTAGCATTATATCCAAATGTACAGATAGTTTCTGGCTACTAGTCTTCATCAGCAAGAAGTCTTGGATTTGAAGCATATTCAACAGTCATTTTCAATTCTTCTGTGTTACCTAAGCTAAAGATTTGAGATTCAAACATTCTAAAGAGCCAGTTTTCTTATATACTATGCTAGAAGCTGTATATTTTAGTAAAAGCATTAGCTATATGATGATTATTTAAAATGGTTTTTTTTCAACATATTTTCCAATTTATATTCTCTAGTGATCAAACAATATTACCTAAAAAGGTTGAGATAATTAGTATCCATCTTATTGATACAAATTACTATGTCACAATTTTTTAAAATAAAATGTTGCACAAGGCTCCACTTTCACCCAAATTTTAACTTTGTTTTAAGAAGGAAAATTCTCAATATAGTATTGCCACCCAGTGAAAGCTAGAATAATGAATGGATGCAAAAAGGTTTGTGCATAAATGCCCTATCTAGTGCCTACTCATCTAACATACCCTGAGTAGTTTTTAGCTTGTTATTTTCATCAGTGAGGAGCCTTGTATCTGAAAACACTGCACCTAGATCTTAGGCTCTAATGCAACCATCCTGCAGTTACCTTTTTAATTAATTATAAAGCCATGTGCCCATAATGAAAACACAATAATGTTTTAATCAAAACTCATTATCTTGTATAGTCATATAAATCGGAACCCTGTTCAGCATCTATATATTTTAGTCTCATTTGGAAGATTGTACAGATCCTAAGATCTAGGTAAAGCACTCTCAAGTCCACGGCTCCTCACTGATGAAGGCCACAAGATAGAAACTGGTCTGGAGATGTTGGATGAGTAAGCACTAGAGAAGGATTTTATGAACAAACTTTCTTGCATCTCTTGATTATTCTGCCTTGCACTGGATGGAACTACCATGTGTAGAGTTTTTCTTCTGTTATAACAGCTTGTGTAAGCATAGGGAAAGGAGATCATGTGATGTTTAGTGGTTTACTAACAATGTTTGTAATAAATATTCAGTAGAAAAGCTTTGTTCTAAATAAGAAATTAATCAAGATTTCACAGATAAATATTTTCATCATACTTAAATAAAAGTCCATCACTGTGCTTCTACATCCATTGTAAAATGCTAGATCATCATTATCAGATAAATAAAAGTCCATCACTGTGCTTCTACATTCATCATAAAATGCTAGACCATCATTATCAGATAAATTACAATGAATATGTAGTTTAAAATGTCATGATGCAGTGTTACATCACTCAAATATATTAAACATTGTAATCCTATCAATGTAATAAATGATTTTTTTTTTTACAATACCAATAGTGATAATACAAAGAATATGTATCAGCATTTTATTCAAATGGTTATATAAATTCTGGGTTCTCTTCTAGAGATTCTATTCTTTGTAATGATCTCATTATAGCATTTTGCTTTACATAAAAGCTGCTCACATTTTAAATAAATAAAGATTAACCATTATTAATCTAGATTATAAAACTAAACTATAATAAAAATAATAACTTTGACAACTATTCAAGAAGTTAGTAGCCCTCTACTTAGGCCCTGACATGGTAAGCTTGGAATGAAGGGGGAGATCAATCCTTAGAAAAAGTTATTTTTACATTTTGCAACTTAGTGATATAAAATTATTGCTTTCCCCAGCATATATGTATTGTTGGTGGCCTAGAGGTTAAAATAGCTGCCTTCCAAGCAGCTGGCCCAGGTTAGCTTTCCGGTGAACGCATTTGACATATGAAAAAAAAAAACTATTGCTTTCCTCAGTATATATGTATTGTGTTACAAATGGCAATAAAATGTAAATTTAATACTCTATGGGGGGAAAAATAGTTAATTTCATTCAGTTTAAAAAACGAAAATGCAGCATTTCCTGAAATTAATACTGTTAATTTTCTTCATGGTTCTTAAAACTTATAGTTGTATAAATAAACTGTACTTACATATAAAAAATATATCATTGCATTGGAGAGTAATCAAATAAATATTGCCAATAAATAATATGTTGCTAGTTTAATATATTAATACAAAATACATTCACAGTCAAAAATTTACAATTGAATGTTTCTCAAAGTAAAATGTATTCTTCCAATTTCACACCAGAATAAAAATATTTATTTAAATGATAATTACTATAAATGATAACAAGCAAAGTATTTCAATTTAATTCTTTAAAATATTAATTAATAGAGGAAAACAATAATAGTTCTGCAGTGTTCATAGTTCCTAATTCCCTTATAAATAAATCAATTATTCTGTTGCACATGCGATTTGCAGATTTTGACTATAAATGACTGAATTCAAACACATAAGCTGTTGCACATGCGCTTTGCAGATTTTAACTATAAATGACTGAATACAAACACTTCAAACACATTTTATCTATAAATGACTGAATACAAACACTAGTTAAAATCTACAAAGCGCATGTGCAACAGCTTATTGCTATTTAGCTATTATAATTCCCTTATAAGAAAAGCTCATTTTATTTAAAAGTAAGAATGCAACTAATTTTCGTGACCTACTGGAGGACACAGTAAACTAGTGACTCAAAATGCGTATAATTACACTAGTTTAATTATAGAATACATGCATAATACAAATTAATAAACAAACAGTATCCATTTAATTATTATCTAGCATTACATTTCATAAGATGATTTATACTGCCTTAATCTCTGCAGCCCTTGAGACCTACTAAAACATAATAAGATCGGAGCAATCTGTTTCAAAGTCTCTAGTTAACTTGTGAACCAAAAATGTCCCCCAATTGATTTTCTTCAACTGGTTCCCAAAAACAAAGAAAATAAAAAAGAACATTTTCTGTTCTGCTATCAGTTTTATTCTTTCACCTTTTGTTATTTCTGGAGTATTTCAACCAATGAGGAGATTACAAGTGGTAAGTTTATTCTCAATCTTATTACTTCCATTTTCACTCAGTAAATCTAATTATAGTTCACATTAATTACATTTATTTTGTTAAATTTTCTATTTGGTAACGATCTTTTTTTTAATAACATTTAAAATAAAGTACAATCATTTCAATATTTTTCATCTCTTCCCTTACTCCAGAAACATGTTGCTTTATATTATATATTTTTCAGCCTTCCCCTTTGTTTTTGGGGTTTTGGCAATCTAAGCTCCATCTGTGGCTGAGTTTCTGTTTAATCTGCTGGCATACTTCTTGTTGAATTTCTACTATTTTATTAGATTCTATATTCTCTGGTTCACTATGATTTTCATTCAGAGTAGTTAATTTTTCCAATACTAATTAATTATTTTTTGTTTTTCACAACAATTATTTATTTTGCCATTAACATTTATTTTTATTTTTGACCATTCTGTTTCTTCTATTTGGTGTCAGTGAAAATTCAAGAATCTTTGATATTCTGCATCATTATCTATTTGCACTGTTATTATTTGCTTGGATAATTTACCTGTAATTATCCCTTCTATCTCTTTCATTTTAAGCAAATTTCATATCCAAACTCTTTTGCCTATTATGTATTTACCTTCTATATCATCGTATTACCAATGTTCATCTAGTTTTGGAATTAGCATTGATAGCTTAGTTCAGAATTTTCTGCCAATCAGTAATTCTACTGGAGATTTTTCTGTAACCATTAATAGCATCTAATCTTGATGCAACATTGTGACATACAAAGCTTCCTACATATTGGCATTATTATTCTAACCCATTCAATTCAGGATGATAAGGAGCTATATAGATGTGTTTGATGCCTTTATTTATGAAATATTTCTCCATTATTTATGCAGTAAAACTTGTGCCATTATCAGAAACAATTACTTCTGATAATCCATGACATGAAAATATTTCATTCAGGTTCTGTATTGCTGCTTTCACACTCATATTTTTTATGATGCAATACTCTGCGCATTTAGAGTATGCAACTATGAGTATAAGAAGTATCTTTCCATTGATGGATTCTGCATGGTCTAAATGTCTTTGACAAGGGATAATTGCTTTAGGCCAACTACATATGTCTTTGTTTGCAAATTCATTTCTGATTGACCTGCTGTGCATTTCTTTATTTATTTATTTCTTTGTCTTCTATTATATTAGATCACCAGACATAACTACACACTAGCGCTTTTACACACAATACCTGGATGCCCTTTATGCAACAACTTCAAGATCCTTTGTCTATGCTCAAGTGGTATTACAACTCTATCTTCCATTAAAACACAACCTTTGTTGTTGGATAGGTTTTCCCAATTTGTCCAAAAACAGGAACACTACATTGATGTTATAGTTGGCCAATCTTTGCTTATCCAACTTGTAAGTAGGTGATAACTTTTACTAGCACTTGTCCACTTTGCAATTGTATTACTATTCAGGATTTCTGATTCTAAAATGTCTATATAATTTATTTCTGTTTTATTACTATGAGGTTCAACTCCTATATATCAGCTGATAATCATATGCTGTGTCTTTCTATCTCAACATATGTGGGCTCAAATGATCTGAGGCTAAACTTATTCCTCAGTAATATTCCTAACAATGGTTTGTGATCAGTCACTAATTAAAAAGACCAACCAAAAGGATACTGCTGAAAATTTTTTAACCCAAATATAGTAGTCAAAGCCTCTTTATTTACATGGCTATAGTTTCTCTTAGCTTTTGAAAGGATTCTGAATATGTAAGCCATAGATCATTCTTCATTGTAACAGAAATGGCACATTACTGCTCTCACTCTCCATTCTAAGGCATCAGTTATTAAACATACTTCCAGATTATAAAAATGGAATAGCAATTTTTCAAGCAACAGAAGGGTTTTCATTTATATAAACACTTTTTTGTGAATTTGTAATAAATTTCATTTCTGATTTTTCTTTAATAAACCATACAATAGTCTTGCTATTTTCACCTTTAAAAAGGCTCAAAATAATTTATGAGACCTAAATATGTCTGGAGTTCTTTAACATTAATGAGTTTTGATCACAGATTTTTACAGCTCACACTTTTTCAGGTGATGGATTGAGATTACATGCCCTAGGAACTGTAATTTTCTTGTGTTCAATATGCTTTTCTGCACATTTAATTTGATCCTGAATTTCTCTAATTTGTCACATACTTTAAACAGTCTTTGATGTAACATCTCTATAGAACAAGCTAAAATAAGGATGTCATCGAATTAAAGTATTGTACCCTGTTTTGCTTGAAAAATATTTGGTGCCATAGTAATCCTGATAACCCAACAGGGATCATTAAGGTTAATATTTCTATTGACTTATTTGTAACTGGTAAATGGTGTAAGGTGGAGTTAAGGTCTAATTTTGCAAAATGAGCTTTTTGAAGACTGGTTGATGGTTCTGTCACATTTGGCACTGGATACACCCCCTTGTTTAAATATATGTATATCATTACTCTATAATTGCCCAATATCTGGATTTGCTCATTAGGTTTTGTCATTACCACTATATAGGTATGGCCCAATCTGACATTTTTTCTGGCTTTTATTATGCCTTTTATTAACCAATCTTTAATTTTCTACTCTACTTTATTTTTTTGTGCTAATGGGATTTTGCATAGTTTACAAACAACTGGATACACATTTTCAAGTAATTCAATCTCTACTGATTGGTTAATATTGAACCTAATTTATCATTAGACAAATCTGGATATTTCTTTTGAACTTTCTGTTCTAGCAAAAAAATGTTCATAATATTGACCTAAATTCCCATCATGTTGAACCAGTCTCTACTGATTATAGTGTTACTGTTTGTTTTTATTATACATAATTGTAATTGACTACTTTTGCACAATGTTTTGTCAGTGTTTTTTACTTGGCCTAGTAATTTATGTGCATTTCCATTAACATCTTTAGCCTTAATGTTTGTCTTCTCTATTGGAATATTACCATAATTATCCGACAGTGCATTCCAATCTTTTTCAGACATTATAAATATCCCTGAGCCATTATCTATCCTTTTGATAATATTTTTGCTACAGATTTGTACTTTTATCATAAATTTCTTCAACCCCATAACTTCCAAATTTTTGACATTTTCCCTCCCCTATTTTTTTGCAACTGGGGTTTTTCATTGCTCTCCCCATTATCGGTCTTTCCTACATATCTGCAAAAATTGACCTTTAAGCCCACATTTAAAACATTTTTCCTTTTTCCACCTACAATTTTTTGCTCTGTGCTCTGTTTTCTCATAACAATAAAAGGTAGCCCCTTTGCATATACTGTTTTTTTTTTTTCAGGTTAATAATTTGATTATTTGTTTTATAAACTGCTATATTTATGCTATCATCTATTTGACTTTTAAAAATATCTGCTTGCTCTCTAATATCAGCTCATAAACTATACATTTTTTTAATAGCCATCTCATATGTTATGTCTGGCTCTGTTAAAAATTGTTGTCTGAGCTTGTCATCAAACATACCCCCAAACAAATATTTTTCCAATTCTCTAAGGACTGCATCATAATCTTTAATTTTCTCACCCATTGCTTGCTTCCTATTTCTTAATTTTAAATGAGCTGTGGAGTAAAGTGGGCAGGGATTAAAATAGTTATTTAACTTTTTTTACTATTCCCTCATATGGAACATCTTCCGTTAATGCCTGTTCACATAATCTATTAGCAATTTCTATGATCTCACTATCTGAAAAGCATAAGAGTGCTGCTATCTTGCATTTATTGTTCTCTATTTTATTGAAAAAAATTCTTAATTTAAGTTACACACAATGGCTATTCGGCAGCAATGCTTACATTGAACATTGAAATACAGGTTTGTCCAAATGTAGACATTTAATTTTTTCAATCATTTCTGACCATTTACTAATCCCCAAAATTTTCAATTTGACTGCCAAGTTTTCTTATGACAATTTTAATCTCTATGTGGACCAATCAATTTCTATACTAGAATTGAAACTTTTCCTGAGCCAATTTTCCCTATAGTTAGGTTCTAATTGTGCCTGTGCCAAAATTTGCAATGTTCTTAGCTCCTAATTCCTTTATAAGAAAAGCTATATTATTTAGGAATAAGATTACAACTAATTTTCATAGTATACTGGAGAATATCGGAAGCTAGTGACTTGAAATGCTTATAATTACACTATTTTAATTATAGAATATATGCATAATACAAGTTAATAAATGAATGGCATGCATTTAATTACTGACTAGCATCACATTCCATACTAGATACACAGAATAATAAGTAGATTTCTACTACCTTAATCTTTGCAGCTCTTGAGGCATATTAAAACATAATAAGATCAGAGCAATCTGTTTCAAAGTCTCTAGTCAGCTTATGGACCTACAGGAGCCAAGATTCTCTGAAAAAGGGTTCACTGATTTTCTTCCACTGTTTCAACTGGTTCCCAAAATGAAAAAAATAAAAGAAAGTGTTTTCTGTTCTGCTACTAGTTTTATCCTTTTCCCTTTTGTTATTTCTGGAGTATTTCAGCCAATGGGGAGATTACAGGTGGTAAGTTTATTTATTCTCAATCCTATTAGTTCCATTTTGACTCGGTTCACATTAAATTTCTTTTGTTAAATGGAAATTTTCCATTTGATAATGATCTTTACTTTTAATAACATTTAAAATAAACTACAATCACTTCAATATTTTCCAAATTCTAAAATCTATAATGTTTTTAATAATGTTGAAGTCCTAAAAAAAAATTATAATTTTTTTTAATAAACTATACTTGATCCAATGTTCATTAACATGACCTAGAGAAAAAAAATATTATTTAGACATGTGATCTCTAAATTTCTAATATTTATTTTTTATCTTTCTACATAAAAATATTATATTTAATACTCATTATCAAGGCTGATTTTTAATTAACCACCACTTATTGTAATCTGCATTTTGGTCCGATTTATTTTATGTTTATAAGACATCTTTATTATACCATATAACTCAGTGTAAGAGAAACAAAGAGAAAGAACATAGACGGATTTTTAAAAAAACAAACACGTAATGCCACCCTGTGCGAACAGTAACCAATGGATGCCAAAAGGCTTGTGCATAAAATCCCCATCTAGTGCTTACTCATCCAATATCCCTAGACTAGTTTCTAGCTTGTATCCTTCATCAGTGAGGAGCCTTAGATCTGAAAGCACTGCACTTAGATCTTAGGATCTAATACAACCCTTCAGCAGCCACCTTTTATCTCTACTTAACTACAAAACTATGAGAATAAAATTAAAAACACAATAATATTTTCAATCTAAGCTCAATAGCTTATACAGTCATATGGGTCTGAACTCAGTTCAGCACCCATACCTTTTGGTGTCTTTGGCTCTTTACCAACCATAATAATATTTAAAAGCAGACCCATATGACTATATAAGCTATTGAGCTTAGATTGAAAATATTATTGTGTTTTCAATTTCATTATCATAGTTTTGTTGTTAAGTAGAAGATAAAAGGTGGCTGCTGGATGGTTGCATTAGATCCTAAGATCTAGGTGCAGTGCTCTCAGCTCCAAGGCTTCTCACTGATGAAGGCCACAAACCAGAAACTAGTCTGGGGATAATGGATGAGTAGGCACTAGATGGGGATTTTATGCATAAGTCTTCTGGCATCCATTGATTTCTCTGTTTGGCACAGGGTGGCACTACTGTAGGGAGAGTTTTGCCTGTTTAATAACAGTTATGTGCTAACATAAGAGATGGTGATCATGTGATGTTTAGTGGTTTAAAACATGTATTTATAAAAACTTTTCAGTTATAACAATAAGAATTAAAATAAATAAGATGATAAACTTACTAATAATAACCAGTTGAAGACAAACTGATTTTACTCATATAAGCAGCTTTCACCTGAAACAAGTTATATATAAACTAAAAAAAAAGTTTATAATAAATTTTTGTCAAAACAGATGTCTATAACTCTATGATTCAATTTCAAATATATATAAACCCCTTTTTATAATAAACTATTTATTAATTTGCAATAGTTATAAGGGAATTGTTCCCTACATATATGCTGTATTAATTTTATAATGCTGAAGAATACTTTCACTTTCTAAACACAAGATGTGATTAGAAAGTGAGAGTATTCCTCAACATTATAAAATTCATACAGCATATGTGTAAGGAATGGATTTCCTTATGGTGATTACAAATAAAATATAATGCTAGATAAATAAATAATTAGTTTATATATTCATTAATTTGTAAATTGAAATGTATATATATTTATAAATATTTTTAAAACATTTGCCTCACTTTTTTTATCTACTTAAAAATGATTTTCTATAGTTGTTGCTTTTTAAAAATATTTTCCTCTTAAAAATTAATAAGATAAAATATAAACATCCACAGAGTGTAATCTTTGAAATAAAGATTTTTTAAAAAAATGATTGAAAGTTTCTAGGCTTGTTTATCTTATTATATTTTTTGTCTTAATCTTTAATTTTACACGAAATCGAATCATAAATATGTGAAAGGATATATCATTATGTAGAATAAATCTAAAGTTGATAAATAAACTAGTGATAAAGACGTAATTGAATAAAGCTTGTTGAATCAATTTACAGTAATATTTAAAAGCATATAAATCAGCATATATGTTATATGAATACAATTTGCATATAATTTTTACAAATTTAATTATATATTTATATTACTGATTTTCATCATAGTAGTTGTTAACATTTATCTAAGAAATGATAATAATGTAGGTAAAATTTCATACAGGTATATAAATCATCTGTACACAATCATAATCAATTGTTATTATCTTTAGGTACCATTCCAAGTGTTTCAAAGCTCCATATAATTTTCAGAAATTGATTTACAAATTTAACTCTTGCATAGTTCTTTTGCTTGTGCCAGATAACTTTTTTGTCACCATTCTGTGCTTTTTATTATGTCCCATTTTTTGTTTCTTTTTCTGACATATTCTAATCAATGGCAATTATCTTGTTATTCTTAATTTCATTAAAGATATAGTCAGACTAAATTTAATGTTTGCTCCATGTTTTTAGTTCAGGTTAAATTCACTTCTGTTATTATAATTTTTTTTCTACATTCCACTAATCCAGATTGATTGGCTCCAAGTTATCTCACTGAATGATCTAACTATCTTTTTATTATTTGTCACTTTATTTATATACTTTAAAGTTACACATTAATTTTTTTCATATTTTAATTACAAGTATAAATAGTACACACAGCTTTTATGTGATAATATGTTGTAATATTTCCATCATCTATCATTAAATGTTGAATGTCTATAAAATTTTAAACTTTATGTAAAAAGGCTTATTTTAATTATTATATAACATTTAGTGCTAGCATCAGTTAAATTTGTTTATTTCTTTTATCTTTATTCTAATTTACTGTTTTCACACAAATTTATTTTGAAAAATTGTGTCATTTATTATAAACAACTTCATTTTTCAACATACTCCAGAAAATGTGTGTTTGTACATTTTAAATATAGTCATTATATTCATTTGATCTTTTCCATTATTCTTCAACATACTCCAAAAAAGGGGGGATTGGACATTCTAAATATTATCATTATATTCATTTGGTCTTTTCCATTTTGTGTTGAGTGTTCTGTCTGTAATTCTACTTGTATTTCTAATATTTGCTCTATTTCTTTGGCACATAGTTGTTGTTGTGTTTTTTGAGTGATTGAGTGTCATCTGCATTCAATACCATCTTTTTTTTCTCATTCTTCTTGAAAATAATTTATATTGTCTTTATCACATGTCTTGAGTTTAAAATAAAATCTTTCTTCTTCCTTTTATTAAATAGAGGATTAATATGTCTACAATACTTTCTACATCATTATGTTGTGAAGTGACTATTTGTTTCAATAATCTACCTATAATTATCTCTATTGTTTATTTTTTCTTCACATAATTATTTATCCAAACTCATTTTTCAATTTCAAACTTATCTTCAGGACTATTAACCAAACTTTGTGGATTTTTTTCAATAGATATGTAAATAGTTTGGTTATCAGTCTTTTAAATGGATCTAATAACACTGCGTACTTAGATTCCTGAATATTTTATTATTATTATATTTCTTCAGAATCCTTCTGAACAGTTAAGCCATTAGGCTTGAGCTTGATAAAAAGATGTGAAGATATGTTAAATGTCACTTTTTTTAAAATAATCTTTAAATAATTTTCCATAAATCTCATTCCATTATCCAAGATGATTATTTCCTACAGAAAATGTCATAAAGAATTCATTCCATTTCTCCATTGGTTTATCTGCATTACTACAATATTTTACCCATCTTGAATATGCATCTGCTAATATCAGGTGCAATTTTCTGTATGTCCATATGAACTCTTTGCCAGAGTTTGGTTGTTTTGAGAGTCATACTATGTAACTTTTAGGAGGCATTTTTACAGTGGCTGGCAATGTGTATACTTCTTTACATTGATAAAAAAATCAAGTCATATGTCACATGACTTAACTTCTTTATATTTTATGAAATACCTGGTCACTAGTTGTATCCATGCATTAAAGATTTGCATATATGAAAACCAGATTTTTTCATGTAACAATCATAAAATTTTCTCCATTTTCAGAGGTGTTATAATTCCTTCACTCATGAGTTCTTTGGGTCTTATGAACCAGCCAACATTTTTTGATCATTTGTTTCAGTAGTTGATATCTTCTATCTCATGAGATCAGCCTGCTATGTTTGCACTATTTAAACTAGTACTTTCCAGCATATCAATATAATTTATTTTGATTTTACTGGTATTAAAACAGGCAAAACTCTCCATATAGTACTGCCACTCAGTGCAAACTAGAGTAATCAATGGATTCCAGAAGGCTAGTGCCTACTCATCCAATATCCCAGACTAGTTTCTGGCTTGTAGCCTTCATCAGTGAAAAGCCTTGGATCTGAGAGCACTGCACCTAGATCTTAGAATCTAAGTGCAGATATTGGATGCATAGGCACTAGATGGGGATTTTAGGCACAAGCCTTCTGGCATCCATTGATTATTGTGGCTTACACTGAGTGGAAATACTAAGAGTTTTCCTGTTTTAATGACAGTTATAAGCAAGCATAAGAAATGGTGATCATGTGATGTTTATTGAGGTTCCTCTATATCAGAATTTCTAGATAATGAATTTGCATGTTTTACTTTTATGCTAGTTACGTATAAATTGGTAACTATGTGAGATTAATACTTCTTCTAGACATGTATAAAATTAGAGATTCTGGCATCAATTTCCTGCTAGATAAAATCTTCAATAACTGCTTAAGTTGATTGCTATTTGAAAAGAACTGCCATAAAAGTATTGATGGAATTTTTTGATATTATATTGGCTTTATAAATATTCACTGACTAGAAATTTGTTATCACATTCTAATTTTAGTTACTCTTGCTTAATTCTTTCTTCTTTGTGAGTTAAGTATTTCAGGAATTAATTTCCACTTCATAATTAATATAATAATAGCTCATCCACGTTCATATATAATCTATTTATTCCTTGTGAAAATTTCTTACAAAAACTTTACACAATAAACCTCTTTATGTATTGTTGTGCAAAAATAAATCTATTAATTAATAAAATATTAGCAGATATAGTAATATTTCTTTATACTGCAGAAATCTTATGTAGTAAGCTAATTCAACCAAATTGCATATATATTCTTTAAGATACCTTGGAGAACATCTTGATCAATATTCCCTTCCATTTTTTTTGTGGATATTTGAGAAAAATTATGAGAAAATGAATAAAGTCAATTAGAAGTATTTTTAAAAAGATCTCATATAAAATGACTGGTTTCTAATTCAACTTAAATACACTCCTCAATGTATGATTATGGCACATTGCTTTAGAGGTTTCAATTTTGGGTTTTCTCATCCCCTGTATCTTTTGTATCCTTGGCCCAGTGTGCTTTTGTGTAACTCCATTGTATCTTCAGAAGATGCTTTTTTTTTCTTAGTTTATCCACTTCTCAGGCTTTAGATGTTGTGAATGGGGTAACTAATGTGCATTTAATATTTGCTTCATTTCCTATTGTCATCAATGTTATTTTTATTGAGAGATTATAATTATTCTATTCTTTATTCAGTTTTTTTGCACAATTCTGAACTCAAATACTATTATTTATGCATTAACCTAGCTTTCATGGTAACATTCAGTTCATGCGCTTATGAATGCTAATAAAAATAGTTTTGATTTGTCTTTTATCCATTTCAGTTCTTCCGGTATTTTACTAGTAGAAATTGTAGGCACAATATATCATGTAACCAACACCGAGTATAAGGTATCACATATAATAATTGAACCAATCTTGATTATTACCAATTTATTATGCTGAATGTGATTTTCCATCCAATCAATTGTATTCTAGGTAAGAGGAGAACATTAGCATTAGTTATATCCACTATTCTCTCAATACTTCTGAAATGAGAATTTTTTCATGTGTAACCAACATATCCAGAATCCTAATTTAGTGGAGTCTCTTTATGGTTTCTCCTGAACAAATATTTTTTAACTAGCTGGTAGACTATTCATCTATAATAACCAAGAAGGTATGATCGCTGGTTGATCATGGTCTGTATGTATCCTTTTTCAAACTATTAATCTTTCACTGTAGAACTGCCTATCTGACCAGTCTAATAATTTTAATTTTCCAAAATTCATATTTAATCCCAGCCACAAAACCATAAATCAGAGCTTTGCTCTGATTATTCCAGGATGACTATTGTGGATTCATTGCATGACCACCCCTATTACTTTGAATTGGATTACTTACATTAATATATACCCTAGTTAGACAGAGAATCCTGTTAATATACATTTCAAAACATTTGCAGCAATAATTTAGGGAATTTATCTAGCCAAACTGGCCTTATCCACATTATAGTTGCCATTTATTTTACCTATTCAGTTACAACTTTACTGTTTGGCTCTGGACAATATAATATTAATATAGTTATACTAGTTAATCGTTTTAGAATATATCATTGTCAAGTAACCACAATAAATCATCCATATGAGTTGTTCCTTTTTTTCAGTTGTGAAAATAATATTTTTTGCCAACACATCATTCATGGATTTACAACATCTGGTAAGGGTTTGCTTTTTCCTCAAAATAACTTAAAGATGCTTATGATCCATGATAAGTTTAAATTCATTTCCATACTTATAAAAAAATTTCAGACTTAAAACTATCATCAAACATTTTCTAATCAAGCTGGCTAAAATTCCTTTTAGTTTTAAATGTCCAAGAGAAACAAATGCTTCTTATTCTCATTATTCTGATAAGTTATTATTTCTCCCCCTACATTCCACTCAAACATGTCTGGTCAGTATTTTTAACTTTGATTAAAATAATTTCTTGATTTTATACTAAAATATGGCTTCTTTCAAACCTTCTAGCTTTTCCAGCAATGATATTTCCCCCTTTTCATTGATATTATGACCTAAGAATTCAATTATTCTGGTGTTCTAGATACCCTTTTTTGCAATTATCTTGACACCAAAACTGTCTAGTTTCCTGCAGAATCTTATCAACCATTGGTCTAGTTTATCTTCTAAATTGTCTATAATCAGTATGTCAGAATAAGAAATGTTACTTATTCTACCTCTTAAGAATTGGAAATTTTAGTCTGAAAAATATTTAGAGTGTTTGTAATGCCATAAAATAACCTATTCTACATAAACACAACCTTGTGAGCTGTTATAGTAAGTTTTTTAGTTGTTTTATTATTTGTTGATATTTGGTAAAAGGTTAATCTTATATATAAAACACAACACATTATTTTACACTTTTAAGATTTGTGATAATTCTTTCTTAATGATTGGGACTGGGTATGTATTTTTCTTTAAATTTCTTATTAATAATATCTTTTATTTTTTTCTCTCAGATCATATAGTTTTTTAAGCCTACAATTTGGCTTGGCTCCACTATAAACAGGTAATCTACTAGAAAAGTATTTATTACTTTCTTTTGCATATTAAATTAGAATTTCTTCCATAATATTAATTTTCTTCATTAATTTTTCATTCCTAGGAATTTGAATTATCCCCTATTTATTATAGTGTTAATATATAGTTGTAGTTCAGTTCTTTGTTATATATTTAGTTTAACTGGAATCTTAGCAACCCATAGTATTTTTACTTCATTTCCATTTATATCTTTGGCAAAAAACATTTGAGTTACTTAAATGTGGACTTATTCATTTCTGGGTATGATTTTTCCTATATATAAATAGGTATTAAAATTTGCTCTACCTGATATTTTTTCTTTATCCTTCTGTTATCAATTTAACTCCCATTCTCCTTATTTTGCAAAATCTCTCTAAGTGGTTTTAAAATGAATTCTTTGATATCACCAGTTTGATGCATGATGATTTTATAAATATCCTTCTCTTCTTCATATCATCTCTATAAAAATCTTTTAGTGTTAGCAATTGTTGACAAAGTTGGCCCTTTGCTATTCTCATAGAAATTATTCTAGTAATGCATTATCTAAAAAATTCTCATAGTCAGGATGGTGCAATTTAAGTTGCAACTGCTTAAACATATTCTACAAAAATGTAAAAAACAATTGAAAGACAATCAGTGATGTCTCCACAATCTCCATAGAATGCAAACTACTCTGGGACAGTTTGAGAACACACAGGCTTTGTTATCCATAACTTCAGACTAAATTTACCAGAAAATCCAATTTTCTAGCCAATAAATAAGGCATAATATTGATGTTACCTATTAACTATAACTTCATCAACTGCACACCACATACACCTCCAGAACAAATATCTAATATTCTGAATCTTGGCCCACAATTCATTGGTGGTTCTTGGTAGCACCCTATTAGAGATTTAGTGGTGAAATTAAAACAACTTTCAATGATAACCCCTCAATACTAATGCATCATTGGTCAAATTGTGCAGATTTTTTTTTTCTTTTTTTTTTCCTCATGTGTCATAGCATCAGCCGGGAAGCGAACCTGCTAACCCGGGACAACTGCTTGTAAAGCAGCTGTCACTGACCTCTCAACCACCAATGCTTGACAATTGTGCAGATTTTCACCTCCAAACATATAACATGTAAAAACAGGAAGTGATCCAATAGAATTGCTGCCACCAAACACTATTTCCATGACAATAATATTACATGTATAAAAAATAAAGTCCAGTGCTTTGTAAATAAATATCACATGATTACCATTTCTTATGCTTGCTCATAACTGTTATTAAAACAGGTAAAACTCTCTATATGTATTGCCACTCAGTGAAAGCCAGAATAATAATGGATGTCAGATAGAGATTTTATGCACACCTTCTGGCATCCATTGATTACTCTGGCTTTCACTGAGTGGCAATATGTATAGAGAGTTTTTCCAGTGCTTTGTGCTTATATCGAAACAAGACTTTATCACCAAAATAAACATGCAGATTCTAAAGTTTAAATTTATATCTATAGCTGTCTACAATATGAAATGGCAAGAAGTTAAATTTATTTCTTTGGTCCTTTGAAAATATTGCAATGCTGCATTTTCTAAACAAGAATACATCAGTATTTATTCATCTACCTAATTATCAACTTTGGAGGTGCCTATTATTATAAAGCAGCTAAAATGATAAACCAATGGCTGCTCAATGTCCTTGGCTTTAGAAAATATTCTGTCCAATTCTCGTTCTAGTATGTAGAAATGATCAAGAACCCATAGCTGAATCAACAAGACTGCACCACTTCACTTGACATTTCCAAACTATATGACTCAATCCCACATGCCATTTCTAACCAATCACACAAACAAACATCACAATGCACATTCTACAACCACCATAAATTAGATTTTATTACAAATTGTCTAACATGGATCCATAATGATTTTGTGGCTACATTTAACAATGTATATTACAAAGTGAAAGATGGATGGTTCATGGGATTACCAATGAGTGGTATCATTTCTAACATTTTTCTCAATATCACCGAAGAAAGAATCATCCTGATATATCATGCCTCATATTCATCCCTGCTATATACTATATATTCATTATGTTGATGAAATTTTCATCTGTGTACCCAATACAGTAATATCTCAAATCCAATAAAAAATCTCCAACATTAGGTCTCTCATATTAACCCATGAAAATGAATATTGTCTCAACAGTATTAAATACCTGGATCACTACATATAATGCAATTTACCCACATTAAAGTACAAAGTGATTATTAAACCAATACAGGTACATTGTTTCATCCACCCTGACTCTCTCACACTGTGGTCCCACAGACTTGCAGGTCTTAAAGCCTTTCTACATTGCAACTGTCATTTATGCATGTTGAATTGGACAGGAAGGACAATATCAGTAAATGCATATCTGAACTGCATAATGTTAAATGTAAAGACTCTCTATTTCTACAAACCATCAGAAGCTTTTATCATAAAACACAATATCCACTACCCCCCTATCAACTTTAAATCCTGGATGTCCCTTCTCTATAAACCTACTATAACCCTCTATATTACTTCCACCATCAAATTGCTAACACTCTTTCATTGCATTGACTTCTCAACAATGCAAAAAATACCTTACCAACTGATCTCCACTCCCAAGTTGTTTATATGTTCATATACTAGGAACCCATCTGCCACTCCATCTATTATGATGAATCTTAGGCAAACTTACCTATACATATAGACAGCATAACATACCAATGTAATAAATCTAAACAAACACAGCCATATACTCAATATTGTTTGAGAATTTCTCTACAATTCATCATAACTTTGTTCCTTCATCGGTCAACATAGTGTGCACTGAATGCAATGACATCAAATTAAAAAGGCATGGCATATCTCAAGTCGCAAAAACTTTATCAAGAGAAAAGAATCATGCTTACTCCTCTCTAAGAGATGGCCTATTTTCCCATCTTAAATTTTATATTTCAATTTCAAGTAAATTAGCAGTAACAGCATATATATATATATATTTATGTCCACTCCCAACTTATATTATGTCTATGACTTGTAGGAGTTGAAAGTTGGCTGTTTAAAAAAAATTTTATTTTATGAAAGCTTTTCTCTTTACTTTCTTCATATAGCTATTATTAAATTAAGAGTTTAATAACTCTTAAGCACCATATTCCATCTGGTTGATAAATTAGTTTCACTCTGAATTGCCTACAATGTTGACAAAGATATGCTTATAAACATCAAAGCTGCCAAAAATTGGATTCATTCTATTCTTGATATTTTGTTCAATATTTAGAGAAGTCTAAGCATCAGTATTTTCCCTGAAGCTATCATTAAACCATTTCTTCAATATGTGTATTTTTTAATTTATAAATAATGGTATATATTCTTTTAAAATAATTCTAATGGCTTTATTACTCAAGAGTTCCTAAGAAGTTTGATTGACAGAACTGCAAGTGCCAGAATTGATCCTGAGACCACCCGATTCCAAGCTGGAAGCTTTTACCAACTGCATCAAACCATGCATGGATATATTCTTTTATGACAACAGGTAGAATGTTATGACTAGTATTAAATCATAAACTGAGCTGCACAATCTAAACAGTTAAGCAATTAGAAATTGCACTCTCCTTTGAAGTTAGTCATATATCTTTTGATTACACTATTGCTGGACATATATGTATATGTTTATATAAAAATGTTAAATAACTTTTAGATAACCTGCTTCATATCAAAGATTTCTCTAACAGCTGTATAAAGAATGGGTGCTAAAGAAGTACTTCCCAAAGCTTATTTAATGCAATGTATGCTTTTCTTCTTTACTTAACATCAGCTAAGTAGCCATCTTTATAATTAATTTTTTATAGGTAGCTTAATTGACTACTTAAAAAACAACTTGTGCCTGTTTACAGCTTGAATAATTTCCAAGTTTACTCAGCCTACATTTAACACCAAGCCGTTGACATAGCAGATAGATGCATCAGCTATGATGTCACTAAGACATATATATTATAAAAGTAAAATAAAAATAATTAGAAAAAAAAAGGTTTAAAGAAAGGTGGGAATTATACATTACCCAATCTTCCCAGCTTCCTTTGGGATTTTCTCGTATAACTGGCTCTAATCTATCCAGAAGTGTTTGGCAGGCATTCTGTGAACATTTAATTGAATTTATCATTTGATATAAAAAAATATAATTAATTGTAAGAATATTCCAGTCATTGACTTACCAAAACAGCAGCACAATTTAAATCAGATCCTACAGAAGCAGCTGTTGATGAGGCATTAGGAACTTTGTCAGTACTAGTTTCGATGACATGGATATAAGAATCCGGAATATGAAGAGTTCGTGATGCAACCTATGATAAATATATATATAAATACATGCAAAAGCATTTCTCACCATAGTAACCATAAAATATTATTATTCTTAGATATTTAATCAAATTCACTAAGCCATATGTGGTGATAATTGGTTAAACTTTATATTTCTTTATGTTTTTAGTTACTCGATTTCAAAATAAAATAAACAAATTTTATTTGATAAACCTTTACAAAGTTGTTAATCCAATCGTAAGGTAAAGATTTATTAATGTTATATTATAAATTCATTAATCATATTTTTTCTTACAGAGCTAAAAAGCTACACTGTTTTGAACAAGATAAATTTAATTATCTCTACTATATAATCATGTTTTATACAACAAATGGTAAAAAAAAAAAATGTCTAAAATACAGTATACAGATTTTGAGATTAATTTATTAAGAAAAAAGAAAGTTTTATTTCAAAAATGTCACTAAATCTTCCATTTCCTTTATTTTGTTATAAAAGTGAATACAAATATAATTTCTAAACTTTACTTCAAACACTTTTTATCAAAAAAATTTTATTGTATATATATAAAGACACACAATTTGACATTTTGACTGTTCTACACTCTTTCTCGGAGCTATAATATAATAAAAACTTTTCAGAATTCATTTTCTTAATCTTCTATAGACATGGTAAACAGTAACTTCTGAAATTATAGTATTGTATTTTCAGATAGAAGTTATATTTTATAATATCTGAGGCAAACATAGGTCAATGGGCTATTAATTTAAACAATAGAAATAAATATAGCTTGATAAGAATTAATAACTTGTCAATTATTTACTTATATTAGAGACTTACATAATAATTCAATAAGTTTCCTAAGTATATGAGAACAGATCTCTTCACCTTACTCTAGAAAAATAGTATAAGCTTGAATAATTCATGGGCTTCATGTGATATAGCTATAATATACCCATCTTCTCTAGAATAAAGTGGAAAAAATATAGTCTTGGAAACATATAAGAAAGTCATTTAATATTACTTTCATATGTGGTATTGGTCAGTTCCTGATTATTTATAACTGACTCATCTAATTCATTCTTTATTGTCTGACTTTGAACTGCTTCTAATAATGGGTGATTTTATAAATCTACTTTTCTGCAGTTTTTTCTCAATTGTAATAAACATGCTATAGTTTCTTATGTCTTGAAGGTGCACTGCTTCATGTATGACTTTTTTTGAAGGCAAAGAATATTCATTTAATAACCAGGATTGAAGTATTTTTATTTATGTCTAGTTAATGCAGTTTTCAGTGTACATATTTCTGAAGAATCACAGGAAAATGAAAATGTTGCACTTGGTCCAATAATATGATAGTTTGTTAAACCATTAAGCATCACATGATCACATTTCCTATACTAGCACATAAGGTGGCAATTCTGTATGGAGAGTTTTGCTCTGTTTATCAACAATTAATGTGCTAGTATAGGAAATGTGATCATGTGATGCTTAATGGTTTAACACCAATCCTGCCTAATAGGATAGTGGTGGCTATGGTTGTAAAAGAGCCAAAGACACCAAAATGTATGGGTGCTGAACTGTGTTCAGACCCATATGACTATATAAGCTATTGAGCTTAGATTGAAAATATTTTTTGTGTTTTCAATTTCATTCTCATAGTTTTGTAGTTAAGTAGATATAAAAGGTGGTTGCTAGAGGGTTGCATTAGATCCTAAGATCTAGATGCAGTGCTCTCAGATCCAAAGCTTCTCACTGACGAAGGCCACAAGCCAGAAACTAGTCTGGGGATATTGGATGAGTAGGCATTAGATAGGGATTTTATGCACAAGCCTTCTGGCATCCATTGATTACTCTGTTTAGCACAGGTGGCAATACTATATGGAGAGTTTTGCTCTGTTTATGATAGTTTTCATATTGATATACCAATATGAAGATATTTTTGGATATTTTAATTTTATGACTTAATTTTTCCAATAAATATAGCATTAGTAGTAACGTTTTAATGCTTTTAAAGAAAATTACAAATGTGTTATAACAGAAAAGAAACATTAAAATATGTCTAATGAAACATTTTTTAAAACACAATTTTTACATATAGCAGTATTTGTTTTCTAAAAAGAATTTTTTATCCTAACAACACACACACAAATTATCATCATAAACTTTCAGATGAACACTATATATGTAATTTAACAGACTGATATCTACAACCATAAATTTCAAATCAAATCAGTGTTCTCTCTAATAATATATTTTTAATGAATTATTCAAACTTCCTTTTATAAGAATCTCAAAAGATCATCAAGAAAAAAAAGATTTTCAATGATACAGACCACTAAAATTACACGATTCGGCTTCTTAAGAGTTTTTATTTGTTATTCAATAATGCATCTTTATATAATTCATAAATAGGTGATGTAATACTGTATAATTTTATTTATATACTTCTAATTTAGTATTTGCAATAATAACTATTTATTCTTGTTTTTATTTTATAATATCAATAAAATCAATCTTAAAACTGGTCAGTAATGCGGTAGTTAGTGTAGGTGGTATCTGCAGTGATGATGTGCATTGTATTATTGGATGAATAAATTATTGCTGATGCTATTGATATTTTTTTCCTTGTAATTTTTACTAAAAATCTTTAATCTATGCAATTTTCTTTAGTTTTATTTATCTAAGTCATATAATACATTTAATAATTATATATTCATGCTTTTATTTTTAACTATCAAGAAATCTATTTTGCAATTAAAAAAAAGTATACGTATTATAATTGATTTTATGACAACATTAGTTAATACTAGGGGTTTTATTGCACGCTTACAAAGTTAAGTTTCTTCACTCAGTCTTAAAAAAAATTATTTAATATTTCTGAAAAAAAAAAAGATGTTTAAAATTTAATTTTAAATTATACAAATTTAATTATGTGGAATTCATAAAAAAAAATTCGGTACATGATTTCGGCTCTGACAGTTTCTTCATTATTAAGTTTTCCTGTATGAAGGTATTTTTCACTTCATAAATTGAATTAATAATTCTGGAAACTTTCGATGTAAAACTGTTCACGTGAAAAGTAGTGTTTTATTAGCTACAAGCTTGGACTATAATGCAATGGCTATTCTAATCAATGCAACAATTTATGTTTTTTTATTAAATAAAATCCTTGTTTCTACTTCATTTTCGAATAGTAAGTTACAAATTGCGCATTACGCAAACAAGTGAAGCTCAATATTAAGAGAATTATAAGGCTAAGCGCTTTCTGGAACCTTTAGTTCCCATGTTCATAGCATCTCCCACAACTCAAGCCAACACCTCCAAGAGAGGCTATGATTATGGGAACTAAAGGTTCCCGAAAGCGCTCAGCCTTATAATTCTCTTAATATTGAGTTTTTTTTTATTAATTAAATCAATTTTTTGAATTAATACTCTATATACACAAAATGTTTTTCTGCCTCCATCAGGTATAAAACATTTTCATAAATTTAAACTGATTACTGGTGATCTAGCTAAAAGTTGATTATTATTAAGACCTCATAGCAAATTGTTACTAATATTGTCAAATGCAAATTATTCAAATTATCTTATGGCACACACCTTACAAATTTGGAAGTGGTTACAACTCATAAAAGTCAACGCCTGTTACTCTTGTCTTTATATATATATATTTCAAAATACCCCCTAAACTTAATGGGGAAAAAAATCTTGTAAAATAGAAAATTTTATTTAAAAAATAAAAATATACATTATAAAGAAAACTCTTAGAAATTAATATAATTGAAAAATAATCACATAAATTCAATATAGAAAATCCCAAAAATAAAAATGTGATTTGAAAATTAACCATTGTTTTCCAAGAAAATAGCAGCAAAATAATGTTAACAATACCGTTTTTATATAAAGTTATTTTAATTAAATTTTATGAAAAATTAAGTTGTTAAAATCTTAAGAGGGAAAAAGAATAAAGTAAAATTATATGTTTATATATATGATATAAAAAATTGTAGTAAAAAATTAAATGTAATATTTAGAAAGTTGTTGGATTAAATGTTTGGTCTTAATTAGTTATTTCAAGCTATGTTAAAGTAATTAAGCAACAGGGGTATTACAATCATTGCTAATATTTATTTGCCATACTTTTACACATACGCACATATCATTAAATTATCTATTAATATATATATAGAAGAATCAATACACACATTTAATGAAAATGATGTTTTTTAATAATAATAAAAAAATAATGAATAATTAATATATATATATATTTAATATATTAAATACCCTAAATACTTCCGCACATTCTTTTAAATTCATATAAACAAAGATATAATAAAAGACAAATGACTCCCATAATACATTTCATGCTGGACCAGCACTCACCAGTTGGTCCAGGTCACTACCTCTCATATATGTCTCTATAAAAAGTATTTATCTATAGTAAATTATTACATTTTGAATTACAAGTAACTATTCCATGTTAAGCGTTGTTAGCCGAGAGGTCATCGCAGTCGCCTTGCAAGCAAGTAGTTGGTTGCAGACGGTTGTGGGTTCGCTTCCCGGCCGATGCTATGACATATGAAAAAAAAAGTAACTACTCCATGCTCATCTTTGATATCATCCACTTCAGATAAATACAATAATGATTATTACTAATCTTTTACTAAACTAGAGATTGCCTCTACAGTAACGATTATTATTAATCATTACTAAACTAGAGATTGTCTCTAGCACAGATATAAATTTTAAATCTCAGTTAAAGAGTAATATATCCATTTTTTTAATTAATCACACACACACATGGAGTTTTTTCCATTTCTCTTTCCCAGGTGTAATATCGATGTTACACATGAAAGAGATTAAATATGAAAAACTTCATGTGAGTGCGTGCTTAATTTTAAAATAAATAAATTTGTATATATTAATCTTTAACTGAGGTTTAAAATTTATATCTGTGCTAGAGACAATGTGATTAATAATAATCGCTATTGTATTTATCTGAAGTGGATGATGTCAAAGATGTGGGTGGAGTGAGTTTGACACTTGTAATTCAAAATGTAATATATATATTTTTCTTTATAAATAATCGAAGTTATCACTGAAAAAAACTCTTGAACAATAGGAATTTACAACTATATTTAAAAGTATAGTAATATGCATTGTGTAAAATGCATAAAAGAATCTGTTTTTATTATTTACTTAAACTTAAAAATATATGTTTGTGCGAATGTATATATTTAGTTTTATTTTACGAACAGTATATAGATGTATATATTAGAACTAATGGCATATATGTGCTACAATTGTTAAATTACAATATTAAATTCAGTAAGAAATAAAAGTATTATACATAAAAAAAAATCATTTAAAAATTATAACACCTAAAAAATATTCAGAAAATACTCCAATAGAGGTAGGCAAAAAAAAAATTTAGCAAATTGTCTCTTACTTTTTAAGTTGAAATGTTTCTTGAAAGTAAATAAAATTAATAGATAAATAAATGACTTTCTCATATACTTATTCATATGCTTCCAAAAGACATTGGGAAACATATGAGGAAATTAGGGAATATTGGTATTAATTTTCATAACTAAAAGGTTAGATAGCCCTACAATTATCATAAAACTGATCTCTCTAAAATATAAACTGATATAGTGTCAAATCTATATAACTATGCAAGTGATTTAACTTGGGTTCAAATTTTTTTTTTTTTAATTTTAGGATATTGAATTAATATATAAAAAAGTAATTTTTAGATTTGTAAGTGCATTAGCTCTAGCTTTGAATTCTAGTTTTCACGCACAAAGCAAGAACCAGAAACTGAACATGAGATAGGGATTTTTTTGGTACTACATTATCTACTATCCAGTGATTACTTGATGTTGGTAAATTGCTCTAATGTGAAATGAAGATAACTGCTCTTAAAATGATAAATTAATAATTTCAACAATAAATAATTTAAATACATATATTTATATGCTTTTGATTTGTAAATTATGCTTCTATAAGCATTTTTTCAGTGATTAAAACATTGGACCATCAAGGGATAGACCCAGGATAATGTCATATTCTGAATAATATTTATAAAAATGCAACAGCAATAATTAGATTGCATAATGATACTAAAATGATTAACATTGAGAATGGTGCATAACAGGATGACTCCATATCTCTGAAACTTTTTACAGAAATTTTGCAAAAAGTGTTTTCAGAATTAAACTGGAAAATTAAGGGAATAAAAGTAAATGGAGATTATTTAAGTCATCTAAATTTTGCAGATGATGTAGTTATTTTACAAATAATACTTTGGAGTTTCAGGAAATGTTGCAAAAGTTATCAGATGAAAGTAAGAAAGTAGGATTAAAAGTAAATGTTAAAAAAAACTAATGTTCAATGGATTTTCTCAAAAAGAAGAAAATAAAGATTGATTATGATGATTTAAAAGAAGTTAAAAACTGTACATATCTTGCTCAGATTATTACCACAGATGGAAACATAATGGATAAAATTAATCATAGAATTAAACTTGTTTGAAGTGTTTTTGGTAGAAATAACTTAATATTTAAAGGAAATATGCCTATGTGTTTGAGAAGGAAGGCTTTTAATACTAGTTCTTACTTATGAATCTCAGACTTGGACACTTAACAGAAGAGCAATACAGAGATTTCAGATCACTGAAAGAGGTATGGAGAAATGCATGTTAGGAGTAACAATAAGATATTGAAAATGAAATACATGAGTGAGAGAACAAACAGGGGTTACTGACATCATTGAAAGAATGAAGAGACTGAAGTGGAATTGGGCTGGACATATTGCTAGAAGATACAATGTATGGACATTTGAAATCTTAAACTGGATTCCAAAAGATTGTATAAGACCTAAAAAGAGACTACATGTGAGAAGGATGAATGAAATAAGAAGTGTGCTGGGATGTTGTGGAGAAGAAAGACTAGAGATCAGAGAAGATAAATTGAACTTGGAGAGACCTTCATCTTGCAGTGGATTGATAATGATGGAAAATAATGATGATGCTGATGATGATACTCATTCACATATATACTAAATGTTAATATTATTTTTATTTACTTTAAATATTAAAATGAATTATTGGCATTTATAAGATATTACAAATGTATATATAAATGTTTATTTTACATAAAGTTGTAGGATATAAATGTGTATATATTGTCGCATGTAGAACATCTATATAAAAATAATAGTAAAAAAAGGAAATAAATTATACAGTTTTTTATAATAATAGAGAAAGCAATATATACGTATATGTGTATGACCATTGCCTGGTCCATAAACACTGCAATGCTGCAGCATCCCCAGAAAAAGTACAGAAATTACTTTTTTTTTCTCATGTGTCATAGCATCAGCCAGGAAGCGAACCCACTAACCTGGGACAACTGCATGTAAAGCAGCCATCACTGACCTCTCGACCAACAATGCTTGACAAAATTACTTTGTGCTTAAAAATACCAGTAATATATAACAATCATTCAATATATTGCAAAATTATTATATAAATACAACTAATTAAACCATTTTTAAAAAGAATTATTTTAACATTATGCTTGGGATTCTATTCAAAGACACTGCTAATTATAGCACTACCAAAAATATCATAGTAGGGAATTTCAGTAACTTCAGTTGAGATTTGTTTGTCTATGAATGCATGAAACTAGAACCATTGGAGCTATCCATTGCAGCAGTGTCAGTAGTTATTTGAGAGTGATCTGTTTATCTTTTCTAGTTTCTCTTCAGAACGAATAAATTTTTCATTTAGGATGAGCAATAAAATATTCTGTTTTTTCTTGTAAACAATATTTATAAATTAACATATATATATATTATAGAAAACTATAACAAAATAAAAGAAATGCTATTTTAAATATTTATCATGATGAGCGTTAGTATTACATTTGTAAAAAATCGCAATTTCCCAAAACTGAAATAAAAAGTAAAGGTTGATCTACTCCAGATATTATTTGTCAAACAGCACTTAGTAAAAACAAAAAATACATTATATTTTTTAACAATGATTGGTATGCAAAAATAAAATGGTTATGTGGTTGTAAAATTAGAAATGCTCTGTTTTGATTTCTTTGCTTACCTTTTGGCAGCAATGCTGTAATAAAGCAATACTGTTTAAAAATGTCATGGACCATCACTGTGTATAATATTAATGTACATATGCTTGCATATACAATTAATATAATGCAAATGTTTAATCACAAATTTAAAAAAATCTGCTGCAAAATTTGAAGTAAAAAAAGAATAAAATACATTTTATTATATATTAAAGTAATTTAAAAATAAGAATATTAAATTGGACATATTTATTACAGTTAAACAATAGCCATTGTTATAACAATAATTAAAACAACTAAGAGAAATAATTCTATTTGTGAAAGCATCAATATGTAATAAATAATACAGTAATACTAAAAAAGACAACATTAATATTAATTAATCCATTGTGTCTAATATGTACTAATAATAGATTTTCATGATTACATTAAACAGAATTTTATAATTTGAATAGCTTATTACAAAAAAATTAACATCAACAAGAATAAAATTATTTCAATAAATAATCATAGGAGAGAAAAAAGCAAAGAATAATGTAATATGTGAATATATGTAGAAATGTAATAACTTATATCTAAACTTGTCACTATATACTGAAAAGGCTTTTTTTTTTTAAAAAAAAAAAAGTTTTATATTAACAAATAATACCTGTATGATTTTTGTGTGTAACCCTTGACCCATTTCCATTCCACCATGTGATACTAAAACTGAACCATCCAAATAAATATGAACTAATGCACCACCCTAAAATAATATATAATTTTATAACTTTATTATCAAAACAAATATATTACTAATGTATCCATATAATTCTATAATTAAAAATCACTTCTTTTCTTTTCAAAAACTTTATTTGATGTATATATATAAACAAACTTCACATAATAAAAACAAAAATAATCAAAAACAATATAAAGCATATAAACCCCATAAAATTTAAAAATAAATAAAATACATTAAAATCAATTAAATTAAAAACACAAAACATACACCACACTTACTTGACTCCCTTCTCAAAAAACTTTCCCTTTTTACATTTTTTATCTAAAAAACCAATTGTTACAATAAAAAACTTATTTCCTTTTTCTTTCTTATATACTTCAAAAATGAATTTATTTCCAAAAATAATTCTTTATTTTTGTCTTATCCAATTCTATTTAAAACAAGTTTATATCTTTTTATATATAAACTCTCTTTTACCATTCTTTCTTTATACAATCTAACCCCCTCCAACATTTTAATCTTAAAATCTGTATGTCCAATTTCCTTACTATGTATATTTACATTAGAATTCCTATCTCTCAAATGCTGTTTCAATCTTGTTTTTATTATGTGAAGTTTGTTTATAATGTAATGTTTAGTCGAAACGTTGGAAATAAGTGGATATATATATATACATCAAATAAAGTTTTTGAAAAGAAAAGAAGTGATTTTTAATTATAGAATTATATGGCTATATGTACTGTATATTTTTGAAAAGAAAAAAGGATTGAGTCGTGATTAGAAACAGAAGTAAATCGATTTATTACTAATGTAATACAAAAATTTACAAAGTGTAACACTATACATTTTTATTTAGAACATACATTTATATACATATCAACAACATTATAAAATAATCCTAAAGACAGCAAAAAAACTAAAGAAATGATTTTCACCTTTAAAAAAACATAAACATGTTCACTTTTGATATTTAATTTGCTTGTCATAATATTTGAATGGTTTATCTAAACTCAAGATCATATTTTATATTTTTAAAAGTCAGGAACCATTTATTATCACTACATGTTCATGCCTGAAGATTAAAAGAAAAATTAAAAATGGTGTTGCTGTCAATCCCACTTGACGGAGCTGTATACTATTTAATATTGACCAAAAAAATAATAATTGATAAAAAATAACCCCATTTATTCTTAAATTTACTAATACCATAGCAAATAAAAGAAAATCATTTTATTTTGGGATAAAAATAATTTATTTTACAAAACAATATCAATTATTTAATAAATAAATACACTTTTTGGCCACCATGCTTCTTTGTGATTTTTCAGATTGTAGGGGGGGGGGTCTCTTGATCGAATTTTCATAGTTTTTTTGGTTTTATTATTTGAATTTTTTAGCATTTTCTTGTATTTTTTTTATACTTTGTAGTTTTTGATGGATTTGCTGTACATATTTTGCCTTAGGCATTTTTATTTGTAGATTTTCAGGCGTTTTCATAAAAAAATTTATCACTTGCCATTTTCAGGCCAGTTGTTGATGGTGTCGCAGCGCCATCTGATGGCAGCAGTATAGTCTCCAAAGTACAACCAAAGAAATAAAACAAAAACAGAGCAACTCCATTTTTTAGATATAATTTATTTTAAAAATATATATATAAAAAAGGTAAAGAACAGTCTAATATATAAAATAATACTATTTATTTAAAAAATAAATAGATATAATAGATAATGATTGGGAAGTAACTTGCACTTTTCCACACAAAAATAAAACCAAAAAAAAAAAAAAAAATGGGAAGAAAATGCAATATGTTTGAAATATGAAAATAATATTATTTATTCAGAAAACGAATGTATAAGTAATATAATTTTGTAATTCACAATGCAATATGTTCAAAAATAAAAATGTAAAAATAATTTATTTTAAAACTGAATCTTATTATGTACAAAAAGTAGTGAGAATATCATTGAGGAATGCAATGAAAAGGCCATCAATCATATCTTGCTGAGAATTTTCCAGCATATGTCATCTAGATATGATTGAAAATGTTTGCAAAAAGTCTTATTGTTTTTAATTTTTGCACTTGCCAGAACCATTTTATGCATGGTATGAGGACTCCTTATGATTGACATAAAAGTGTCAATGCTCCAATAAAAATATTTTAACAATATTTAAAAGTAAAATGTATGATTGATGAAAAATGTTACTTTCAGATTTAAAATAACTAAAACATAACCAAATTATACTTGGTCAAGTACTATAATCACTTCTAATGTTATAGCATCAACCAGCATAAAGCATGAGAATAGTGATACTCAAAGTTTCTTTATTAAAAGAATGTTTTTGCACTTCTTTTGATTAACATAAATAATTTTACCTACTTTTTGGATTTAAAATATTTGGTGTGTTCTTCATTTTTTAATTTAATTTTTTTGTCATTGAATAATAACAGTTTAGGTTAAATAACTGTTTTTGCTAAACGTAAATAATTTCACCAGTTTTGTGGATTTGATTTTATTAACATTAATCATTAGATGGAAGAAATGCTTTTTTGGATTTTAATTTCTTATATCATCATCATTGTCAATTATTAACAAACCATTGCAGGATGCAAGTCTCTCCAAGTTTAATCCATTTTCTCCAATCTTGAGCCTTTCTTCTCCACATCACCTCTGCACACTTTCTTATTTCATCCATCCATCTCACACATGGTCTCTTCCTGGATCTTTTATGATCTCTTTGAATCCTGTTCAAGATTTCAATTGTCCATTTATTATTATTTCTTCTAGCAATATGTCCAGCCCAACTCCACTTCAGTTTTTTAATTCTTTCAATGATGTCAGTAATATCTGTTTGTTCTTTTACCCATATATTGCATTTTCAATCTCTTCTTGTTACTCCTTTAAGTCTCTGTATTGCTCTTCTATTAAGTATCCAAGCCTCAGATCTATAAGTAAGAACTGGTAAAACACATTTACTAAAAACCTCCCTTTTCAAATTTAGTATTAAGTTGTTTCTATCAAAAGTACTCCAACTAAGTTGAATTCTATGACCAAGGTATTTGTAATTGTTAACTTCTTCTAACTCATCATAATCAATCTTTATTTTTATCTTTTGAAAATATCCATTGAACATTACTTGAGTCTTTTTAACATTTACCTTTAGTCCTACTTTTTTACTTTTATCTGATAACTCCTGTAACATATCCCAAAGCTCTAAAGCACTATTTGAAAAAAACAACTATATTATCTGCAAAATCTAAATGACCCAAATAACCTCCATCTACTTTTACTCCTTTAGTTTCCCATTTTAATCCAGAAAATACATCTTGCAAAACTGCTATAAAAAGTTTTGGAGATATGGAATCACCCTGTCTTATATCCTTCTCAATAGTAACCTTCCTAGTATTATTATGTAATTTAATTGTTGCTGTTGCATTTTTATAAATATTTTTCAGAATATGACAATATCCTGGGTCTATATCACTGAAAAAAATGCTTATAAAATCAATTGCCTTTTCATAATCTACAAATCGAAAGCATAGTGGCAACTCATATTGATTGGTCATTTCTATAACTTCTCTCAATATCTGGATATAATCTACTGTACTAAAACCACTTTTAAATCCAGCTTGTTCTCTTGTTTGGTTGAAATCCAATGTTCTCTGTAGGCAAGTTATTTACCACCTTTTAAAAATATTAATATTAACAATCCATTCTTCCAATCATCTGGCACATCTTTATCATTTAGACATTTAGTATATATAACTTTGCCAAAAAAAATTATACTTCTTCATCTGCTTCTTTTAATATATTGATTACAATTCCATCATTATCTGGAGCTTTTTCTTTCTTCATAAATTTAATTACATGACTCACTTCTTCATTTAAAATTCTGGACAATTCAGAAGATATAATAGATGTAGGAGGTACTTGTTCTTTATTACTATATAATTCTTGATAGAACACTTCTACCCATTTCATGATGTCATCTCTCTTTTTAGTAATAGTTCCATCTTTTTTTCTTATTGCAGATATAAGTTTCTTACCAATACCAAAATGTTGTTTTACACTCTTGAGACTTTTACTCTCTACAGCTTTCCTTTCTAATTCACAGTTATATTTTCTTATATCATTATCAACTCTTTTTTGCACTATTTTACAAAATTCCTATATCCAATCCTTCTTAATGCATCATTTTTATGTATCTTCATATTCCTTCTTTTCTTCATAAATTATCTAGTTTCAGTAGAAATTTTATTGGTCAATTGCTGCTTTTTTCTACCAGCTATCTTTGTTGGAATTTTTAGAAGTGTGTCAGTTATTTTCTTATTAATTTCATTCAAATCTGAATCATGTTCAAAATCTACTAATACTTGAAACCGATTTGCAAGTTTTAATTTAAATTCAATAGAATGTTTCTAAAGATGAGGAATATCAATTGTAAATATTGTTTTTCTTAATAAATTTTGTCTCTTTAGTTTTGCATTATTTTACATCTTACTAATTGATGATCACTTCCTGGGTTGAATTTATTAAGAATATTACAATCTTGAAATATGTATTTTTTGTTCATTAAAATATAATACAATTCTGCTGTACCTTCATTTGGATGCTTCCATGTCCATTTTCTTTTAACATTTTTTTAAAAAATAAATAAATCATAATATAGAGTTGTTTTTCTCTGAAAACTCCATAAGTCTATGTCCTATCTCATTTCTATTACCATAAAAAAATTTACCTCCAGAACATTCATCTTTCATTTGTTTACCAATTCTAACATTAAAGTCTCCTATAATAATTTTAAAATGTTGTTTAGTCTGATCAAAAGCATTTTGTATATCCATATAAAAATCTTCTATTATTTCATCATTATGGGAACTTGTTGGGTCATAAACCTAAATTATCTGCATTTGGTATCTGCTATTAAGTTGAATAACTAATCTTTCCACTCTGAACTGATACACCATCAATCTCCACAATTTGTATAATGAATCCTACTCCACTTGTACTTCCTTATTATAGTACAGTACATGTCCACTTTTAAAATCAATTGCCTCTTCATTTTTTCTTCTAACTTCACAAAGTCCAATAATGTCCCATTTAATATAAGAACAGTTCTTCCAATTTTTACAATCTTCCTTTACTTGAAAGTGATCTGCAGTTGTAAGTACCTAAATAAAAAGTCATCATCAAATGGCAACCTGCATTAACAATCAGGGGATTCATAGCATCCTCCATCTTTGGCCACCAACCATTGCCTTGGCTGGTGACTTTACAGCTTCCTGGGAATAAGGGCTATGATTTATTTTTGTCTGTCATGATTCTATATATCTATTAAAAAAAGTTTTCATTCACACACATATTCATTCTGCCTTATCAGGCAATTGAGAAGAAAGACCATGGGGTTTCTTGTTCTTAAACATAGAGGTAAAAAGCCAGTAAATTCACCATGCTGACTAATGCTTTTTGTTGAGCAGAAAATGAATATTTACACAGTAATAACATCTGCAATAACAAGAGCATAAGGAGTGGACATTATGAATTTGCCCTGCACGGTTCCTTTAAGGCCTCCAAGAAAAATGAAATTGTCTCCTTCCATTTAACAGCATATGTATATATATATATCTTGACACTCTACTATAATTTATATTAATATAAAAATACTAAATCAGAGTTTAAATGTTTATTGAATTATTAAACACAAGTATACTTTCGACACTTTCATGTCATATTCATGGTTATGTGGCTGAAAAACAACATGTTTTGCTTATTTGAATATTTTTTTTTCTGGTTCATTATGATCATGAAAGAGAACATGATGATAGCTTTGATCTAAGCCATTTTAATGAAAAGAGAAATGATTTCTTGCACAAAATCAAAGAGGTGTGGCTCATTTCAAAAAAATGAATACATATGAACCAATGAACAAATAGTATTCAAAGCAGTAATAAATGGTTTTTTCAACAAAGTAATCGTGAATATGACATAAAAGCATTGAAAGTATACATGGTGCTAATAATTCAATAAACGTGTTTAAATTCTGATTTAGTATTTACTTTTATATTAGTGTCACAACAGTTGCTATTGTCACTAATTTATTTTTTTCCTCAAATGTTTGCTTTCTAAATAAATTACATTGCTTTCCTGTCTTCAAACATTACTTAATTTACTATTATTATATATTATAATAACTGAAACACAGGCTTATTATATACCTGTGTCTATATATGTAATATATAGGGTATATGAGCACAGACTTTCACATGACTCACCATGCTCCACTCTATCTAATAACACTGATACACTCAAGCACATATATGCTGAAAAGATGAATAAACACCAATATACGTATTTCATGCTAAACCAGCAATCATCAGTTGGTCCAGATTATCATTTCCCACACATATATACTATAAGTGCTGAGATATATATTAAGATAGACAATTTTCATACTTTAATGGACAGACTCCAATCTACTACACACTCCAACTCTTCAACCGTCCACCCAATTGAAAATCTGATGATGGAATGCTCAAAGGCCACCCTGAGGCCGAGATTCTTGTCACACACATGTTGACCTAAGGTCAATATGAACCCCATATGTATTAAATGGATTATGTCCTGTACATGTGGGGTTCAGATTGACCTTAGGTCAACATGGGTGTGACAAGAATCTCGGCTTCAGGGTGGCCTTCAACCTTCAAGCATTCCATCATCAGATTTTCAATTGGGAGGATGGTTGAAGAGTTGGAAGGTGTAGTAGATTGGAGCCTGTTCATTAAAGTATGAACATTGTCTATCTTAATATATATCTGAGCACTTATAGTATATATGTGTGGGAGATGATAATCTGGGCCAACTGATGATTGCTGGTGTAGCATGAAATACGTATATTGGTGATTATTTATCTTTTCAGCATATATGTGCTTGAGGGTATCAGTGTTATTAGATAGAATGGAGCATGGTGAGTCATGTGAAAGTCTGTGCTCATATACCCTATATATTATATTATTATATATTGTAAAATTATATTAATTATAAGTTTATATATTAATATATGCTTGTAGTCATAAATTCCAGACACTATAAATTGAATAATAAATGCATTTGTGTTTCTGTCTACATTTTGTTTATCATCAATGCGCTTATTTGATATTATTTTGTTAAATAAAGTATTTTTAATGCAAAATACATCATTTTCTTGTTTTTATTTAATATACTTTTATATTTGTAAATTTATAATAAATGTGGACATTTTATTTTTTATCAATTAGTTTTACTTTATTCTATATTGATTAGTATGCTTCTCCATAAAGTAGAGGGGAACACACATGCAAAGAGCGACTTCATATATATTGTAACGGAATATATGCCGTTACAGCGACTTCATATATATTGTAACGGAATATATGCCGTTACATTATTTTAAAATGAAAATAAAAAGATCGTAAATAAAAATTGATTTATTAAAAAGAAAAACTTAAAAACTGAAAATTAAAAGTTGTTTAATATATATAGATCGCATGATGGACAACTTTAAAAACTTTTAAAAAATAAAAATATTTGAAAGTAATTTTTTTGTAAAAAAGTAAAGATATAAAGATTGATATTTTAAAAATAGAAATAATGTTGATTTCTATAGTCTTAGAAAATGGAAATGATTGTCTTATTAATTAAATGATTGTTCAAAAGCAAACTACCTCGTGAGGCATATAAAATAAATTAAATGGTCAGATAAGAGAATACAAAGGAATTAAATGACCAATGCAAACACGAAAATGACAGCACGGACCATAACTGAAACACGAATGGATTAGTGACGTCTTGCTCGTTGAATCTCAAGATCTAATGATAAGAGACTAATAAAAATATAAAAGCCAAATTATTATTATAATTGTTATCTTAGAGCTGACTATGAATAGATCGTTATAACTAGCTATATTGCAGATTTTCATGATGTGGAAGTCTGCAATAAATTTAATTTTCCGGACAAACCAGCTGAGGCCTCTTGATGACAGTTCCTGACCAAATGCATGTTAAGTCGCAGTTTCATTTCAAAGAAGGACAAAATCTACGAAAGTGATCACGAAGATGGACTTCTCAATCTATTAAATCTGTAAAGTATGAACTATTGTGTCTATCTAATAAGAACTTTCCTAAATTGCAAGTAATTAATAACTGAAAATAAGAACTCTTATCTGACTTAAAGAATGCAAATTCAATTATTGATATTTTTTTTATGTAGATGTTTAAACAATCATTTCCATTTCATTTTTTTTTTGTATTATGTTTTAACTAAAATGTATTAAATTTAAAGTTGGGTGTAGATAGCTGCATGGATAAAGATTAATAACTATGTTTAAATTCGTTTATGTTTAATTTAAGGGATTTTAATTTCAGGCTATTTGTTTCGTGGTTGTGTCAGTGCTAGTGGAGAGATATATAGACGTTTATATTAATGTAATGTGAAGCGTGTTTAGCATACAGGGCAACGTGCCCACCTGAATGCATGACCCCAAAGAGGCAGTCATACCGTTGCAATGGTTGCAGATGTATTTCCTGCACCATTAACCCCTTCTAGCTCTATGGACAGGGATTTATAAGTCGGCAGAAAGACCGCTCTCCCCCCATAAGTAGCACTCTTTAAAAATATATATATATACATGATTCCTTAGTCTGACAGATGCACTTTCCTGTTCTAGACACGGATCATTTCCTTCAAATAATATCATGCTGTCAGATGCACATTCCTGTCTGTGTGGTTCTATGCTAGCATCTTCATATTGCATCGATTGCGACTATATATCTGGAAGCAGGCATTGGGTTGACTACGAACTTTTAGTCTGAGATTGAATGAATGTTTTGATAAGTTTTTAAGTGAAAAAAAATCTATGTAGACTATCTATGCTCAACATGCTAAAGTAAAATATAATTTAAATATCCATCTGTGCGATCTATTTAAAATAGTAATTTAAATTTAAAAAAAAAATATTAATGTTAAAATCTAAAAATAAATTTATTCCTCAATTTTAAATGTGCGTTAATAAAAATCTATTTGTGTGTTAATTACTGGCAGTGGCTTCTTTTATTTTATTGTTCTAAATATTTAATATATACTTTGAGAATAGAAATCTATTGAAACTTATAAATGTTTAAAATCTCTGCTACTCTATGAGCTAGTGACCTTGGGCAAACGGTCAGAATAATATATATATAAGAAAATTTTTTGAATCTTAACTTACGTATCTGCCTACTATATAAATTTTTCTAGGTTGAAATGCCTAGATGGCACCCGTGTAATACGGATACGTTTAAGGCTCTTTTCATTGACCGTTAAAATATGTATGAGTATGGGTCATTGGATTATTATTTTTATTGTTACAATTCATAAAATTCAGAATAATATAGTTTTTCTTTATATCAAAAACTATATCCTATTTGACTATGCAAATATGTAATATATTATTTTATATAAAAATATTATGTATGCAGTACACAATATATAATTATTTTATATTTTGGGAAATTTCAAGAGTCTTACTAAAACTGATATACATAGAAATGAAAATGACGTAAAACCAAATAAATATCACGACACTAGCTTATACAATGCTGCTCAGCAGCAAATTCCTCTTTCCTCTTAGCATATTTATGCCACTTGCTAGGTAGGGATTTATTAAGTACTACCATCTAGCATCTGTTGATTTCTAAAACTTGTACTAGGTGGCATAAATGTAATGGGAAAAAAATGAAAATGGCATAACTGTAATTTAATTTTAATTGCATATTGCTGGAAAAGCATGTGTGTGCAATTTAAAAGAATTGTCACTATAATAAAAAGTAATTAAGTGATGGTTATTATAGTGCTGCTCTACTGCAAACATGGACAAAAATATTTTACTGAATTCTACTACATTTGTCCATAGTTAATACAAATCCTTTTTCTCAGAAAAATCTGTTATTCTTTTTATCCCCTAGTGAGAAAGTTCTCCAACTTAACAGAAGCTCTAGGATCTGAATTATTAACAACAAACATTAAATAATGAATACATATACATATTGTAATGGTCTTGCCATTGTCAAATATAATAATCAAAGTTAATTTAGCACAAATTATAATAAGCATATAGATATGAAACATTAGTATTTAATAATTAAATAATCTTTGAGATTTTCACACTCAAATCCAAATAACAGAAATAAAACAAGATAGAAGTAAACATCTAATTTAATTCAATCATAAATCATACTAATAGTCAGACATAGCTATCATATGTCACCTTTCCAGACCATTAATCACTCGTAAATGACTGAAGGGAAATTAGATACTCTATGAATTACAAATTTATATTAGATTAAAAACCAGAGTGCCATCCCAAAGCTGGGAAATCCATAGGAGGATATTCTATACCACCAGTATTATTAAAAACACTAATTCTGTAGAATATGAATTACTATTTCCTTAATTATTATAAATTCAATTTATAATTTAAATAGTAGAACTTATGAGAAGAGAAACAGAAGGTCAGATTAACAACTAGCAAAAAAAAAAAAAATTATTATACAATACAACATATAAAATATTTTAAAACATCATTATATTAAATTACAAAATAATAAGTATTACCATCCTTCAAGTGATTACCCTTTTAAATACCAAATTTTTATCAATGTCTTCAGTTTAAAATCCCCTTTATGTTAAGCTTAACATTTTTTCCTTTGTTTGCTTTTCATTATGGAGTCTATTTTAACATTGAAGACCCTGTAAATCATTCTTGAAAATGTAGAAACAATAATTCTTTTTAATTCATTTAGCTGCTTCAAGTTTTAATTTATTCAGATCATATTTTGTTAAATCATATTTCTTCACCTCCCCAAAACAAATATTCTGTGAGAGGACTTTCAATCAACAATAACTTTGCAAACATAAATTTTTTGCCATAGGTTTAGAAGAACTCAGAAATAACAGTTGAGGTTTGATCACATATAAGACCAAAGATAAATAATCAATTCAGGCTACATTGTAATGAATAAATGGCACACCATGTGAACTAGACATAACATATTATTGTAACCATTTTATAATAATTGTTTTGGTCTATAACTTGGTTGTTTAATAATACAAACTTAAAATTTTATGAGCAGCTAATGATGATTGTAAAGCAAAAAAATAGATTAGAGATGTTGCCAGAATGCTAGCTTGCAATAAAAATTTTAAATCACATTTTATTAAAACTGTCATCCAATAAAAATAAATAAATTGTATTCTATTATTTTTCTAATCATATTTCTTTTAATTTGTTTTATTACTCAGAATAACAGAAAAAAATACTTATTACAGCATAAATCTTTTATAAATTAATATTCTAACAAAATAAATCTTAATTTTTTTTAAAAGAAAAAAAAATCAGATTTCAATTATTTAAACTTTGACTAACTGACCTTTGAACTCTGAACTTTAATCTTAGAGATGATACAAGCAACTTTAAATTTGTAAACAAAAAAATTTTTTTTCTTTTTTTTTCCTCATATGTCATAGCATCGTCCGGGACGTGAACCCACAACCGTTTGTAACCAACTATTTACTTGCAAGGCCGCTGCGATGATCTCTCAGCTAACAACACCTGATTAAATTGTTTTTATTAAAATTGTTACCCAAAGATAACCAGCACTTAAGTACTCTTGTAGTCAATTATGTATCTTGCTTTGCAACCAATACAATATATATATGCTTGATTTTGTATTTGCAAAATATTGTTTATATGTTTGTCTTTTTAAAACATTTACATTTTATTAGCACTTTTTTCTATTTAGGTAATTGTGTCCTGTGTAATTTATTTAGCATGGTATCAGTTCAGTTTAATTGAATGGACTTGTTTTGCTTAATCTGCCACTTAGATGCTTGAACATCACAAATCTTCTGGATAACACACCGTATGATTATTCAATTGCTTAAATAATAACAAAAAAATATTTTAACTATTATCACTTTTTAATATTCATCAAATGTAAGAATAAGTTTTAATTCTAATGAAATAACTATTTATTTATCTTAACAAATTCCTACAAGTTATACTTCTTCAAAGAAAATGAAAGTTTTCAATGCTATAGCATCATGAATATATTTATAATCTTTTTCATCTGCAATAAATATATACTTCAAAAATCCTCAAAACAAAAGCAATTTTAAAATAGTCTAAGTGTATAATATCCAAGCCAGCTTTCCTTATCTTAAAAAAGAATAGAACCATATTTATGGCTTAAGGAATTTAATTTAAACTCATGCACCATATTGTTAATCAATTCAAATTATGTATTGTATTAATTTGATTGCTTCTTGATCTTTGATTCATTATATCATTTGTATTGTTAATAAACTTTGCTTCATTAATTTTTTCTCCCTATCAATTTATTTTTTAACAACTTTTCCTGGCAAAAATATGATAATGCTGTTTACTCATAATTTAAAAATCAGATTTAACATTTATTTGTTTTTTAGTCTTTTAAATAGATGTGAGTTTTGAGAAATATGCATTTGTAAGTCAAATATGACTCATCAAAATAAACAAATAGACAAGCAGGTTCATGTTTTTGATTCATGAATATGAAAGATGAAATAATAAGAATGATAATTAAGGAAGTATGGTTTATTAAAAATATAAATCATATAATACATCAAAGATCAAATATTCAAATTAATGTAATAAAAAATTTGAATGGATAAATAATATAATTACATGAGCTTAAAATTAAAAACAATAAGCCATGAATATGTGACTGTATGCTTCAGAGCTGCAGGAAATGTTGCAAGAGTGATAAAATGAAAGTAGGACTAAAGATAAATGTTAAAAAGATTAAAGTAATGTTTAATCGATTTGCTCAAAATATGAAAATAAAGATTGATTATGATGAATTAGAAGAAGTTAACAGTTATAAATACCTTGGTCAGATTATTAATACAGATGGAAAATAATGGATGAAATTAATCATAGAATTAAACTTGGCTGGAGTGCTTTTTGGTAGAAATAACTTGATACTAAAAGGAAATATGCCTATGTGTTTGAAAAGAAAGATTTTTAACAAATGTGTTTTATCAGTTCTTACTTATGGATCTGAGACTTGGACACTTAATAGAAGAGCAATACAGAGACTCCAGACCACTCAAAGAAGTATGTAGAGATGTATGTTGGGAGTAACAAGAAGAGATCGAAAATGCAATGTATGTGTAAGAGAACAAATAGGTGTTACTGACCTCATTGAAAAAATTAAAAGATTGAAGTGGAGTTGGGCTGGACATATTGCTAGAAGAGATGATAATAGATGGACAATTGAAATCTTAAATTGGATCCCAAGAGATTGTAAAAGACCCAGAAAGAGACCACATGTGAGATGGATGGATAAAATAAGAAAGTGTGCAGGGGTGATGTGGAGAAGGGAAGCTAAAGATCAGAGAAGATGGATTAAACTTGGAGAGACCTTCATCCTGCAGTGGATTGATAATGGTTGATGATGATGATGATGCTAATGAAATTTCTTCTATTTAGAAGATTTTAAAAATTATATATGCAGAGTGATAGAGAGCTGCAGAAAGTTAATCATATTAATACTATCATAAATTTTAAAATATGCATTGGTTATGTACAATAAAGTTTAAAAATATATAACTACATATCCCATCTAAAATACATACTTGATTTAGGAAAGATATAGTGAAAGAAATGCCGAACATAACTGGTATAACAGCAATTCCTCTTTTCTTCCATCGATTTTCACTTAAAAAAATAAAGCAAAATAAATAATGAGAATAATAATAAAAACTTTAATATATAGGTAGTGTAATTTGAAACAATTTTTTTTTTATTTTTTATGCTAATTGTAATAACAGTATACAAACGTTTTGAAAGTAAAAAAAACTGACCTGTTAAATAAATTCACGTCTAACTTTCGCCTTTCATAATCACTTTTCTTTAAGCATTCACTCCAGCATTGCTGAAGAGTGCAATGTTCAACAACTTGACCAAAAAATATTTTGTCTCCATTTTGTACAAAGTTTCTTTCTCTAACCTTAAAATAACAAATCACAATTAACAATATAGCACTTTTAATAAAATTATAAAAATAACAAAAAAATAAATATATATAAAAAAAAAGAGCAGTAATTAGAGGGAAGAGTTCGTTCCTGATACAATTTCTGAATGATCAAAAAATTTCAATTCTTGTATTTGAAATGAAATTATTATAATTATGTTAATATTTATAGATCTATAATTCTTATTACGAGTATCTTCTATCTATATTTCAAGAAAAAGAATGAGTAAGGAACAATAGTACTAGCTTTAATAAATAAATTTATTCAATAAATAATAAGCTTAACATTAAAAGCCTAAAGCTAAATTAGTCAATAAAATAATCAAATGACCCCAAATTCACAACTCAACCAGACTAACCAAAAAAAATAAACTCTAAAACACAACCAATGGATTAATTGTTACAAGCAGACTACTAAAGTGTAAAGGACTAAAATATAACAAATTTATAATATATATTACCCATAATTCCACTTACATCCCACACCCTTAATAATAATGATTTTAATTCTTCTTTTTATATTTAATTTCTTTCAAAAAAGCAGTGAAACCATGGGTTGTGTTTTAGAGTTTATTTTCTTTGGCTAGTCTGGTTTAGGTGTGAATCTGAGCTAATTTTCATTATAATAAGCTTAATATTATAAAAAAATGAAAAAAAGCAGAATATCTATAATGGTGATTTAAATGAAACATATACACATTTTCAGACGTCCGTCTCTTGACGGAATAAGAATTGTTAATTATAAGAATATAAAGAAAATTAGTAACTTTACATAATCACCAATAAAATATCAATAATAATATATTCAACATGTTTTATTTACATTTATATTCTTGAATTAAAGGCATTTTGTTTCTCCACATTCTACAGCCTGCTACTACCAGTTACACTTGTCCCCATTTAGTGGCCATTTTATATTTTTATTCTACTAATCATAACCTATGATTTAAAAATTTAAACTCATAACATTTCTTGGAACTAAACCAATTTTTTTATAGCTATATAGACTTGATACTAGGTTGGCAGCTTGTTTATTTCATTCATCTAAATAGTATGCTAAGTTATATATCAAAGTCTTACATTAAACATCAATAACTTCTCTCTTGTAGTCAATTCATTGGCTACCCATTACCATTACTCTGTAAGAGTGTGGCCTTTCTACAATTCTTTTTTGAGACAAAGAATAAAGAAGTTCTAAAATGACTATATAAACTGAACCATCAATATATCCATATATATTTCACATGCTGTCCCTTTAGACTGCTTTTATTATGTCTAGTAATGCTGTTTTAAACACTTTCAACATCAAATTTTTATTTTTAAAAAACTATACATTTTCTTAATTTCATATCTCCATCACATTTTATTTTTAGTCAGTACTTTCTGAACAAAATCAATCAATGAGTGGCTTTTTGAAAATTTTTATTAGGAAAACTGGCTCTGTCTCTCCAATGCAAGTTATTTTCATTACAAAATACTTTTATAGGAAGTTTATCATTCACTTAATTCATATCTAATCCAATAAAAACATAAGCTTATATTATTAAATTCAATATCATTATATCCAAAAAGTTGAAGAACATTATTATCTTGTCATCATTTTTTTAGGAGTATCATTAAGTGAAATTTTTCTAGAGCTTTATGTTGTGTTTATAATAGATCTGTACTCTCATGCAATAAATTTAGTTAGAATATTAGGTCTATATTGTAACAAGCACAGACGACGTTACATTGTTTTTTTATTATTAAACATGTTCGCATTTAAAAATTTTCTTTAAGAATTAAAAATTGAAATTAAATATCATTTTAAACAAATCGCATAGATAAAAAAAAAAAAATTATTAAAATAAAACTTTATTAAAAATAGAAAGGTATTTTAAAACTAAATCTTAAAAAGATTTAGAGATAAAAATATATCTTTAATTTTGGAAAACACATTAAGTAATCAGAAAATGGAAATGATTATTTTAATTAGTAAACTAGCCTTGGGCATTTATATGTATAAACAGCGGTCAGATAGGAGAGAAAAACAATGGAATCGGACCTCAGCGAAAGGATCATATCATCATCATGATGTAACGCCCATTGGATCCTTCAAATTAATATAAAAGGACAAGTTTGAAAATTATTAATTAATTATTATTACGATGTGACTATATGTATTAGTACGGAGTTGGAGGTGAAGGGATTGAAAGACGCACTTTCAATTCCTTCAGCTGTTAAAGAAAAGGGAGTGAAACATCGTTTTCTTCATTGAGGACCAGTTAAAGCAAAAACCCCTGGATGGATAAAAACAACGGCTAACAAAACAAATATCTTCAGTACGGCATGGGAATTCCCATTCAGAATTACAAACGACTACAAATTATGGACCTTTTAAAATCGTAAGAACTTTATTTTCATTTGAAAACATAGAACTCTAAATTCTAAACCTTTTAGTAAATAATACAAATAGAATCCTATCTGACCAAACAATTCTTTATTAATAATGTTATTTGATGTTTTTTTTTTTTTATTTATGTAAAATCATTTCCATTTATATATTTTTTTGTTCTTTAAGTTTTATTATGATTTTTGCTGTGCGATAAATTAAATTATATAAATGTTAAACTTAAGTCGGGCGTGAATGGCTGTATAGATTTGTAAAGTTATATTAGGGGAGGGTAATCTTAGGTTATTTGTGTCGTAGTTGAATTGGGTCAATGGATTGGATATATTGGTGTGATTAGTAGATGTAATATTGATTCACTATGGGCAGAATCTCTTCATATGCCGCACACTTCCGTTTGCCTATGGAAGGAATTATAAGTCGGATACCGCAGTTCCTTTCTATGGAGTTTTTTGTTTTATTGCTCTTCTTCGCAGATAGATGTAATATTCCTATCTGACGAGAGGCAATTTCTTCTCTTAACTTTTTGTGCTGCCATATTTTATTACATTGAATACATTGATATATCAGATGAATTGATGCCAGTTTGACTACAAATTTTAGCTTAAGGTTAAATAGGGATAGAATGTTTATTTTCAAATACAAATCTATGTAGTCTATTCATACTCGACACTAAATAAAAATGCATTAAATTTAAGTTGTTTATAGACGTTTGCATGGATTCGTTATCGGTTAATTATGTTTTGGATTTCATATTTGATCAAAATATATAGACATTCGATAAATAATGATACCTCATGGTGAGTATCTAAAATGTATTTATTCGGATGTCTTTTAAGTTATTGGTGACAATGCAAGTATCTTATGGTGAATACTATTGGGTTACTTATAAATTTCCCTCTGCAATTGTCGGTATCAATGATTTTATATTTTGATCATTTATGTTTATTTTGAAATGTTTTTGACCATTGTAATCTATGTAACCGATCTATACTCAACATATTAAAACAAGCTTTTATAATCCCATCTGTGCGAACTTATAAAAAAATTAAAATGTAAATTTATAAAAACTAAATGTAAATTAAAGTCAAAAATCAAAGTTAAGAGTGTAAGTTAAATTTTAAAATGTAAAACTAATTTTAAATCTTATATATATGTGCATAAATAAATGTTGTGTGCTAATTACTGGCAGTGGCTTATTTTATTCTTTTTTAAAAAAATTATTCTTAGATAAGAATTCCTAAATATAAATCTCTGCTATTCCACTGAGCTAGTGACATGGGCTAATGACCGGAATAAAGAAAAAAGAAAAAAAATTATTTTTTTGGGACTTACGTATCTGCCTACTCTATAAATTTTTCTAGGTTCAAATGCCTAGATGACGCCCCGTAGTGCAGATGACGTTAAGTCCATCTCCGGATCGTTACAATATGTAACCTATTTACTTGAAGTAGTTAATGTAATTATGTCAAAAAATGTTACATAAAATAAGAACTCTTATTTTGTGTAATGATTAGGGTTTTAAATTTGTTTATATATAGATATGTGTGTATATAGTTTTCATGTTCTTTCATACCTGATCATTTGTTATTAATACAGCACGAACATTTCAATTAAATTTCATCTACCATTGTGTAGCTGTTGTTTGAACCATTGGTAGCCTAAAGCCAATTGCTAATTGCCTGTCACATTTTAGCTATAATCAATTTGATGTTAAAGTAAATCTAAGGTATCAGCCCTTTCAGTTATTCTAACCTTTGTAAATTTCTAAATTGGGTAAAATAATTAATAAGAATAATGAATAGGCAATATGTTTTCTGATACCAGTGTTTTTCTTTAATAACAGCTATTGAGTTTTCTACATTATAGATGATATCAGGTATTCATTGAAATGTGTTCTAATAATAACAAGAATCATTCATAAAAAACTTGAAAACTTAACATCTTTTATCTGCAAAAACTTGATTTTAATACATAGATTTAGGTAATATATATCAATAAATTTCATATTTGCAGGATTGATAAATCATTTTATATATACATAGGGATAAATCTAAACTTTCATAGTCACAAGTTTATTCAAAACAAAAGACAGGTTTCATAAATTAATAAAGATAGTTTCCATCTAGTTCCAGCCAAGAGTAGCTTTGTTTACACATATAATATGTATTTTGGACTTTAGTGTAGCTGATAAAGGCACTTTACACAAGTTTGATTTTTTTCCTTTGAAATTCAACAGCAGTTGTTAATATTCAACATTTATTTAGTGTTTACAACTATAGATATTACTAAGTATATTGACATTGTTTATTACAGATGATTTTAGGCTGATAGTGGATTTAATTTTTTTATTGAAGATAGATAAATGGATAGAAGACAGATAAAGAAACAGACAAAGAGATAGACAGATATAGAGTCAGACAAACAGATCGATCAATATATGAGAGAACAGATTGATGAAATGGATAGATTGTTAGATAAAGGTAGATAATATAGATATATTAATAGATAAATAGATGTGCAAAACAGCCTCCAAATAGTCATCAAAGAATACTAGCCTCTCAACAGCATTTGACTGATGAATTGCCTGAAAATTTGTGACAGTGGTATTTTACTTGTACTTATATATTGGACTATTTCTATCATCTAATATTAAATATTGAATATCTATAGAAAAAATGTTAAACTTTACAATTATATTTGACCCTTAGTAGTAGCACACAGGTTAGTATAAATACAAAGTTTTGAATGATATTCTTCTTTCTTCTTCGGGTGTTGCTGGCCTGAGCAGTGACAGTGCTAGCATGGAAATCACAACTGGAACCTATAGATTCTTGAATATTGAATTTCAAAATAACATTCTAATCAACCAACTCAAGGTAATACTCTAACCACTGCTAGTTGGTTAGAATGGTACTTTGAAATTCAATAGTCAAGAATATAAGGGTACACTTTAAATTCTTATGCTAATACTATCACTGGTCAGACCAGCAACACTAGAAGAAGAGAAAAGAATAATGCCACTTGAAAAATTATATATATTCTAACATGTGTGCTATTATTAACCGGTGAATGGAAAAAATTCTAAAAACATTTTATGTTTAATATTATATTATTGAAATAGTCCAACATACAAACACAACAATACTTACTACTTTGTTAGTTGCTGTGAGATTTTTAGCAATTATCTATCTGTGCTTTACTCTATAGCTAAAATATTCAGATACCCTACTGATGAATGTTGAATTTTTACCTCAGTTCACTATAGTCTGGGTTGTTTGGGAAACAATCTATGGCTGAGTATAGTATGGAATTTTTAAGTTTTATCTGTCCTGCATTCAAACTCAGTTCATAGATATATCATATAAATGCATGATGCATTCTGAAGCTCTTGCATGTGTATTATTGAAAGTATCAATATATATAAATGACAAACTTACCAAGAGTAGTCAGTGACCATTTAAAACAAATAACTTTAAGAAATAAATAATTTTCTTTAAAAAAATTGTAAAACAAATCTTATTTATTGAGATTAAATGTTTTTCAAAAAAATAAGTATTTTTATAATTTCTTTTCTTCCTGATAGGAAAATATTAAAAAATCTATGATGTCTGTTAGGTAAAACTGCATATCAGCACTTCTTATGTATTCTAGTAGCCATTGATTGTTCATACTTGTAAAGAGGCCTGGAATGAAGAAAAGTATTAGTAGACTGCTGACAGTAACAGAAAATATAGTCCATCAATATGAAGACATATCCAAGTGTGAAACTATAGTATTTAATATATTGATTATAGAATATGAACCATCTTAAAGATGAAGTAATGAAATATACATCAAGAACTGTGGTGGAAAGAACAAGAACTAGATAAAGTAAACAGCAGAGATTATTGAAAAAATAAAAAGACAATTATAGATAGATTACAGAAATTGATATAGGCTGTGTAGGAAAATGGAAATCAGCTGGGGACTAGATCGAAGCAAAATTTGTTCTGATAACAAAGAAAAAATGTGAAACAATGCAATAGGTTTAGTTTGATATGGCAGCAAAATAAGATTAATAATAGTGTTGGAGATAGAATACAGGAAAAGAAAGATAGGGGATTGGCATAGAAGCAGGCAGTTCTTGGATCAAAGTGAGGAAATCAAATAAGTAACCAAAATATTTCTCTCAATAAGGATAGGGAATTTTAATAGCCACTTTATCATTATTTATATATTGAATGAATTTTGATTCTACAAGTCATTATGAGGTTTGGATAGCAATATTGAATAAGGAATAATTCCCAAATTTGATAGAGTTGTTTTCTTTATACAACAAACAAAAAGCCAAAATGAGAATAGAGATGACAGAGTAGTTTGAAATGAGTAAATCTATGAAAGGGAGTTGTGTATTGTCATTATACTTATTCAATTTTATAGCAGAGATGATAATGAGAAATGCTTTGCATATTTTTCAGGGGGGAGGGGAGTGTATTGAAGGAAGATGAATATGGAAATTTGTGATTGATGGTATGATCTGACAAATCAATTACTAAATGCAGGAGTAGTGTATGGACTAAGGCTAAATAGAAGTAATGGAAAGAGTTTGTCTATCTGGGTTTCAAAATAAATCAAGATGGAGAATCTCATGCAGAAATATAAATGCAGAAATATAAATACATAGATATTGCTGGATTAGAAGATATTTTTAAAATTTAGTGCTTAAATGAAAAAAAGAGCATAGATACATTGATAAAGTGTTGACTATGGAAAGCTGTGATATGATCCATTGCAATATATGGCTGTGAGATATGATTGAAAATAAAAAGAAGGCTAGAATTGGTGCATTTGAAAAGAATATTGAAAAATCTTGAGATATCTTGGATGATGAAGAAATCTAATGAATAAGTTTTAGAAAAGGCAGATATATAAATATTACTATTGTATATGGTAAAGTAACAAAAGTTTTACAATTTTGGATAGGTGATAAGATAAATGGACATGCTAAAGCAAGGTTAAAATTGTGATTTGGTCAAGAAGAAGAGCATGACTAACACTATCATGCATAAATAACATGACAAAATAGATAGGATTAACAATATCAAAAAATGTCAGAAAAGCAAAGAAAAGAGCAATGTGGAAATGATTCATTTACAGTGTTATTCATCATCAAAATGATGGATTAAATTGATGATGATAATGTTTTAAATTTATTTATAGTTTATATTCCAAGCTTTATTTTTTAAATGATTGAAATAGCTTGTCAAATTGCAGCTAACATCATATTATATCCTCGGTCATGTCTTTCCAATAAAAACTAATTAATATACTTCTTTAATATAACTTTTATAACATACATAATCTACTACCTTTATTAAAACAATGTTCAAGTTCATTTATATATCCAATCCAATTAAGATGTGCTTAAAACTTCATGAAGATAAAAAATATAAAGTGGTTAATTTTACAATATTACCATTATATTTATAAAATGTTATAGAGCAGCATTAAAATAAATATTTTCAACCTCTTTATGATATGGCAAAAAAAATCCCTGTTTCACTTTCATACAGTAAACTAGTAAAAATAAATTTCCCCATATAGAAATAATTCAGTTGGCAATAGTTATGTCACTATTATATTGGATGAATTGAATTCTAAGTATGGGATCATAAAGTTTAGATTGTAAGACAAAAAGCATAAGATTATAGTATAAGTATTTGATTATTTATCAATGAGTGTATATTGTATGAATTGGACTCTGAATATGGAGTCAATCTGCATTATAAATTGTTCAGCTTTCACAGAAGATACAACAAAGTGTTTCCCTGAAGACTTGTGATGATGGTATTTTAACTGTATTTATATATTGGACTATATCCATCATCCAGTATTGAGTATTGAATGTCTTTAAAAAAATTTATTTTTATTTAAATTTTCACACTACATTCAACTGTAAAAGAATACAGGGTAATATATGCACACTGTTTTGAGTATTATTCTCCATTTCTTCAGGGGTTGCTAGCCTGACCAGTGACAATACTAGCATGAGAATTGAACATGGACAGTTAGATTTTTGAATATTGAAATTTTAAGGTAGTGCTCTAACCAATTGAGCCATCCTGCCAAATAGTAGAAATTTCATATACTTATCTAAGAGGTTCATTCTGATTTCTCTACTTTTTCATAAGGGCAAAGTTGATTAGTAGTTTCCATACATTATGTATAGTCACACTAGGTTAATTTATGGAATTATTTATTATGGTCATGTATGCAAATTCTTTGAATTTTTTTTTATCTTTTCCTCTCTATCCAAAATTTTTGAATTTTCCCAATAGAACATATTGTACATATATTGTCTGCTACCTTAGACACATCTGATTTCTCTATTCTAATTATCAGCTTTGTGCTCTTGCAATAACTTTTCAATGAGACAACTGGTCTCACCAATACACATTCTTCCACATTCACGTGGTTTTTCATAGACGTAGGTTTTGTTTTTCAGCATTTCAAGTTTAGGCTTTGTAGATGGTAGAATTCCTTGTAGTGTGCTATGGTTCTGGAAAAGTATTCTGATATTATACTGATTGCAGATTTTTTTAAATTTGTCTGCTGTTTTTGGTAAATATGGATGTACTATAGCAGGGGTGTCCAAAAAGTTGATCATGATCCATCAGTTGATCACAAAGCCATTTTTGGTCGATCATGAGGCCAATCTGGCAACAGCTGTCAGGTAATGAGTGAACAAATTAAGTCAAGATTTTCAAGTTTTTTTGTTATTTTTGTTTTTGTTCTAAATTTTCTTCCAATTTTAGATAGGTGAAGTCCACTAAGTGGTAAAATTATTGAAAATAATATTTTTAATCTTGATTTAATGTAGCCAATTTTAATTAATAAATATTGTCAATAATTACTCATGTTGCTTTAATTCCCCTGGACATGAGTTTTTTGTCCTGTTAAATATATCTTATTTTTTACTAGGTAGATATATAAAAATAGTATGTATTTCACACCTCCCTCCACTTAGACTACGCCTATGACAACAAGTCGATCGCAACACATTTTACAAATAAAAAATAGATCTTACGAACACAAAAGTTGGCCACCTCTGTACCACAGTATCAATAATTATTCTTTCTTTTGATGGTTCTTTGTTGTCTATTTTAAGGTTTTCCTAATAACAGCTGATGGATAACCATTTTTCATAAAAGTTTATTCTATGTGGATTTTTTCTTTTTCCAAATCACTGGTTTCTGAACAACCTTCTTTTGCTCTGTTCTCTAGTGGTAGTATAACTCCATTTTTGTGTTTCTGGTGTGATTGTATGTATGTGCTAAGTATTTTGCTGTATGTGTGGGTTTTCTATAAACTGTAGTTTTGATTTTGTCATAAGGGATTCTTATCACAATAACATCTAAGAGTGTCAATTTGTGTTCTTGTTCTGATTCTATTGTGAATTTAATTAAAGGGGATATGTTGTTGATATGCTTCCAGAAAGTTCAAAAAGTGCTTCAACATGTGACCATAAAACAAATGTATCATCAAAATAGCAAAGCCAATCTTTAGATGGATATGGAGTAGTTGTTATGGCTATGGATTCAAATTCCTCCATGTAAATATTGATAATCAGAGGTGATAGCGGTGTGCGCACAGCCATTCCTTGATTTTGTTGGAGAAATTGAGTGTTGCATTGAAAGTGGGTTGATGAAATGCTGAATGTTAATAGTTTCATTATATTATCAATAGGAAGAGTTGTTATGGTTTGTAAGCTATTATCACTATTTAGTTTTTTTCTTGCAACTGACAATACTTCTTTACATGGTACATTTGTGAACAAAAATTCCACATCAAAGCTTACAAATATGTCACTTCTTTCAATTGTTATGTTTTTATTAATTCTACAAAGTATCTAGAATCCCTGATAAAGGATACTAAGAACTTTGAAAAGAAATATTGATGAATTTTGGCAAGGTGAATATTTAGAACTAACAATAGGTATCTTAATGGAATATGATCTTTATGGATTTTAAAAACACCATAAAGATGAGGAATTTTACTGAAATATTATGTTAGTTTACTTTTTTCTGAACCACTAAAGTACCTGAAATGCTTTCTGAGTAATGCTTGTAACTTTATTTCTACACTCGGTATTGGATTTTTTGCCACTTTTCTGCATTGACCTGTTTGATGAGTTCTTATATTTTGTTGTCATAATCAGTTGTATTCATTATTGCATTGCCTTTATTATTGGGGAGAATGATTATAGATTTATCTACTTTGGGAGATTTAATTGCTTTTCTCTTATCATAGGTTAGATTTTACTTCAATTTTTGTTGCTTCTGGAGTGTTCTTTTTATTCTCCAGAGTAATTCTTCTGCTTCTTCCAAAGGCAATTTTTGAGTGACTTCCTTGATAGCTGCTATTATATCTAATAAAGGGCTATTATATGATGTAATATCAAAGTTTAATCGTTTTTTGAGAACAGAAATTTCAGCATCAACTGAAATTTTTAACACATGAAGCTGGTAGACTGCTTAGTACATTAAACTTTCTGGAAACACATCAACAACATATACTATGCAATTAAATTCACAGTAAAATCAAAAGAACAACACAAATTGGCATTCTTAGATGTTCTCATGACAAGATTCCCTCATGGAAAAATCAAAACTACAGTTTACAGAAAACTCACACATACAATAACATACTTATCATATACATCCAATCACACCAGAAACACAAAACATGGAGTAATACTATCATTATGAAACAGAGCAAAAGTTTATTCATAAATGTTTGTGATTGGAAAAAGATCCATGCAGCACAAACTCTTATGAAAAATGGTTATCCATTAGCTGTTATTAGGAAAACCTTAAATAGACAATATAGACAACCAAAAAAAAAGAAAGAAAAGTTATTGGTACTGTAGTATATCCATATATATCAAAAATAGCAGACAAATTAAGATAATTCTGCAATCAGTACAATATCAGAAAAGCTTTCCAGAGCCATACTATATTACAAGGAATTCTAACATCTACAAAGCATAAACTTGAAATGCTGAAAAATGAAAACTGCATCTATGAAATACCATGTGAACATGAAAGAATGTATATTGGTGAGACCAGTTTCCCCATTAAAAAGCAATTGCAAGAGCACAAACTGATGATTAGAAGAGAGAAAATAAGATATGTCTAAGATAGCAGACCATGTATGTACCAATGAACATATATTTAATTGGGAAATTGGATAGAGAGGAAAAGCTACAAAAAAGAAAATTCAAAGAAGCTTCTCACATGACAATGGTGAATTACCCCACAAACTAATGTGACTATACATAATGTATGGAAATCACTAATCAACTTTACCCTTAGGAAAAAGTGGAGAAATCGGAAGAACCCTATAGATAAATATATGAAATTACTACTGACTTGCTTTTGACAGGATTCCCATGCTAGTACTGTCATTAGGTCAGCTCAGAAAACACCTGATGAAGAGAGGAAAACAATACCTCTGAAGCATTGTTCATATACTAATGTGTGTGCAATTACTAATAGTTGAATGTACTTTGGAAATTTAAATAAAGTTAAATTTTTCTAAAGACATTCAATACTCAATACTAGATGGTGGAAATAGTCCAATATATAAATACAACAACTAATAGTATTTTAAAATTTAAAGTGCAAGATGGAAAAGCATAAGATCATAGTCTAAGTATTTTATATATCCACCCATAATTGTATGCATGTACAAATGAAATCAATGTTTAATGTAGAAATATGTAGCAAAAATTGAAATTTGATCAGCATAATAATAGTTTCTTTCTCTTTTCACTTCCTTTTCATATCATAAGCAAAAAAAAATTTTTTTGTATGTATAAGGAATGAGAAATTAATTGGATGAGAATTTATTTGTTTTACTGTTGCTCAACCAAGAATTTGGGAAATAGAAAATAATAATAAGAAATATAATTTATATTAGTAATCTGCATTCCAAATGCAATTGTTAATCTTCTTAATTAAGGTTTTAAGATTAGAAACTTTATTTTTAAAATAAAAAATTTATTTACCATATTAAAACCCCCTGTGATTAGCAGAATATTTAACATGAAAGTCATAAATTGAAGAGATTTATACTGTCTGTGATAGTAAAATTAATCAGTTGCTTATTCAGGGTTACATTGTAGTGCTAGTTAAATAAACACACATATAACAATTTGCAAGGCTGATCCAACTAGTTTTCTTCATAATGTGTGTTAGCCTTTTAATACTGAAAGATTGCTGCCTGAGAAGTATCATGTTTAAGAATTTGAACTAATAGGCTGACCCTTTGAGCTACTATTAACTGGCGATGAATATGTTTCAATCACCGATTATTACAATATGAATCTGGAACAATTGTATTTTTTTTATCAAGAAGACAGTGAAACTCACAGTCCAAAAATCTATAGCAAAGAAGATGAAATATTGATTAATATATATATATATAAACTGTTGTTAAACTTAGAAGACAGTTACTTTAACTAAACTTTAAAAAAAAGGTAGTATGATTGTACTTTAATGACTAATGTACAAAAAAATCTGTAATAAGATATTTATGTATATATCTTTAGTTCTGGAAAGATGTTTAGTGATATAGTGTTTAATTCATGTTAAATAATTAATAATTATACAAATTAACAAATTTGTTCTAAGGCAATTATTATTTCATGTTACTAAGACAGACAGTCATTAGATTAACATTGTATTAATAATTAATCTCATTTAATATTTTGTTTATATGCACATTTATTCTCAATTTATATAATAATTAATATTTTTGTTTTATACTCATATATTATTTATAAATAATGAGTTAGGGTTATATGCAATTTAGTTGTGCATGTATGGTTGATTTCTTAATAAACACAAATTATCAAAATTCATCTATATCATATCATTTCAATCTCATCTAATTATAAGTAATAAAATGTTCTACCTTCAGAGAAGCAAGCTCATATATTGAATCTTTATCTGGCACATTGATAAGAAATTATAAGTGATAGGATAATGGTCCATCCAGAATATTCTTTCCATAAGATAGTAGTACCTTTATTTCTACTAATTAACTTATATACATATTATATTTTGAAATGAGAAAATGCTGAATAGATCACTAGAAATAACCACTGGGGACAACACCTAACTTATGGGTGAGTGTGAGTGTTGGGTATTAAACAGGGTTCCATTATGAAGGGAAAAGTGAGTATACTATTTAATGAAAATATAATTATATTAAAAATAAGAAATATATAATGAATAGTAATAATTTTAATTATTAATTAAAGATCTGCAATATAGTGACAGTTATAAATTAATAACCAAATCTAAAGTAAAAAGAATGGAAAATCAGATGGATTAATATAAAACACAGCAAGATACTAACTAGACAGTAAGATCAAGCTTAGACATCTATGATAGAGATGATGTGATAGCTGTTACAAAAGAAATTTAATGAGCTGCAAAAGAAAGAAGATGCAAAAATTAATGAGAATCAGTAGATATTCAATGAAAACCATCATATAAGAAAAAAGATGCAACAAAAAAATGATATAAGATTTGATGAGTTGCAGCAAAAAATAAATGAAAAGTTTAATGAAAGCAAGCATATATTAAAAGAAATGCAATAAAAAAGTATGTGCAGACTATAAAAGAAAGGTGTGAGGAGATGAGAACAGAAAACAAACAGAACTGAGAACTTTTCAAAGGATTGGGAAAAAGGGTACAGTCAAGTGAAAGAAAAAAGTGCATAGAAAAGGGTTACAAAAATAACTTTGCAAGTGGTAGAAAATAAAAGTGAAAATGCCAATCAAGGATGAAGTTGCAAGAAAATATGAACAAGTTAACTATAAAGATTAAGGATCTGAAAGTTATGATAAAATAATCAAAATAAAATTTAATGAACTTAAAGAGTCAATCATCTGTAGGACATAGAAAATAGAGATAGGATCAGCAAAAACAGTAAACCATAATGACAAGGTGGTGAACAATTTTACAAGTAAAGGTAATTATAATATAGTCAAAGAAAAATCTGAAATGTTGAAATTTAGTACCAATAACCATGGAGAAATGCACACTGCAATTGATCTACAAATTAGAGTGTTCAGGGGCCAAGCTGGTGAATGATAAACAGAAAATCTGAATAGCTATGAAAGATATTTTAATCTTAATATGACATCAGAAGAATGTAACTTGGTCACTGCATGCAGCCACTTACAGGCTGATATTCACACATAGTGAGATTTATTGTTTGATTAACCTAAAACATTTCAAAATTACAAAGAGGCACTGGTAAAATACTTTTAGCTAGAAGAATGCTAGGAGAGTTATCAAGTAACAAATAATGCAAGAGAAATTCCATGCAGATGGTGGAGGTTAGGAGGCAAATGGCCAAGCCAAGGACATTGGATGCATGGGGGGATTGAGAATCAGATTATAAGAATACTTCATCATAATCTGACTTTCAGAATCAAGCAAATGATCTTGAGCACTGATAGAAAAACCATTGATCAGGTGGTAGATTTTTAAAATGCAATAGGTGTGACATCATAATCAAGCAAGTAAGCAATTAGAAAAGATTCAATACTTGAACAGATAAATCTATAAGAAGTGCACAGAAAGAGAATAAACAGTGACACTAGATTATGGAGAAAAAGACAAAGGCATTGATTAGTTGGAGATTAAAAATCAAGCAAATAGATTTACAGAACAAATAGTGACACTTGGAATAAAACATAGCTCTGGGGATGAATCTCAAAGTATATAATCCAAAGCAAGATGAAAAAGAAAAGAATATATTTGTTGAGTCATCCCAAATAGAAATATCAAAATGACAAATAAATACTGGGAGAGAGATAAAATTAATTAGAATGTGGGGGGAAAGCCTGAAACAGGATGATTATGGATCAGTAAAAAGATAGATTATTGTTTTTATAGATGAATGTAATAAACATAGACTCACATAAATAAAATTAAAATATTTTGCTCAGCTTATACATATAATATATTTACAAATAAATACAATAATGTTTGCTATAACTTATGCCTAATGTATTAGCTCAGTACAGCATTTAATTATTATGCAACTATTTCAGGTGTCCTTCTAGATTTGTCTAACACTTCCATCTGCATCTTGCCTCACATCTCATTTATGATGTAGCAGGTTCCATTTCTGATGTGAATTTGACACACTGCTTATAGTAGACAATGTGTGTTCTGCAGTTCAATTCTGTCAATAATTTGTTGTCTGATTTTACCCCCAATTGAAATAACTATTTATAGCTAATCCCCTTTCATAATGAGATCAATCAGATTTACAGAGCATGATCACCCATCTACCTATTTTTGCTATTGGATATAACATACCTAATCTTATGTTTATTGGTCTGTGACAATGAATGCTCAATCTGATCAAGATAAGATGGAATATGAAATAGTCTACTAATTGAAGGCAGGATAAATAACAACATTCCCTCTTCCTGCCTAAAATTTACCCACATCACTGGTACATAAAAGCACTTTCATTTACAAACAGTTTTATATCAATTAACATTACAATTTCCTGATCATTTACATCAGTGTTTATTATAGATATTTCTAACTAAAAAAAATGGCTTTCAAATTAAAAGTTTATAAAATTACTGGTTCCAACTGAATAAATGAATATACTAATGTATACCACAGGTAAAATGGCATGTTAATAGTACACAAAAAGTATCACTATCCTCTAAAGCTAATAAAATCTCACTTCATAAACACTGTCAATATTTCAAAATGCAAAAGTCTTTATATATTAGCAAGTAAAAGCTAAAATGGCAGTCTAATTTTAAAACTACATAATCTCATTTCTGATTGTCTTTCTGTTTCATATGAGAAAAAATGCTTCTTCGTAAATAAATATAATATATGTTATTTGAAAAATCCAAAATTACAACAGTGCATATGGTTAATCTTTTTTATACAGTAGTAGGAATAAACCAGTTAATTGCTTTACAATAACTTTTCATTTGGCTGTTCAACTGCAATAGATTTAAATTATACATGGAATGATATAGTGTTGGTAAAATCAACTATTAAACAACTGAAAATATTATCACATTATTTGTAAAATCTTCAAAACAAGATAATATTTAGTGTCTGTAAGAGTGTTTCTACTCCAGATCCATTGAACCAAGTAATTAAAATTAAACAAGTCTGCAAATACACAATAAATGCAAAGATGATAAAGAATAATATCAAATAGAAAAACAGTCTCAATTACTGCACAATTTGACAGAATATTTAATAATCTTCAGATATATAAAATTGAGCTCAGAATAAAGATCAACTTGGTTTCAGCATTCTAGAGCACAGAAGATGGTTTCCTGAAATTCAGTTAAGCAGACATAAAGAGAGACTTAATCATTTGCAGTTGTACTTGTTGATATCACTATTATTAAGTTATAATATGATGTACCATCATAAAAGTAAAAACAGAACTCAATATCTTGATGTGTTAATCATTAATCATAAAACTTTACTCTTTATAGTTAGAAACTAGAGAAGCAAAAATAAGATACATCCTACTGTTTTAAGAATATAACTAAAGCTAAAAAATTATTTCCCTTATACTTAGTCAGTGAATCATCAAGCCTACTTCTAGTAATTTTAATAAACACAGAGGCTAAACTCTCCATAAAGTGGTGCTACTCAGTGTAAGCCAGAGTAATCAATGAATGTAGGAAGATTTGTGCATAGAATCTCTATCTACTGCTTACTCATCCAATGTCCCCAGATGTGGCTTTCATCAATGAGGAGCCTTGGATTTGAGAGCAGTGCATCTAGAAGTTGGGATCTAATGCAACCCCCCAGAAGCAACTTTTTACCTTATTAGCTAACTATAAAGCTAGAAACTAGTCTAGGGATATTGGATGAATAGGCACTAGATAAGGATTTCATGCCCAAACCTTCCCACATCCATTGATTACTCTGGTTTTGCATTGAGTGGCACTACTGTATAAAGAGTTTAGCCTCTGTGTAAACATCTTGTGTAAACATAAAGAATCGTGATCATGTGATGTTTAGTGGTTTAATTTTAATAGATTTTGTAGAGTGACAGGCTCATGGCTAAAGATTCTCAGATTAATTCTCAGTTATAAAATTAAAAAGAAAACATTTGACTTAATTGAATAGAAATGTTAAATGTTAAATCTCCCATTAGAATGCTTGGAAATTATCTTGTTTTAGCAAAAATCTACCTCAAATAGCACTTTCAAGAAGCTATCAAGTTCTTCAATCTTAAAATGATCAGTATTTTTTAATAGCTAATTCATAATTAACTGAATTAGCCATCAAAAATGAACATCTAAACATTGTCACTTATAGAGCAAAATAAGAACAAAAAAATCAATTCATAATTTAGTAGCTTTGTGAGTAAGTAGTACTACTACTCTATCGCTCAAAATATTTGTAAAAAGGTATCAGAGATGCGTTTATTTTTAAGCTGCAGTATTCAAAATTATTATATTCTACAAAATATCAATCCCACAACAATGGAAAATAATATAAAACCAATTAAAATGTAAAAAAGAAAGATTAAAATATAAATACAACTAAATAAATTTAAACTTACTTCAGTAGGCGGTAGATTCAAAGTCTTTGCTATATCATTGATCCAGTTTTCAGCAATTAACAATCCTTGTGGTTTACCAAAGCCACGAAAAGCTGTATTAGAAGCAGTATTAGTTTTACAAACATATGCAGATATTTTTATATTTGGAATTCTATAAGCACCGATGCTTCCAAAAACAGCTCTTTGTAGGACCTACAATAGTGGAATGTTCAAACATTAAAACAAACTATTTTAATAAAATTAATAAATAAAATATTTAAATAGAAATAATTACAAGTAACAGAGAAATCTTCATTGTTTATAATTTATTGTTTAACTGTAAACATTCACCCATCCACTTTCTATTTATTTATTTTAATTTTCCCATAATTTGATTTTTTTTCAGATGTCATAGCATCGGCCGGGAGGCGAACCCACAACCGTCTGCAACCAACTACTTGCTTGCAAGGCAACTGCGATGACATCTCGGCTAACAACGCTTGACAAAATATAAGAAGAGGGAATTTTTTTTCCTCATGTGTCATAGCATCAGCTGGGAAGCGAACCCGCTATCCCGAGACAACTGCTTGTAAAACAGCTGTCGCTGACCTTTTGATTTTTTTTCTGATGGAACGTTTCGAAATTCCAAATGTTATCAAAATAATTAAATGGTTTAATTACTATTTTTGTATAAGATTGAGTGAATGACTAAAGGGTGCTTGAAAATCTGGATTCAAATCCCCTCTAATTACATCTAGTTTATATATATACTATACTTGTATTTAAATATTACATATTGAGTCTGTATTCTGCTCATCTCTTTTCTGTGTATTTAAATGCAGTTAAGACCCTACATATGAGGGGTCATACTGACTTAGTCAACATGGGCATGATAACAAAATTGGCAAACAAGGGTTTTGAATATACCATCAACACATTTTTAATGTTATGGGTGGCTGAAGAGTTAGAGAGTAGAGAGGATTTAAGCCTGTCCATTAAAATTTTGAGTATTTGCTATCTTAATATAGACTGAGTCCTGATTATATATGTGTGTGGAAGATGACGATCTAGACCAACTAACAAGTGGGTTCAGCATGAATCTATTGGAGATCATTTATCTTTTTCGAATGTATGTGGTCATGTGTGTCGGTTATATGAGATGGAGTGGATGACTAAAGAGAGCTTGAAAATCTGGGTTCAATCCCTCTAATTACATCTAGCTTAAAAGTATATATACTAAACTTGAAATACATTATATTTTGTGATAACTGATTTGCAACTTCATTATTTATATTTTTTAGTATAGAAGAAAAATAAAGGATTCCAACTAAAAATTTATAATTGATTCTGAGATGAGAAGCAGAAAGAAATAAAATTCATTCAGAATAAAAACTGAGAATTTCACTCCTCATATATAGATTGATTTTACTCTAATAATATTGAAGATGTCAAATCTATCACACCCATCACCATTTTAAAGGACAAACTTTTAAAAAAATTAATTTCAGAATCTTATTAACCTAAAATAGCTTATAGATATAATAATTTAGGGGAAAAAACATTATAAATGAAAGTAGAATTTCCCATAATATAGCTGGAAAGTATTAACACACTGAACTACGATAAAATACTATAATAATAAAGGATAAAGCTGTAAATCTAATATACCAGAATTCACTCACAAATTTAAATGGAAAAATGTTATTTTTTAAAATATTATTTCTATACAACTGCCATTTTTGGAATAATTATTTAATTTGGACTATATTCGTTGGTGGTGGGTGGTCTTATAAATGAAACAAAGAGGCAATGCCTCAGACTCTTGGATGAGACACTAAAATAAATCATGTTTTAAAATAATTTTTAATTAAATTAATATTTAAAAAAATGTTTTATAAGATTTAGTGTTATTTTTAATGGAAAGAATACTCCCTATCTCTCTTAATTCATAAATCGTTTAATTCCTAAATGATTTTTATTCTTTTAAAATTTCCTAAATAACTGTTTAGTTAACCAAGTATAGTTAACATATGTAAACAAAAGAGTTTGGAGACTGTTCGTCGTCATAACTATATCATAGTATTTCATAGATAATCTAAAAAAAGTTGAAATTCACGATTGATAAAACAATTGAAGTTTCTTAGAATAATATTAAAAGATGAATTTAAAAATGTTATGGCTGAAAAACTCTGAGAATGATTTAAAATGTTATGATTTTTTTATTTCTAAGTTTTAATTATTATTGAATTTATTTTACTGCATTCTTTTAATTTTATATTTTATGTGTGTGTGTGTGGTTAATAAATATATTTCTTTTTATTTAATATATATTTTTTCGTTTTTAAGCCATTGCTTTGATCAATAGATCGTTTTAAATAATGCCTTCTGCAGCAGATTCATCATGCTTTTTCTTCTTCTCATATATCATGCTTTTTGACTTCAGATAATGAGGATTTGAAGCTTTTCCATACTTGTTTTGCCATCTAGTTAAAGAAAGCTAAATATCCATTTAATAACTAATACTGAACTAATGACCTGAAAGAAAAATTGTAAGCTTCTCAATAAAAATTCATTTGACCTAGATTTAAACTCTAGGTCATAAAAATGGCAGACAAATGTTTCTACATCTGGGTTTGAAACAATTCTAAATAGGTACTAATAGTTTGTACAATGTAACAAAACTGATTGGTCTGATCCTGACTATATTAATGAATAAATTATTTGTTTTGATAATTAATTATTTATAATTGAAATTAATACTCACAGCAACTGACAAATCCATTGTGTTTCCACCATTACTATATATCTGTACATCCAAGGCTGTAATTAGTCCATCTTTAGTAAAGCCAACCTAAATAGAGATAATAATGATACATTTTAAATTTTATGTTTAATAAACCTAGATAAATATATTTTCCATAATAATTGTCTATAGACACTTTATTTTTAATGAAAAGAACATTAACGAAGGACTATTATAAGTTTTAGCCTGAACTAATCATTTATATTTTTCTATGTAAAATTTTCTTGTGTTATGTTATATTAAATATGTATGCATAAATAAATAATGTTTTCCTAATTATTATTTGGTTTATTCTCTCTATATACACTGGACTCCCTTGATTATGAGTGACCTAGTTGGGATATTTCAAACACTGGTTGGTGTTCCTATCATCCGAGCATGTTGGCCATATAACGTATAGTCAGATGGTGCCCAAGTTTGATTCTCAAAACAAATAAAATGCTTTGCATGGCAGGTTTTTGTTCCAGCAGTCAACGTGGGCCACAATCAGGAAATGTAGTCATGTTATGCTTTGTATAGCCCTATCTATCCATGGGTATTATTGATGGGTAAGCTATCAATGATATTCTCCCCCCAGCTTGAAAGGCCAATCCATTGCTGAAGTTTAAAGTTATAATTGAATAGTTGCATAATGAAGTAAAATATATAAAAGATATTGTTTAATAAAACTTAGTTAAAGTCAAGTGATATAAAATGTGAGATATAAACTTGTTTAAAGATATTAGAAAGATATTAAGTATAACAAATAAAATATAATAAGTATAAAGCATGAAAAATAGTCATCAAATATTCTACAACGAAGTAAGTTTTGGAGAATCTGGTTCAATCTATTATTTTTAATATTTGAATACAAGTATAATATATATATACTTTAGCTTTATGTAATTAGAGGTGATCTGAACACAGACTTTCAAGCTCTCTTCAGTTATCCACTCTATTTTAAAAAACTGAAACATTAGCTGCAAGTTTCTTATATCAATTAAATTAAATCCACCATTTGATAATAGAGTCATTTTTAAAGAAATTTTGATGATGATACACATTCTAAAACTTCAGTCTTAAGTCCATTTTTATATATATTTTTCTTAGAATGTTGTTAGATATTTGCACAACTTTATAAGCCAGATCACTAGATTATATTGGAAATATGTTCTGAGTATAGATTACAGAATTCATTAACAAAAGACTCTTTGGAATCAACAAAGCTGATTTCAGAAGATCACTTAATATATACATATTTATAAAATTATAAATATATATTTCACAAAAACAAAATATTTGTATTAGCCATTCTTAAAATGCTATGAAATTCAAATACAATATACATTTTAATTTTGTATAATACCATCTCTTAGATTTTCCTTCAATTTTTGAACAATAACCTATCTATGTTTGTTCTTTTCATATTGATAGGGTTAATGTTTTGAATCATCAACTGTAAATTTTCTGACTAGTAGTATTTTGCAGATTTACTTATATAATTTTGAACATTTGTATTTTAATCATCCACTAAATCCATTGATAATCTTTTATTTTATTAAGTATTAGGTGAAGTTTTTTTTTAAAAAAAAAATTAATATCAAAATATATTGAATTTACTACTTTATTTATAAACATTTATTTTATAACGTCTTGCGTGCGATTATAATTACAATAGAATGACAGCCTGTTAAACTAATTGCGCAGACGCTGTGAGGATGTTATTAATAAATGAATACCTTCGAACAACCACATGATATAGTATTTGTATAAGAGTAAAAAGGATTCCTCTTATACAAATACTATATCATGTGGTTGTTCGAAGGTATTCATTTATTAATGACATCCTCACAGCGTCTGCGCAATTAGCTTAACAGGCTGTCATTCTATTGTACTTTATTTATAAAATAGTAGTTCTTTTTACTCTTTTACACACAAGTCATTGTAGAAATTTATAAGATTCTTCTCTTTTTTTATATATTAAAAATCACTCCATAAAAGATTAGTGATATAAGAAAACATTCAATAAATGAAAAACTATTTGAAAAGATTAAGAATCTATTTGCTAAACACTGTCCATACTCTATTTAAAATGAAAATTAAAGAAACAACAATGTAAAATTAAATTAGAAAAAGAATTTAGAAAATATTAAAAGAAATATATCTGTATTAAAAAAACTTAGTCAAATAGCTAACTTATTTGATAACTGGAGAAAATAATTCAAAAACATTAAATAACCCATTCTTAAAAAGATCACAAAAATTAGCACTTTAAAATCAGAACCATAATTATGAAAACTTGAGAAACTTGTTAAAATGGCATTTAATAAGTGTGAAAAATATAATAGATATTTAAAATAAATGCTAATATATAATACCGTACCTTATATCGACCTAAATAAGGATGACGTGTGCCAGTAATAATCATATCTTCATCCCTATCTAACATACATCGAACAGGACGTTGAAATCTATTAAAAACCATATACAAATATTTAAAGTTAAATAAATAAATATACATATATATCATAAAAGTAGAAAATACAATAATTTTATCCACAACAGGATTTTATTTATCGAATATATATATATCTTGAAAAAAAAAAATAACACCAAATGTTATACTTTTTTGATAAAAACTCAAAGCTTAATGTTTCAGAAGTGAAAGAAAACATTATGCATTTATAAAAAAAATTTCGTTTTGTTTCAGAAGAAATTTGAGATTCCACTCATAGATTGTGTTATATTTTTGTACTATGTCAATATCAATTTCAATGATTTTTTCACCATTTGAATTAAGAAATTCCATTTCAAATTGTATTATTTTTAATCTTTGCATTTCTTTTCTTCATCATCACACTTAAGTAAATATAGTCATTCTAATTCCAGATAAAAAAACAAAGACAAAAAAAAAAAAGATTTTTGTGATGATTATACAGATCAGCATGTGAAATACAAAAATGTCCAGAGTTCTCATTGTTTGATATCTTACATTTTGATGGATATATAAATCAATCTATGGAACACAAATATATTCTAAAGTCTATTTACTTAACAACTTAGGTTGCTGACAATTAGTTTATTCTGCAGCAAACTTCTTTGTGTCTAATTGTAATTCTCCATGATATTATATCCCCAACCATGTCTTTCTTTAAATAAAAGCAATTAATATTATGTGTCTTAAAAATATCTTTGACATATTTTTTTACAATAATAAAAAGTCTACCTCTTCCACAAAAGCCATGGTGAAGTTCATCATAATGCTACTCTTTTGAGAAATGTTTCACTATTCATTCACTTCATATGTTCTTTTAATTGTAATTTCAGTATTATCATAACCAGAAAATGAAGAATATAAACATTTTCCTTTCAATATTAGCATTATATTTTATATTATGAACTCTCTTGAATAAAGTTTTTCTAGTTCTTTCACATTATGATGTTATAATATCTATTCCGTACAATAAATATAAAAGAATAATAGTCTTATAGATGACTAATTTAATTGAAATACTTATGTCACTACCATAAAGTACTCTACTTGAATTGTTAAATACAATAGTAGCAAAGTGGATCTGTGTTGTGCCTCATTATTCAAGCTGCCTTTCTATTTTAAAAATCTTCAGAGATATTAAATTGATTCACTTTCCCAAATTGATAATCATGGCTGATAAACATTCAAAATATGAAAAATATTTTGTAGATCATCCTTTGAGTTAGCATGAATAATTCAATATTCAGCATACTATAAAGTCAAAAAGATAACTTTTTTATTTTAAATGTATTTAAATTAAGAATTCTGCATCAACTTCCATTTCATTTAATGTTTTAAATAGATCATTGTCAAAGAAAAAAATTAGAAACTAATATATATTTTTGTTTAACATATATGCCTGTGTGGTTTGGTAGAATATCAGATTTTGGAATGTGGTGTCCTGGAATTGATTCTGGTACTGTGCTCAAACTTCTTATATTGAATTAAATATTTTTGATGAACTGTTATTTTAATAAAGAATAGAAATAAGGAGATTATATCCTTGTAAACAGAGATAACCTTTACTTTTGATGTTGCCTGGAAACTATCAATAACTACTAATTGACAATCTTCATGAGGATAAATGCTTCCTTCATTACCTATAATACCTCTTTCATTTGGATTTATTGTTGAAGTAAGAAGACACTGTAAATATATGAAAGCAGTCCACATCTAAACAATACCAAAAAATACCAAAAATCTCAAACTGTTGTTACTAAGGGAATCTTTTTAATTATGAGAAAAGTGAATACCCACCCTTTATCTATATGGCATAATATATTTATATAGAAATTAAACTTTACTGAAAAAGATTGAAAATAATTCAAAGATTAAATAAAACTCATTAAACTGGTCAATATAAACTATTTTTTGAATGCAAACTAACAAATAGTCAACTTTAACTTTCAAACTGCACTGAAACCACATATTACTTACACAATAAAGCTAATAATGCTCAATGTTGGATTGATCTATAATGCAAATACATGAAGCAGTCACACCTAAATAATAATAAATAGTACCAAGAATGTCAATCTGCATGTTTCAAGGCAACCTTTTTTATTATGATAAAAATGGATATCCACCTTTATCTATGGTCTAGTACATTTATATAAATAGTAAAGATTATCATTTGACTAAAAGAGAATGGAATTACTTCAAAGAATTTTAAATGAACCTCATTAAACAGGTCAATATAACATATCTTTTTGAAAACAGACTAATAAATAGTCAAAATAATGGAAAACAACAATTAAAATTTTAAGTGTAAATAAAACTAACTATTTTTAAAAACTATTCTTTAAGACATTTAATAGTATCTGGTCTGCATTTAACCATGTATTTCTATACTAAGTCTTATTCCCATAAAAAAAAAAAAAACAACACTAAATTTCTTCAATTTCAAAATTTGTTTACTATATGTTCATTTACATTTAATAAATAAATTATTTGCATATTGCAGTATAAATTATTAATTTATTTATTCTTCATTAGCAAGCATTCATATATGAGTATGCTTATTATAATTATAAAATAAAAACAGAGGGGGGGGGGAATAATAATTAAATATGAATTTCACAATGATCATAGATATCTGCACGGTCACACGCTTATCCATCAATATATATATTCTGTATTTTAATATTTTTTGGGGCAAATATTCTTTTAGAAAAATTAATAATTTGTCTAATTGTAATTTCCACTGTATTCTGACTTTAATTATATCTTTGTAATAAAAGAATTTCATATTAAACTTTTTAAAATTTCATTTGAGATATTTAAATGTTAATGAGAATATATCTCTCTATTAACAATCTATTCTAAAATTTATCATTAACGATTTTCTATAGAAAGTCTGTCAACTTCAAAGTTCCAGTTTAACAAAGATATTTTATAACTAGAGATTCTATATTATCAACTTCAGTACATGGAAGAATGTACCAATTTATAATTATTCTAGTTATTATTATATTTTTAATAAATGTAATTTATGACATTGTTACTAGCACAGTTTTTATAAGTAATTCTTAATCATATGGCAATCAGCCATTTACACATGCGCTGTTTAATCTTGTTAGTAGGTTTACATTTGTAGAGCTAATAACATGATTAAACAGGCATGCGTAGACAGTTGATTATCTTTTTATTAAGTATTAGATTTTTACAATATTATGGAATATTTAGTAAGTCGCATCTCATCTTCATAAAATAAATTCCGCAAAATATCAGTCCTACATTTATTTAACATAGTTGTTGTAATTATATTATTGTGATAAATTAACAAGTTTTAACTCAGGGGGTTCAGCAAACTTTTTAACATGAAGAGTCATTTTTCTTAAATACCCCCCCCCCTCCTCTCATAAAAAAGTCACAAGGAAAGAGCTAAAAAATAGATTTGTGAAAAATACGAATTACAGAATAGCTGTGGATAAATTTGAACATTTATTTTAGTAATAGAGCATAATAGAAACTGCATACATTCTAATAAAAATAAAAATAATCTTAAAAATAAACAAATAAAAACAAAAAATTACTTTGACAGTTTTATTTATTCAAACATTCATCAAAGATAATAATTACTATTCTATGATAAAGCCGAATTCAAGAAATGTTACAAAGTGCATTTTCCCCTCCTAGATTTATCAAAATATTTATTTGAAAATTACAACAGGAAATTAAAAGTGTGTTTTTATCATGAAAATAAGAGTCATGAGATTGGGATCAAAGAGCCACACATGGTTGTAAGCCATAGTGTTCTGACTCCTGTTTTAATTCATTGAAATCAGCAAGAGTCAGCACTAGAATTGTGCTGCATCTCAGTATTCACATATACATTATTATTTAATAGCTATCAAGATGTTTAAATTGATTCATATTTGAAATTAATAATTAACTAAATCAAAAATTGTTAAAATTTCCATCACTATCAAATGAATTACTTGTGAAAAATTCGAATATGAATTATTAAAATAAATTGTGTTTTTCTGAAGGTTTGTGATGATGGTGTTCTAGTTATATTTTTATATTGGACTATTCCCATCATCTTATATATGTGTTGAATGTCTTTAGAACAATTTAATTTTATTTAAATATTCTGAATACATTCATCTGTTAGTAATACCACAGCAAACAGGTTAGTATATGTACCAACTGTTAGTAATATCACAACAAACAGGTTAATATATGCACTAACTGTTAATGATATCACAGCAAGCAGGTTAGTAAATGCACAATGTTTTAAGAGATATTGTTCTGTCCCTTCTTCAGGTGTTGCTGGCCTGACCAGTGACAGTACTAGCATGGGATTCGAACCTGGATCCTTAGATTCTTGATTTATTGAATTTTAAGGTAATGCTCTAACCAACTGACCCATCCTGCATTTGCTGTGATATTACTAACAGTTGGTGCATATACTAAGCTGTTTGTTGTAGTATGACTAACAGATGAATGTATTGGAAATATTTAAATAAATTTAAATTGTTCTAAAGACATTCAACACACATATTAGATGATGGAATATAAAAATACAATGAAAATAAATTCTTTATAGGCTGCAATTAATCCATTCTATAGATCAACCTCTGAATAATTAAGTCTATTATAATCATTAGCATATATCTAAATTTAACAGCCAAGGTGATGCTTTTGTTTTTGATTATATGTTGATACATATTCTTAAATCCACCAAAGACAATATTCATATAAATACAAAATAAAGTTGTAGATAATACATATCCATGATTAATCCTAATTTCATTATATTTATATATCAATTCCCTTAACATTTCATCTCTTACTATCATGTAGAAGTTATATAATATGAAAAAATTTCAGTGAATAAACAATTATTTTAAACAATTACGGCATAAAGTTTTTAAATTAATTTACCATAGCGTAAGCTTATGGTTAAACACATGTAGAGGTCCCTACTATCGCATTTTATACACATATTCTTGAGGTTACAGCCTCAGTAAATATTACTTAGATGGTTGATCAAAGTGCTAAAAGCAATATAGAAATCACATCTTATTTTCCTGGCAACAAAAAAATTCATTTATGATATTTCTAAATTCTCTAAAATCACACTTACGTTGTGGTAACAACTCATTTATGATTAAAAAAAATCTATACAATAAAAATCTTGAAAGTACTTTTACTGTAGTCAGTAATAATAACACTTCATGATAATTATTGCAATGTTAATACTATCTCTTTTACTTTTATCAATTAAAATAATAGAAAGATCTTCAAAGCAAATTCCATAACTTCATGGTTCCATATGTTCTTAAAAAATTCTGTGTCAATACTTTCATCCTATGATCTTTTACATCTTAAATTCATATACCTTAATAATTCTTTCCATCAATGCACTGTTTAAATGGTTTTTATTTTTTCTTGAGTTATTTTCTACTCAACAACTCAAATTTATAGATATTAGACAATATTTTGTTTCTTGCTTGCTTCCATTTTTGTTATTATTTTTTCAATTACTCAAAACTATTAATATGAAGTTCAAATGTATTTTGATATTTTACTCACTATAAAGTCTAATTATTATTCATGCCATCACTCAAATAAATAAAGTCACATAATAGCATCTCTAAGAGAACGTTTTAGGCTTCTATCCTTTATAATGCTAATAATTTCAGCATATATAGATGTGAATCATTTGACTCTAAACTGTTTGTTTGCACAACATATCAGTTCTAAATCTTTTACGAAAATATGTAAATATTTTTATTATAGAATAAGTATTATATCCCAAAGATTTATTTTAAATAGATTTAAAATTATGGATTAATTTACACTTATTACATTTCTTTGTTTGCAATCAAATTGGAAAAATTATAACAGATGTCTCAACCATTACTTGACTATTATTAATTCATAAAGAAAGTTTTACATATTTTTGCTTGTCTTTATTTTTCTTGTTAGGCGTTGACAGTAAGTTTCTATTAAAAAGACTTGTTTAAGATAGTATCGCATTTGAATCAACACCAATCTCAGTACCCATATAAAGATTGTTGTTTTATAAAATACATTTTATATTATCATTTTTGATTTCAAGAACTTTGAAATTAATTTCTTAATGATATTTTTTTAATTATGGAAAATCGATAATTTTTCTATTCTTACTGTACTTAAACAATGAAGTTCTCAAATAAGTCAAAATAAGTAATTTTTTACCATACTTGAGGAGGGGGATTATATTAGATATATATTTTTTGATATTTAATGATTTTGAACAGACAATTGCTTTAACCTATTCGCATAATAATTTATAATCATCATTACGCAATCTCCCAAAAATTTTTAAACTAATATGCCAAAAGAAGATACTATCTAATTGCTTGAAATCAATATTATCAATTTCAAAGTTTATTTAAAATGAAGTAAATATGTTAAAATGCATCTCTTTTGATTTTAAATTTTCATTTAGAAACATATTAAAACATTTTTGGTAAATAATAAAAATAATATGCCTTAATATATCACTGTGATGATTAAAGACATTAACAATATATTTGAATATCTACTATATATGCATACAGCTAATAGTTTTCTTACTTGTGAGCTGCAATTGCACACGGAAGTGCAACAACTATGTTGCGTGTTTCTTTACCACCAAATCCACCACCTAATAATAATAGTAAATTATTTTTTTAACAATTAAATTTAGCAGAAATAATTTTATTACATAAAAGTATATATTTTATAAATTTGAAACAATTAATGATTAAAGCACTTTCAGACTCCATCATATCTCTCCCCTCTCTCTTTCCCTTCTCTCTCGAGCTTTCTCCCCTCCCTTCTCTCTCTCCACCTTTTTCCCCTTCCTTTTTACTTCACTCCTAATCTCTCTCTCTCACTATATATATATATTAAGACTAACTGACTATTACAGAATTTTTATAATACAGGTAAAAAAATCAGCAGAGGCCTAAGAGATATACAAATTAGAATAAAATACAGAAGATTAAAGGTAAAAAACAGACAAAACTCTCTATACGTATTGCCACTCAGTGCCAGCCAGAGTAATTAATGGATGCCAGAAGGCTTGTGCATAAAAGCCCCATCTAATACCTACTCATTCAATATCCCCAGACTAGTTTCTGACTTGTGGCCTTCGTCAGTGAGGAGCCTTGGATCTGAGAGCACTGCACCTAGATCTTAGGATCTAATGCAACTCTCCAGCAGCCAGCTTTTATTTCTACTTAACTACAAAACTATGAGACAAATTGAAAACACTATAATATTTTCAATCCAAAATTATCAGCTTATGTAGTCATATAGGTCTGAATTCAGTTCAGTACCCATACATTTTGGTGTCTTTGGTTCTTTAATAACCATAGCCACCACTATCCTCTTAGGCAGACTTGGTTTTAAGCCAATAAATATGACATGATCACCATTTGTTATGCTTGCTCTTAACTGTTATGCAAACAGGCAAAACTCTCTATAGGTATTGCCACTCAGTGCAAGCCAGAGTAATTAATGGATGCCAGAAGGCTTGTGCATAAAAGCCCCATCTAATACCTACTCATTCAATATCCCCAGACTAGTTTCTGACTTGTGGCCTTCGTCAGTGAGGAGCCTTGGATCTGAGAGCACTGCACCTAGATCTTAGGATCTAATGCAACTCTCCAGCAGCCAGCTTTTATTTCTACTTAACTACAAAACTATGAGACAAATTGAAAACACTATAATATTTTCAATCCAAAATTATCAGCTTATGTAGTCATATAGGTCTGAATTCAGTTCAGTACCCATACATTTTGGTGTCTTTGGTTCTTTAATAACCATAGCCACCACTATCCTCTTAGGCAGACTTGGTTTTAAGCCAATAAATATGACATGATCACCATTTGTTATGCTTGCTCTTAACTGTTATGCAAACAGGCAAAACTCTCTATAGGTATTGCCACTCAGTGCAAGCCAGAGTAATGAATGGATACCAGAAGGCTTGTACATAAAATCCCCATCTAATGCCTACTCATTCAATATACCCAGACTAGTTTCTGGCTTGTGGCTTTCGTCAGTGAGGAGCCTTGGATCTGAGAGGACTGCAGCTAAATCTTAGGATCTAATGCAACCCTCCAGCAGCCACTTTTTATCTCTACTTAACTACAAAACTATGAGACAAATTGAAAATACTATAATATTTTTAATCCAAGCTCATCAGCTTATATAGTCATATAGGTCTTAACTCAGTTCAGTACCCATACACTTTGGTGTCTTTGGTTCTTTAATAACCATAGCCACAACTATCCTATTAAGCAGGATTGGTTTTAAGCCAATAAACATCACATGATCACTATTTCTTATGATTGCTCTTAATTGTTGTTAAAACAGGCAAAACTCTCTATACAGATTGCCACTCAGTGCAAGCCAGAGTAATGAATGGATACCAGAAGGCTTGTACATAAAATCCCCATCTAGTGCCTACTCATTTAATATCCACAGACTCATCTCTGGCTTGGGTCTTCATCAGGGAGGAGACATGGATCTGAGAGCACTGCACCTAAATCTTAGAATCTAATGCAATCCTCCAACTATGAGACTTAAATTGAAAACACTATATTTTCAATCCAAGCTCATCATCTTATATAGTTATATAGGTCTGAACTCAGCTCAGTACACATACATTTTAGTGTTTTTGGTTCTTTAATAACCATAGCCATCATTATCCTATTAGGCAGGATTGGTTTTAAACCAATAAACAGCACATGATCCTGATGAGCTTGGATTGAAAATATTATGGTGTTAAATTGAGTCTCATAGTTTTGTAATTAAGTAGAGATAAAAGGTGGCTGCTGGAGGGTTGCATTAGATCCTAAGATCTAGGTGCAGTGCTCTCAGATCCAAGGTTTCTCACTGATGAAGGCCACAAATCAGAAACTAGCCTGGGTATATTGGATGAGTATGCATTAGATGGGGATTTTATGCACAAGCCTTCTGGCATCCATTGATTACTCTGGCTTGCACTGAATGGCAATATGTATAGAGAGTTTTGCCTGTTTTAATAACAGTTAAGAGCAAGCATAAGAAATAGTGATCATGTAAAGAATAAAGGTAGACATTTGTGCAAATGTAATTTATATAAAAATATACAATATAGATTTTCAATGATATGGATGGCTGAAGAGTTGGAGGTTGGGAAAGATTGAAGCCTGTTCCTTAAAGTATCAAGATTTGCTATCTTAATATATGAGCACTGATTATATATATGTGTGTGTAGGAGATGATAATCTGGATCAACTGATGAGTGCTGGTTCAGCATGAAATATGTATATTAGAAATCGTTTATCTTTTTCACATGTATGTGGTTATGTGTATCGATTGAATAAGATGGAGTGGATAGTTGTAGGGAGTTTAAAATCTGAGTTCAAATCCCTTTTTAAAAATACATACTGTATACATATAAATATGAATGCATAAAATTTATGAAAGTATGGGAGATAATTTCTTTGAACGGCTTTTATATAAGAGAAAACAAATTAAAATGGTAATACTTTAATAAATAATAATTTATTAAAATGAAAAAGGGATAGTTAAAATATGCTGACAGTTTAGTTTTCTCTAGTGCAGATTTAATTTTAATATTATTAATCACTGTCTAAGATAGGAAAAACAGATTGATTTCTCATACTACATGTGTATCGGTTACAAACTAGCTTTTTCAAGTATACTAGAGGACGAAATATCCGTTAAACATGTCAGAATAACAGCCATGACATCTTTTATAGATAGAAATTATCACACAATTGCTCTTCTGTTTAGTTCAAACTTATGTAATTTAAAGACAATTCCAATTTTGTTTCAAACCTTATATGAAATGGCAATTACTGTATTAAAATTACCAACTCTTAATTTTGCTTACTACAGAAATATTGAGATAAAACTAAATCATTTTAGTTTATATTATTTTATTGCTTTAATAAGTGGCACCTAATTATATTTAAAGTACTCATAATAGTAAGTATGCAAAAACAATTTTAAGTAAAAAGTGTTGTGCATTCGAAATTTTAATTACTTTTATACAATACAAAATACAATCAATCTATAAACTATAAAAGAGAGAAAAGATGCATTCAAATTTATTTGAAAAGATTAACAATAAGTTGTTTATTTCATTTTTTTTTTCCATCCCTAAATAATAAACTCCAAGCTATAGTGAATGGTTTAAATTGAATCTATAAAGCTATGCAAAATGTTAATACTTCCGCTATTATATGTGCTTAAAAAAATTATTTTTATTTTATAGTCTATATCTTATATAAATATCAAACTACGCAAAAATATTGTACTTTAATATTACAATTAAATTTTGCGAAAAAAGGTCAATTGGTTTACTTATAAAAAATATTACAGAAATGCATAAACAAATGAATGGATGAATGAACAAACAGACCAAAGTACGTGAACGAAGAAACAGATACAGAGTCATGCATATAGAGAAAAATGCACATATAGAAAAAATATGTAGCTAAACAGGCGGTAAAGCAGACAAAGATGTAAATAATTAAGTTGGTAAATTAATAATAGATGGAAAGGCAGCTGGATAAGTAGGCAAGAAGGTAATTGCATAAACAATTGGGTGCGTGGATGGGTGGGTAGGTAGGTAGGTAGACAGACAGGCAGATGCATAATACTTGGAAAGATAGATTATCAAGGAAGGAGAAGGAAAGAAAAAAATGAATTGGAAGGTAATCAGACAGCTAGGTAGATAGATAGAAACATAATACAAACTTTTAAGCATTTATTTTTAAAAAATAATAAAAATTATTTTTTGACTAATTACAAGATACTTAACATTTCTTATAATCATTTCAATATATATAAACAAAATCCACTAGAATAATTCTACAAAATTAAAAATGCCTATATAAAATTAAATATTAATTTCCTAGGCTATAGCCAGCTTATGGCATATTCTGCCATCTTGAGAATGGCATAATATGCCATAGCTGGCTGTAGCCTAGGAAATTAATCTTTAATTTTATATAAAAGATGGCAGAATATGCCATAAGTTGGCAGTAGTATAGGAAATCAATCTTTAATTTTATATAGGCTATAGAATTAAAGATTAATTTCCTATACTAAAAACAGCTTACGGTGTCTTCCGCCATCTTGAGTATAATCATTTTTAATTTTGTAGAATTATTATAGTGGATTTTATTTATTATACTTATATCATTTGATATTATATATATATTATGATTTCATAGTTGCAATTAAATTTTAATATTTGTTTCAAAAAATGATTTTAATTTATAAAATGTAGGTGCATATCAAATAACCATAAGCTATGCAGTATCTATTAAGTAAGAAAAAACTTTAATAAACAAAAAACAGAAACTAAATGTTAACTCTAATGTAAGCATTATATAGATTTAAAAGACATTATTAGTAATGTAATTATGTTATAATAATTTGAAATGCTGCAATAACTGATCATATAAATAAATTTTTAGCTCAAGAGTAACCAGAATACACAAAATAAAATAACTTGTCTTTATACCATCTCTCAAGAATCCCAATGAATACTAATTCTATCTCCTTGATTGATTGAAAATATAGATGCTCATAATAATCTCCACTCCACCATACCCTCTTGAAATATATGAATAGAAACATCTTAATAGACAAATGATACACAAAAGGTATTTTGTGTTGAAAGCACTCATCAACTGGTCCAGATCACAATATTTAAAATATATCTTTATCATAACTGAAACATAGGCTTATTTATCCCTGTGTCTATATATATGTAATATTAGGGTATGAGCACAGACTTTCACCTGACCCACCACTTTCCACTCCATCTAATAACATTGATACACTTAAACATATATATGTTGAAAAGAAATAATCACCAATATACGTATTTCATGCTAAACCAGCAATCATCAGTTAGTCCAGATTATCATCTCTACACATATATACTATAAGTGCTCAGATATATATTAAGATAGACAATCCTCATTCTTTAATGGACAGGCTTCAATCTACTCCACACTCCAACTCTTCAACCGTCCATCCAATTGAAAATCTGATGATGGAATGCTCAAAGGCCAACTGATGATTGCTGGTTTAGCATGAAATACATTTATTGGTGATTATTTATCTTTTCAACATATATATGTTCAAGTGTATCAATGTTATTAGATGGAGTGGAGAGTGGTGGGTCGTGTGAAAGTCTGTGTTCATACCCTATTATTATCTTTATCATATAAATCAAAATATAGTAATTTACTATTGACTAATACTGAACATATAATAGAGATATATGTGAAGGATTGTGACCTAGATAAGCATGAAATGTATCTTAGGAATTATTTGTCTTTTAAGGTATCTTTATTCATGTGTTTCAAGATTGTGAAGTGATGGTTATTAAGAACATGTGTAATAGGTATTACAAATGAAAAAAGAGAAATGAATTTGAATGAGACCATGGGGATGTGTTTATTTAAAAAACAAACATATTAATCTTTAACAAGTTTAAAGTTTATATTTGGGCCACAAATAATCTCTGGTTTAATAAATGATTAATGATAATCATTAATATATTTATCTAAAATGGATCATGGCAAAGTTATGGGTGAAATAAGTTTGACACTTGTAAATCAAAATTTTCTGCATATCAAAATTACTTATTATTTTCCACAAAGAAAAAGTCAGCTTAATGAATTATTTCCAGTTAAAAGTTCATAAATTTTGAATTAACATTTGAATCATAGAACAATGTGCTATCATCACACTTCAAAAAATACAGTGGTGCCATTGTACCAACATCAAATAGTTCCAAGGTCCCCTAATGTAAATGACATAAATCCATGCATAATAGAAATAGCTATAAATTGAATGAATGAATAATATATGTAGTGTAAATAAATGGTTGTGATCGATATTTGTATAAATAAACAAAAAATATTTAGCTAAAATTAAGTAGTATGCATTCTTACTTTAAAATAACCTAGTTTTGATATACTGCAAACTATAGTTTAAGTTAATTGGAATCATTGATATAATAAGTTTATTTTATTGACATATCAATCTCTTTGCCACACTAAAAGAAAAATCTGAGATTGCTAATACTATATACATTTTATTTTGACTTATAAATATCTATTTTATTTGCATGTTTTATCTACATACATATGTGAAAGAAAGTATACAAACATTTAATTAGATCAGTAAGTATTTAGATTGAATTTAAGTATAATAAAATAATAATGTTATTATTAAGTGAAAAATTGTCTCATTATTCTTAAGATTTAGTTTTATTTTCACGTTAAAATTTTATTTTTAAAAATAATATAGGATTAAAAAGAAAGAGGAGAGGGAATAAAAATGTTATTATGAATGTGTTACGAAAAAAAATTAGAGTGAAAAGACATTTGCCACAATTTATTTTTAATTTTGTTCTAAGATTTCTTTGATGTTCTTTTACTTTGTGATTGGGGTTATGGTGATACAATTAGAAGATTATAAAATTAAGGCAATTTTTCAGAAATGGTTATCATTCAATCATTATTTTGCAAACAAAGTGACATTTAAGTCGATAAAAGGATTCAAATGGTATCACAAAATCTCTTAAGTCATGCAACACTTACAGAAAACATTATCAAGTGATTTTCATGCTTCATCAAAGTAAATTACACTTTACTAAAGGAGATCTTATAATATATTGCCTTAACTAATAATATACTGCCTTAATTAATAATATATCAGAAGTAATATTAAAAGAGATCTTATAATATATTGCCTTAACTAATAATAAATTGCCTTAATTAATAATATATCAGAAGTAATATTAAAAGAGATTTTAATTACCAATTTGTTTACAAATGTCACTTTTTACAATTAACTATACAGTCTAAATAACTTAAATATTAATTGCTATTTCTCATTCATTGGATCTGCTTACTTGTACTTACTTGTTTTTTTATTAAGATATTAAGAACATAATCTGTTTCAAAGAATTTTCTTATTACTTCTGCTCTCTATATTATATGTCTACCCACAATCAGACATTGGAAGGGAAATCATCATCAGGAATCTAAGTGTCATGAAGGTATTTTGTATTATCAAAAAATTAAATATACAGTTGGTTCTCTACTTTCATACATTCTACTTTCATACAATTTTCTAGTTCATATTTTCAACTTTTGTCAATATATATGACAAAATAGAAGTATTTTTATGTAACAATTTTCCCCTTCTCATGACTATTAGTCACTAGTTCCTCCTCACTTCTCCAACATTAATATCCATTTTCGGCATCACAGGTTCTGTCTTGAGCCAGGATATCTTGAGTTTGTATGTAAGTCTTATCAGTTTATCACTTTATGCATATTTCTGTTTTGATTTATAAATGTCTGTTGCTTAAACAATATCTTAAGAAAAGCTACTAATGAATGGTACTTAGTGAAGTTTGATTTATAAATATCCATGCTTAACCCACTATTCTAAGAAGAGCCAATAATGAATGCATACTTATTGAAGCTTAGCAATTTTGAAGGTGAAGTATGTCCTCATATTCATAACAGCAATTTAAGAAAACTTTGTTACATTTTTAAATTTCTGTTTTCGTGAAAAAATTTGCCCTTGTTAATTCATAAACATGAATGAAAAATGAAAAAAAACAGCAGTGTTGATATGGACAAAAATAAATCAAGATCTCATAATCTCTATCCAATCAAAACAAAAATGGATATAATTAGACATTCGGAAAGTGGCGAATCTTTTGATTCAATCAGTCACTCATATAATTTAAGTTGATCGACAATCATGGTGGAATGTGATCCCAATGGAGAGCATATATCTCTTATATAAAGGGCAATAGAAAAAAACAAAGCATGTTTAGAACTCTTTATGAAGAAAAGAAAAAGAAGAGTACAATTTAATTATCTCTTGATGAATTTATAAAAAAAAAAAAAAACACCAGCTAATAATCAGTAAAAAATATTTTGAAAACCCTTTTTGATGTTTTTTTTTTACATTGCTCTACTTTCATACATTTCAACTTTCATACATATTTCAGGAAACAATTAGATACTAAAGTAGAAAACTGCCTGTATTTGCTATTATTAAAAAAGGATTTTTTAAAGTTCTCAAAAGCTTGAAGTCAATATTCAAGTCAAAATATATTGTTATTAGAAATTGTTTTATTTACATAATCATGCATTACATTATCGATCCATTTAAATGATATTAGCATGTTATAATAATTAAAATATTTGCTTCAGTTCAAGAAGTTAATAAACTGTGAGTGTGTGTGTGTGATTTATATATATTCATTTGTATGAAAATATAATTTATAAAATTTCATTGTTGTTATATTTTTGAATATTTGGCCATTATTATAATTTTGCTAACTTTTAAATAAGTTATTTAGATTTCACTTAGCATGGCATGTTCTTTTAGTTCAGAAGGTCTTTATTTATTATAATATATTTACTATTTGAGAACTAAATATCCAATCTTTATTTATTGAACTAAGTGATTTTTCTTAAATGGATCTGAGAGAAAGGAAAAACCTGTCATAGATAGAGTATAAAATCCCTTCATATATATTGTGTTGCTAGCTGAAGTCATATATATTACTTATTAGGAAATTATGTTCATAGTTTTAAGCCACAAAGAGAATGGGCCTAGGTGAGAAATCTCACCATTATTCTAACATATCTCAAGGATCATATAGTTGAATTGTGTTATAGTTAAAACACTAAATTTAAAGTCTGATGGTTAGTTATATACTCTTTATAACCTTCTCAAATGTGTATTATTCCTAAGTATAGTCAAAGTAAAGATGAGTGATATATTTGGCCAAACTTAAGCAACTTTAAATGCTTGCACAAAACAATCTGCTTTCATTATATTTATATGCAACACAATCCTTCACCTTTTGCCTATAGTATTTCAAGTGACACACACATACATACTTATTCTTGCATTTCCTAAGTGCTTTCATTATTTAGATTGTGAACTAATATTTCATTCATCTTCATGCTTTTCTTTTCTTAATTAAGAATATAATTAATTAATGCTTGTAAATAAGATAATTCATTGCTTTGACTCACATATAAATCCTGATATATAGCTATATTATGAAGACAAGTAGAGAGAAGTAGTAGATTTTCTATTCAGAAGATCTAATTTAAAGCAGGCATCAATTGAAATTTTGTGATAGTAATAAAGCACACACATGTACTTAATCAATATAGAGTGATATTAGATATATAAGATTAATATGCTATCACTAAATGTTCACTTAAATTACCTTAAAATAAAGCTTGTAAATATTTATATAATTTTAATTATTATTATTTGGGCTAAATTAAAATTCAGACATTGTATGTGTTAAGCATAATTAATAAATGTGATTTGGATGCAATAAAACTATTTATGTCTTTACCAAATCAATGTCTATATTCACTCTATACACCTCATCACTAGGCACCATCATTATCATCATAGCACTGCTGAAATAAAATTTCTTATTTATCATTATGGTATATTGAGAGTAATTTGAATTTTTACACCGATTATTAGTTGTGATATAACTGAATTTGAGACAAAAGATGCATTGATAAAAAGATTTGAAATTAGAAAAATAGCTCTGTAATGTATTAATCACATAATTGATTATATATCTACATGTATATTCATTATTAGCAGCCACTTATAAAGATTGTCTGTATTTCTAATGATTAAACAAATCAATCTGTGAATCAAAAATAACATCATACATTGATCTCAAAATCTGTTTACTATGATGTTATCTTTTAACTTTTTCAGCAATTTTCTTTTTGTGAAAGATTCCATTTCCTTCATTAATTGTAGTTCTTTGTTAGACGTGGTTCTTTATTGTATTCGATCTTCATTCGTATCCTGTTAATAACAATTAATATTTGCACCTCTTTATAATAATGTGAAAGGATGAAATCTTTGACAGATGCATGCTAAAAATGCTTAAATGATAGCAAATCAGATAGTAATAATGACAGCACAAGGAACTCTCAATTCAAAACACAAGTCAGAAAAAGATGTAACCCATCTTCTTCGCTACTTAAATTTATATACAAATAAGGCAGACTCAAGCATTTTGAACTAAGAGCAGGAAGCTTTAAACACCTTCACATTTATTTTAAATATTATATATAAATAAACAATGTGAAATCTTTCCATTTACTACGTAGTAATTTTCAAATCTAATGAAAAGATTGTAACAAATGTAAATATATTAAATTTATTAAGCGCAAGCAAATGATATAATAATAATGTGAAAGGTTGAAACCTTTACATTTGTTACAATCATTTCATTAGATTTGAAAATTACTACATAGTAAATCAAAAGATTTCACATTGTTTATTTATATATACTATTTAGTGAATTAAATGTAAAGGTGTTTAAAGCTTCACACTCTTAGTTCAAGTGCTTGAGTCTGGCTTATTTATATATAAATTTAAGTAGAAAAGAAGGTGGGTTCCATCTTTTTCTCATAAAATCTCTGACTTGTGTTTTGAATGGAGAGATTCTTGTGCAGTCATTATTACTATTTGATTGACTATCATTTAAGCATTTTTAAGGTGCATCTGTCAAAGATTTCAGCCTTTCACGTTATTATTATATCATCTGCTTGGGCTTAATAAATTTAATATATTTATCTCTTTATAACAAACATCTTTAAGATAATCTTTATAATGTAAACAGAATCTGCCACTTCCACCAAAACTATGCTCAAAGTTTCTTTAGGCATAATTCTTGATTATTCTAGCTTTCAATTGTATGATCTCATTTTTACTTCTAGGTCTTTTTAAATATAGATTTTACTGGGTTTTTTTTCTATCAGTCCAAGCTATATATAGATAATTGATTTTTTACCTTACTTGACATTTTACAATCAGTAGTTTTACTCAGATTGGCTACAAAAGTAGGGGATTGTTTAATTAGTTTGGACACAATAGCTATATAATAGATTAAATAAGACTATTTTTGCCAGTTGACAATGATACATTGAATGATTTAACTACATATCTTGGTATATTTTTGTGATGTTAGTAAAATAATGGCTTTTGATATGGATCACCATGTTTTTCTATATTCATTACAACAGCCTGTTGAACTGCAGACTTTACTTGTTGATAATATCACATTATTTTTTGTTTAAGCACCAAGAGTCTTTTATATTTGAACCCAACCTTTATATACCTTTACTTTGATAGGGAAATGAAGATTAAACTGAAACTTCTATCAAATAAAATACCCTTTTTATTGTTTTTCCATTATGAAAATACACTTTTTTTCATTTCAATAAACATTTATTTACTAAATACTATGATTATACAGGTATCATTCTTGTTATAGATGGAAGCCATGGGGATTTCCTTGATTATTGTTCTGTGGAAATGAGGAATGGTTGCACATCAAACTGGATCATTTTCAATCTTAGCTTATTGATCATTTTGTTTGTTTGAGTATGGATAGTAGTGAGTTATCTTGTTGTGAGTTGGGAATTAATTTCTGTTTTTCGTGTGGAGTTCTGGGATGTCCAGAAGATTCCATGTGTCTTCTACAATGTGGTATGGTCTGATTGTCTCATATCTTTGTTTAATCTTGTTGATCATATGGATGTAGACCTGTTTAGCATCAGGATTTGGGTGTATTAAGCTAAGTTTGCAGAATGTTGTCCAGAGCACAAATGTGTAAAATATGGAGAGCTGAATCCATGTGATTGTTTTTGTAGCAATACATCACCAGATTGAGGTGATTGTTTGGAAGTTTATTTTTGAGTTGGTAAATATATCAGTTCTCTGATGCTGCCAAGTTTTGGGCATCTATATATTATATGGTCTATTGTTTCATTTTCTCTCTTGCATAGTTGACAGAGTGGGTCGATGCTGGAGTAACCTCTTTTGTATGTTAGAAACTAACTGGTGGATAACGCATCTAGATTTATTTTGATGGTGAAATCCAAGAATTTTGCTTCCAAACTTCACATTTTGAATTTGTTTATGAGATTTTTGTTTGTTAAATTCAGCTTGCCATAAGGTGGTTGGACCTGTGGATGAATAATGTTGTAGGCATCCCAATATTTAATTTTTCTGGTAGCCATGTCATTGTTAGGATTGTGATACTGCTTAATGAGGCTATGCAGTGTTGTGACCCAGTTTGCCTTGGAGGGTGGTGGTCAATTGGTGGGTTGCACAACTATAGGAACTTCTATGTTTGCAATGTCCTCTGAGAGTCTACTGAGTATGTTATAGCATTTTTGAAAGTAGGTTGTATTTATGGAGTGTATGGATAGGCTGTTTATCTGATGAAGACACTGCATTCTGATGAGGCTAATGGTGACTGTTTTCCCCTGCCAAAAGAGCCTAGAGCAAAGCGAGTTGATCCTCCCCTCAAACTGTTTAGTTGGTTTGATGATCAGGAGATAGTAGTTGATCTTGGGGAACAGGATCATATTTAGCAATGTTACCTTGCCATGGAGTGAAAGGTAAACTTTGAACAGGAAAGCTATTAATTTGTTTGCTGAATCAATTTATGTTGTTTTATACTTCCCTTGCCATTACTGGGGGTGGTTTGTGGAAAGGGAATCCAAGGAAGTTCTGGAGCTCTCCAGAGAAGTGAGTTGAAATCTTTTTCCCTGTGGCAATTTTCCAGACTGAAGATTTTGCAAAGTTAAATTTTGAATTTTGCTGTATAGTGATCCAAAATTGTGTTTAGTGGTCCAAGGTATTTCTATGAGGGGAATATGGCAATGATGTCATCCATGAAGGTGAGAGCTCCTATCTCTGTTTAAGTCAAAGACTCCAGGCAGATGTTTTCCTATTTTTTTCAACAAAGGATTTATATATATAATGAACAGGAGTGAGGATTAATGGGGAGCCTTGAGGAATGAATAGGCATGGTTTGAAACTACTTGTGGTTCTACCATTTAATTATATCTGACGGTTTCTGAGCAGATTTGAAATAATCTGGATGTAATTGGTTTTCTGCCAGAAGGTGGAGGAGGATGTCTGTTCTTATGGAGTCAAACACTGCAGCTATATCTAGCTGAATGGCTATGGATTTAGTTCTCCTAGGAGTGCAGAGGTGACCTACCAGCTCTTAATGTGGGACATTACCATTGTAGTGGAAGATCCTTTCCTTGCATATTGACTTTTGGAGATATGATTGAGATTGGTTTCCTGTATAGCATCTTTTATTGTGGATTCAATGACTTTGACCATTAGCGGGATCATCAAGATGAGCCAGAGGTTGGAGAATTCTGAGGGGATGTTTGTGCTTTTTTAAAAAAGTAACCATTGCAATTGGGTATAATTTTGGAATGTTTCTATTTCCATGGTCAAGGTTAATTAGCCATTTTTTGTAATTATTGGGATCGAGAATTGACTGAGATGCATCAGAATAAATTGTGGAATTCCATGGATACCTGGGTCTGTGCGGTCTGGTAAGGATTTAAGTTTATTTTTGATTGTTTGCTCTGAGATGATATGGGAGTTGTTATCTTCAGTGCTATACCATATCTTTGGGTGATTCAGCTACTTGGTGTAATTGTTCTTGAAAATATTGGTTTTATTCCATTAATCATCTGTGGTCCGATCAATGATTTTCCATCTTTTTGAATCATGGATGGTATATTTTTCTTGTTATATGGTCACAGTACCCAATGGATATACCCATGAGTCCAGCAGTACTGGGCATCAATATATCTGCTGTCTCTTTTGGTGGCCAGATACTCAGCCAATTTTTTTTTGCTGAGTTCTGTATTTAGCTTTTAGGTTGGTGATTTGACTTATGTTGTCTATAGTACTATGGATTTTGGATAATTCTGCATTAATGTCTTCAAGATCGTTTAGCAGTCTTATGGGGCCTTTTACTTTAAGGGTATAGTTGTTTATGATAGCCTGTACAACTTTAATGAATGTGAACCATGCCTGTTCTATTGGAGTTTATGAATGTTTATTTTGAAAAAGTAGATATATGATTCAGAAATTATCACTTCTGATGCCGATGACCAGGTTACTATTCTCAGAGTTTGGGGATTGCACTCACCAGATGAAGGTAAGATTAATTATAAAAAATATATTGTATAAATATTTAATTTTTTATGAAATATCAACTAAGTATCCATATATTGTATAAATATTTAATTTTTTATGAAATATCAACTAAGTATCCATAACTATAAATGTTTATGTGCAATATAAACTGAACTTTATCTTCTAGCAATTATTTTTAGAAAACATATCATTATAATCAAACATTATCCAACCATTGCAAGATAAAAGTCTCTCCAAGTTCAAACCATCTTTTCCGATCTTTAGTTTTTTTTTCTCCACATCACCCCTGCACACTTTCTTATTTCATCCATCCATCTCACACGTGGTCTCTTTCTTGGTCTTTTACAATCTCTTGGAATCACATTTAAAATTTCAATTTTCCATCTATATAAAAAGTTAAGTAAAGAGAAGGGTGGTATCATCCTTTTTTTATCAAAATCTCTGTCATGTGTCAAGGCCTGATCGCTCTTCAGACCACTGTTTAACATCTGATTGGCTGTCTGAGAAACAACAGTGGGCACATGTGGAAGACTAACAACCTTTCAATTTATTACTAATTTAATAACAACATGCGATTTAGACAAAATATCATCTCTTCTAGAAATATGTCCAGCCCAACTCCATTTTAGTCTTTTAATTTTTTCAATGATGTCAATAACACCTGTTTGTTCTCTTACCCATATATTATGTTTTCGATCTTGTCTTGTTACTCCTAATATGCATCTCTCCATACTTCTTTGAGTGTTCTGAAGTCTCTGTATTGCTCTTTTATTAAGTGTCCAAGTCTCAGATTCATAAGTAAGAATTGGTAAAACACATTTATTAAAAACCTTTCCTTTCAAACACATAGGCATATTTCCTTTTAGTATCAAATTATTTCTACCAAAAACACTCCAACTAAGTTTAATTCTATGATTAATTTCATCCATTATGTTTCTATCTATATTAATAATCTGACCAAGATATTTATAGCTGTTAACTTCTTCTAACTCATCATAATCAATCTTTATTTTCATATTTTGAGAAAATACATTGAACATTACTTTAGACTTTTTAAAATTTATCTTTAGTCCTACTTTCCTCTGATAATTCCTGCAACATTTCCTCTGCAAAATCTAAATGACTTAAATAATCTCCATTAACTTTCATTTTTTAGATTCCCATTTTAATCCACAAAATACTTCTTTGGAACACTGCAGTAAAAAGTTTTGGAGATATGGAGTCACCCTGTCTTACAACCTTCTCAATGTTGACTTTCCTAATATCATTATATAATCTAATTGAAGATCTAAATTTACTACTTACACTCATAAATGCTGGAGCATTTTCAATCCATAATAAATAGAGCATCTTCACAATAAACACCAAATACATATCTTCATCAAATAAAAATTATTTATATATATCATAAAAATTATTTATATATATCTAAATCATCTTTCATTTCTTTACTGATCCTGTATATATATCATCGTACTGAAATGGACGCTAATGTTTATGTTTTTTTTTATATTGCAGACCCTACTAATTTGAATAATTATCATTCTTTACCACATAGTAAAAATGCATCTTATATATTCAATCTTTTGTTGACCATGTCCTGTAACACCTTATACACTTATTTAAAAAAAAGTATTTTATGAACACAATAAAATTATCAATAAGCTAATAAAAAAAGGCACTATCTGTAGCAAATAATTAATTTATTGTAAAAAATATATATATATATATTGTAACCATTCGCTTGCCCCTTCACAACTACCCATCGTGCCGAACCCGCTGCGGCACTATAAATTGTAACCGTAAATTGCATGGTCCCAACTACATAACGTAAGTGCACTAAGAATCTTAACTTCGATCACTGATCAATTCCCGTTGCACATTGTCAGCTATTAAGAGCTGTATCCAAAAACATATCATGCTATCTATTTTATGCACGAAAGACCACAATCAACATCTGGGGCAACTTACCACAGACCAAACTAATGATCTAACATAAACTTTTTATGATTTAATTTGATCGCAGCCAGGGTGTACCGCGAAGAACTACCATAGTATTATGATAAAATACTTTAATCAAATTATAAGTGTAATGTTATTATTTTCAAACCTTAATTTGCGATTTTTATTGTATGAGACCCGATGGCCGACCATGTACAAGATGGCATAATTTGTGGAATTACATAAGATTATGAATTTTTAAACCATCTATATGATTTCTAATACAGATGCTAGTCCAGGTAAAGCTTTGCAATAAATAAACATAAATACTTGGGTTCTTTTTTTTTTTTTATAGTTTACTATATCATTGAGACTCTTATTATATTGACAAATGACAATTTAAAAACGTTAAGTAAATATATTCAATCATGTTATTATTTGGTAATCTGTTTACCAGTTTAATAATTAATTTATATTGTATACTAGAATCAACTACGCAAAGCCAAAATGATGGAAAAGGTAAATGGGATTTTATTGTACCATACACATCATAAACTACCAAAGACGAAAAGCATCCCAAATGTTTTCTCAAAATATCAATAAATTCTTATATCATGTTGACGATAGTATGTATTTCAATGTATGCTCTACCCAAGGTTTATGATTTCTGATTTTACGAATGACACATAGCAACGGCACAGTAAGTTTAATTATAAATCAACTTTTATTTACAAAATTATGAATAATAAGTAATTAATTCCAATGTTATAATTAAAGACATAAATGAACAAATAAAATAAATAAATTATAATTCCATCGACTTTCTTCAATAACATCTCATAGGTACAGTTTTTAAGAACCTAATCATACCTTATATTTCAATTTGATACAATGAATATTGAGAAAATTATACTAAATTCAGCATCAACTCATGAAATATTTAACGTCATTTCCAGATTCAATAAATCCATACCGTAAACTTATAATAATATAATAAATAATATTATGTTTGTAGGATTTAGCTACAATGCAATCATTAAATAAAGTGATAATTTAAACTTACACTCCGGTAAATAATAATCAACCAACAGTTAATTATTATGAAGTAACTTGAATAGAATGTCCTGCTACAAGTTGATGATCTAACTTATAAATTATGCTTACAAATGAAAGAAGATGATTTAGCAGATTAACTAAAATACTTTGCCCAACTTATATCTATGAAGTAAAACATATTCCTGTGGATGTATTCATCTACACGGAGGAATTAAATAACACTAAACGTTTTGTGGATTTATACACCATCATAAAGCAATAAGTACAAGTACACCATTCCGCGGATTAACCACCAGCGCAGGAATGAATGTAAAATACAAAAAATGGCAATTAAGTAATCTGCGGATTAACCACCAGCACAGATTAATGCCCTTTACATTCTAAAACAACATTACTATTTACTTCACATTAAAGTGCAAAATCATCCCCCTCAGTTATTCTGACCATTCAGAATACACTAACACTTTAGCAAATGTGGGTTCTTGCATAATAAATGTTACGCTAATCAGGACAACTAATGTACTAACTTATCTTTCTTAAAATAAAACATGTGTAATATAATATAAGTAATATTAGTATAGGAATATAAATCTGGAAAGACTAACAAAATAACTCATAAAGATTGATACATCTCATGAATTCATTCAGTACTTTTTAAGCTTTTTCGCAAGCGCTATTCTCTTGAATAAATATTTTATTCAACCCCTATTAATTTAACTTAATAAAATATAACCTATGAACTTCACATGCAAGTTCATATAACTATAAAATTAAAGTAATGCATTATTCATCAAATACATAAAATTTAACAGGTGTGTGTATGATATAAATTAAATGTATCGCATTTTATAGCTCAACACATGAATTAGAGCAGGTGTGTGTATCACAAATTGGATTATATAGCATTTTATAACTCCAAATATGATCCGTGGAATCCATGTACGATGTGTCGAACAACAAATACACAAAGCAATAGCTATAATTATAGTTAAATTCCATACATGCAATTTTATCCATTTGTATTAGTTATTATAATCACTATTAGATTGACGATTTTACGTGGCTCCATAAACATGAAACAATTTCAAAACATGACACGCAGAATTTAAATGAAAATGTTTTTCATAAGTTATTAATTTCTACATTTCTCTATTAAAAATGTTCCAAGTTTATCACATCCATGCTAATATTTATTTATCCACGCTTAAATCTAGGAATACTAATTACAGCAATTAATTTAATCATTTCAAACTGACGTTAAAATTAGAAAATAGCTTTGATTAACTATTTTGAAGACGGTTTATTATCCAAATAGCAAACAATTAACTAGCAAATATATCACTGGCATTATAAAGTTAAATATCAATCAATATTATATTTTTATTAGAATTAGAAACGAAAATATTAAGCTACGTTGACAACTTTAACATTTTACTTTAATTTAAACTTCTTTTTTTTTAAAAAGCAAATTTTCATTTTCATAAAACTTCTGTAATTAAAATACTTATTTAATTTTTCCAAATTGTAGAATAATAAACATTTTAAAACATACCAAACTCTTGCAATTAATTCTTTTAAACTGGGAAGCTCCGACATTTTAAAAATGTAATATTGGAAAATTGTTACCGATGATTTGATCCACTTGGCCAGCCGACTTGAACAGACTTTTTAAATTTAGCAATTCATCTTATAATTAAATACCACTATGTTATTTTACGTTTATAGCAAATTTTGTGGTAATCCGTTTACTTATTAACTATTTTAAAATAAGCTTGTCAAATTTATACCATTTGCCTTTACCATTTTCTTTCTTTCTCTCTCCAAAAGCAAACTAACAGACGATCTCCTCTTAAATTCGCGCTCTTTTCTTTTATTACATTGAGGCGCATACGTAATTACTGTATTTATTTTTAATAATTAATTTTAATTGAACAAATGGTTTTTTAATTCAATGGAAATAATAATTTAAGATCATTTTAAACAAATAAAATAAAATATTATTTTAATAATATTTTACCAAATTTTAATGTGTTGTCAAAATTTTAAAAGTTAAACGTTTTGATATGAGTTAGTATATGGGAAGAAGCAAATTTAAATTTATTAAAATAATATAAGAAAGTAATCTGTTCAAAGTGCAAATCAAGCCAATCAAATCACCAAAAGAAGAAAGAGAAATTTTTATACCAGTTATATCAATTATTATATTTTATACTAAAATATATGGTTACAGTTTACACCCCCCTATGGAAAAAATTTATCTTTCTTTATAATTCCATTTAATCAAATTCTACTAAGGTACATCATAAGTCACTATTTTTATTATCCTATCTATAATTTATCATCAATCTGAATATGGTATAACATTTTACAATATAAATCCCCCTAATTTATTGAAGGTACAGGTTTCAAACTACGTGCATTGTAGGTGCCTCGGATTCCCTCAGGGGTTGAGAGCATAAATGCATTCTCTCCCACCTGGCTTTCAATCATGAAAGGTCCATTATATAGGTTTAAAAATTTTCTAAATTCGTTTTTCTTTAAGCTGCTAACATGAGGAACTTTTCTATGAGGCCCTTTCTAGTTTAATGTACTACTTTTAACATTTGTCTTAATATCCTTTGTGCGAAGTGGTTTAATTCCACTAACAGAAGGTTGATCTCTATCTTGGGTCTTATTAATTAGACTAGGTTGACCATTAACTCTATGATAAAATTTTGGTCGTTTATAACTACGACTCCTACTCTCGTATCTTTTATCACGATAAGGACTTTTTATTGGAGCAACATTAACATTAGCAATGGAACAGTTATGAGAAGCTCTAGCCTCCTTTCCACCTCTATATCTGTTTTCCAGGTCACATTCACTTGTCTCAAGTGCATCTAAGATCTCTGACACCTCATCAATTGTATACTTATCTGCAGCAATCAAAACTTGTTCAATCTGTCGAGGTAAGTTATGTCTTAAGATCCTGACTATATGATGCTCAGATAATGGAAAAGCAGTTAAAGTTTTAAGTTTGACCGCCTGTCCATGAAAAAATTGAGTATAGCTACCTTTATTAGCATTGTACTTTTCTCGAGTGATTTGATAACGCATGTTATCCTGACGATCTTCACCCCAGAAACTTGACATTATTAAATGTTTAAAATCTCCATATGTTTGAGGACAATCAAACAAAGACTGCCACCAATCTTTTGCAGCAGCATAAAGATGGTTGCTGGAGATAGCCAGTTTTTCTCTTTCTGAAAATGCACACAAAGTAAACAATTCCTCCAAATTTTGAAGAAATTCTAGAGGGTTTTCCAAATACTCCCCTTTAAATGGCTTAATCTTTAGAAATTTAAGAGCTGTAGATCCACCCATAGACATATCTGTGTTCTTGACATCATTGGCTACAGATTCAATTCCCAATGGTTTTTGGAGAATGGGAGTTGTGCGGATACCAGTAAAATTACCATCCGATACAACTACTTCTTTAACAGAGGTCTCTGTCCCATCTACATAATACTTGGTGTTTTGACCAATGAAATTATCATTTTTCTCTTGAGCCTTTTGAATTTCTAACATTTTTAGCTGAAGATTTTCAATCTTTGCCTCTAGTTTCTGTCCTTCTTTAAACTCATTTGATTCATTTGGCCACTCTTGACATTTATCCCTCATTTCCTTCCACTCTTTTTGCATTATTTCTAAATCTCCACTAAATTTAGCATTAGTCTTTTTCAATTCTTTATTTTCTACTTTAGACCTATTGATAGTTTCCTCCAAAATCTTTTTAATGCTACCCAATTCTGCTCTGCTCTCTGTTACAGATTCACTCATGGATTTAAATATGCCTTGTTCAAAAGTTGAATGACTCTCATTCATATTCTGAAGTTTAAATTCCATTTCAGTTTTAATTTTATCAATAGATTTAGCAGATTGAGACTCTACTTCTTGAACTTTATAGTTCATTTCACTAACTATTTGTGCCAACTGACTCCTTGAGTCTCCCATTGCCACATCAAGCACCTTCAGTTTAGTGTCCAAATTCTCCTCGTGGGTTATAAACTTATTTCCAATTTCTTCTATCTGAACTTCTAAGTGCTTTTTATAATCGAAGAAATTAGCTTTAATTTCTTCTAATTTAATATCGGACTCCCCTTTAGCTGCCTTACAACTACTCTCTAAGGATTGAAATTTTTGGTTAAATTCCTCCACTGTTTTTACTCTAGCAGCTTCTATTTTTTCTTTCACAAATTCCTGAACTTCAGCCATTTTATTCTCAAAACTATCTAACTTTTCAGACATTTCTTTTTGATAAATAGACTGTTCATTTAATTTTTCAGTCATCTCTTTTTGAGAAAGAGACTGTTCATTTAATTTTTCAGTCATCTCTTTGTGAGACTCTAACATCTCTTTTTGGGAAAGAGACTGTTCATTTAATTTTTCAGACTGTTCATTCATTTTTAGAGACTGTTCATTCAATTTTTCAGTCATCTCTTTTTGAGAAAGAGACTGTTCATTTAATTTTTCAGACTGTTCATTCATTTTTAGAGACTGTTCATTCATTCCAATCTCTATGCGTTGAAGCATCAACATAAACCGTTGTTGGAAATCAAGATCAGGAACTTCTTGTGTTCTTTCAGGATAACTAATTTCTTCAGAATCACTCATTTTGAGTACTTTATAACAACTATTTCAATATTTTGTGAAACCAAATTTTTACTTTCCTAAAATATGTGTTTTAATAACAATGATCAATTAAAATCTTGTTCAAGCCAACCAACCACTAAATCCTCACCACCAATAATCTATCCCAGATGGTATATATCACATTCACACTAAAATAATCTGAACCCCCACTTTAAATATTTGCAGTATTATAACAACTACTTTATAAACCCTTGATAATTTCCACTTCTCCCAATTCAATCACAAATATTGGTATATCTTGGAATACGATTGCTATGGTCATCAGAAATCTATATAAGTAACTTGGAGAAATATATAGCAATAAAATATACAATATTTTATCACCATGATAGAGCATTTGTCACATGATAATATTCCTGTAATATGGGAAATTAAAATTGTAATCAACAATCATTAATTAATTCAGTTCACACATTACCATATTGTACTATGCAACAATCAATTAATCAAGTCGCATGTTTATAAAGTGCTAAAAACTGTAATTGCACACTTATAATGACTGTATAACCTCAACATATCGGGCCGATCACATTGTGGCGCCAAAAATTGTAACCATTCGCTTGCCCCTTCAACTACCCATCGTGCCGAACCCGCTGCGGCACTATAAATTGTAACCGTAAATTGTGTGGTCCCAACTACATAACGTAAGTGCACTAAGAATCTTAACTTCGATCACTGATCAATTCCCATTGCACATTGTCAGCTATTAAGAGCTGTATCCAAAAGCATATCATGCTATCTATTTTATGCACGAAAGACCACAATCAACATCTGGGGCAACTTACCACAGACCAAACTAATGATCTAACATAAACTTTTTATGATTTAATTTGATCGCAGCCAGGGTGTACCGCGAAGAACTACCATAGTATTATGATAAAATACTTTAATCAAATTATAAGTGTAATGTTATTATTTTCAAACCTTAATTTGCGATTTTTATTGTATGAGACCCGATGGCCGACCATGTACAAGATGGCATAATTTGTGGAATTACATAAGATTATGAATTTTTAAACCATCTATATGATTTCTAATACAGATGCTAGTCCAGGTAAAGCTTTGCAATAAATAAACATAAATACTTGGGTTCTTTTTTTTTATAGTTTACTATATCATTGAGACTCTTATTATATTGACAAATGACAATTTAAAAACGTTAAGTAAATATATTCAATCATGTTATTATTTGGTAAATCTGTTTACAAGTTTAATAATTAATTTATATTGTATACTAGAATCAACTACGCAAAGCCAAAATGATGGAAAAGGTAAATGGGATTTTATTGTACCCTACACATCATAAACTACCAAAGACGAAAAGCATCCAAATGATTTCTCAAAAATATCAATAAACTCTTATATCATGTTGACGATAGTATGTATTTCAATGTATGCTCTACCCAAGGTTTATGATTTCTGATTTTACAAATGACACATAGCAACGGCACAGTAAGTTTAATTATAAATCAACTTTTATTTACAAAATTATGAATAATAAGTAATTAATTCCAATGTTATAATTAAAGACATAAATAAACAAATAAAATAAATAAATTATAATTCCATCGACTTTCTTCAATAACATCTCATAGGTACAGTTTTTAAGAACCTAATCATACCTTATATTTCAATTTGATACAATGAATATTGAGAAAATTATACTAAATTCAGCATCAACTCATGAAATATTTAACGTCATTTCCAGATTCAATAAATCCATACCGTAAACTTATAATAATATAATAAATAATATTATGTCTGTAGGATTTAGCTACAATGCAATCATTAAATAAAGTGATAATTTAAACTTACACTCCGGTAAATAATAATCAACCAACAGTTAATTATTATGAAGTAACTTGAATAGAATGTCCTGCTACAAGTTGATGATCTAACTTATAAATTATGCTTACAAATGAAAGAAGATGATTTAGCAGATTAACTAAAATACTTTGCCCAACTTATATCTATGAAGTAAAACATATTCCTGTGGATGTATTCATCTACATGGAGGAATTAAATAACACTAAATGTTTTGTGGATTTATACACCATCATAAAGCAATAAGTACAAGTACACCATTCCGCGGATTAACCACCAGTGCAGGAATGAATGTAAAATACAAAAAATGGCAATTAAGTAATCTGCGGATTAACCACCAGCACAGATTAATGCCCTTTACATTCTAAAACAACATTACTATTTACTTCACATTAAAGTGCAAAATCATCCCCCTCAGTTATTCTGACCATTCAGAATACACTAACACTTTAGCAAATGTGGGTTCTTGCATAATAAATGTTACGCTAATCAGGACAACTAATGTACTAACTTATCTTTCTTAAAATAAAACATGTGTAATATAATATAAGTAATATTAGTATAGGAATATAAATCTGGAAAGACTAACAAAATAACTCATAAAGATTGATACATCTCATGAATTCATTCAGTACTTTTTAAGCTTTTTCGCAAGCGCTATTCTCTTGAATAAATATTTTATTCAACCCCTATTAATTTAAACTTAATAAAATATAACTTATGAACTTCACATGCAAGTTCATATAACTATAAAATTAAAGTAATGCATTATTCATCAAATACATAAAATTTAACAGGTGTGTGTATGATATAAATTAAACGTATCGCATTTTATAGCTCAACACATGAATTAGAGCAGGTGTGTGTATCACAAATTGGATTATATAGCATTTTATAACTCCAAATATGATCCGTGGAATCCATGTACGATGTGTCGAACAACAAATACACGAAGCAATAGCTATAATTATAGTTAAATTCCATACATGCAATTTTATCCATTTGTATTAGTTATTATAATCACTATTAGATTGACGATTTTACGTGGCTCCATAAACATGAAACAATTTCAAAACATGACACGCAGAACTTAAATGAAAATGTTTTTCATAAGTTATTAATTTCTACATTTCTCTATTAAAAATGTTCCAAGTTTATCACATCCATGCTAATATTTATTTATCCACGCTTAAATCTAGGAATACTAATTATAGCAATTAATTTAATCATTTCAAACTGACGTTAAAATTAGAAAATAGCTTTGATTAACTATTTTGAAGACGGTTTATTATCCAAATGTTAAACAAATTAACTAGCAAATATATGATTGGCATTGTAAAGTTAAATATCAATTAATACTATATTTTATTAGAATTAGAAACGGAAATATTAAGCTACGTTGACAACTTTAACATTTTACTTTAATTTAAACTTCTTCTTTTTTAAAAAGCAAATTTTCATTTTCATAAAACTTCTGTAATTAAAATACTTATTTAATTTTTCCAAATTGTAGAATAATAAACATTTTAAAACATACCAAACTCTTGCAATTAATTCTTTTAAACTGGGAAGCTCCGACATTTTAAAAATGTAATATTGGAAAATTGTTACCGGTGATTTGATCCACTTGGCCAGCCGACTTGAACAGACTTTTTAAATTTAGCAATTCATCTTATAATTAAATACCACTATGTTATTTTACGTTTATAGCAAATTTTGTGGTAATCCGTTTACTTATTAACTATTTTAAAATAAGCTTATCAAATTTATACCATTTGCCTTTACCATTTTCTTTCTTTCTCTCTCCAAAAGCAAACTAACAGACGATCTCCTCTTAAATTCGCGCTCTTTTCTTTTATTACATTGAGGCGCATACGTAATTACTGTATTTATTTTTAATAATTAATTTTAATTGAACAAATGGTTTTTTAATTCAATGGAAATAATAATTTAAGATCATTTTAAACAAATAAAATAAAATATTATTTTTAATAATATTTTACCAAATTTTAATGTGTTGTCAAAATTTTAAAAGTTAAACGTTTTGATATGAGTTAGTATATGGGAAGAAGCAAATTTAAATTTATTAAAATAATATAAGAAAGTAATCTGTTCAAAGTGCAAATCAAGCCAATCAAATCACCAAAAGAAGAAAGAGAAATTTTTATACCAGTTACATCAATTATTATATTTTATACTAAAATATATGGTTACAATATATATAACCATTGGATACCAGTCAATACTTAGACTGTCCCAATATAAATAACAATCAACAATCTCAAACTGTTGTCAAGCAACAGTTTGAAATTATTGATTGTTATTTATATTGGGATTGTTTACATGTTTACTGGCTATTAATAGTATATATATATATATATATATATATAATGGTTAAAAGGAGGTTGCAGTTTGAGATTGCTGATTGTTATTGATATTGAGATTGTTTAAGTATTGACTGGCTATTAATAGTATATATATATATATAATGGTTAAAAGGAGGTTGCAGTTTGAGATTGCTGATTGTTATTGATATTGGAATTGTTTAAGTATTGACTGGTTTTAAATGATCTATGCATCTTTTATATTGACTCAGTATAACTATTTTATCAATATGAAGCTTTCACAATAATTTTTTTTAACAGTAGCTAAAATTTACATGTAAAAATCTCTCATAAGAATAATGAAATGCTCTGACACAACAATTTCTTCTAAGAACTTTCTATAATTCAATGAAAAGCTTTAATGTAATCAATAGAACACACCTTTTTTAATCTTTTCTGAAATGTGTTTGCTTTTTGAGAATTTTCTTTACATGTAAGACTAATTTGTGCTTAAGTAGTTTTAGTATAATCTTAGGTGTAAAGGATATTGCATGATAGTTTGAAATTCTCAACTAATAATCTACGCCACTTTAACACTACTTATTATTTATTTAAATAATTTGCTCTAGCTTTTAATGTTTATAAATACAACAATAATCATTTCAAAATTAAAAACCAAGGCTATTACTTTTAAATTTAATTAGAAGTATTTCAAGAACAAATCTTACCTATTCGTTTCACTTTACATACTATTCTATTGGCTGGAATATTCAATGCACGACTGATGTTTTCCTTTAAATAAATAAATAAAAATTTAATTTTTAAGTTGTATTTTAAAATCTCATATTCACATAACAAATTTTACCTGCATTTCTGTAACATTTTGGGTAGAACACGTGACTTCGATTTCATCAGCTTCTTTTTGGGGAATCGCAATTGCACAATGGGTTTCAAGATAAAAATGTTCTTGGCCACCAATTTTTATTTCACCTTCTAAAATAAAATCTGCAGCGTTGAAACCTTCTGTTATATCCCCATCTTCAGTCATGATTGGTTCATCTATATAAGATTCTGCTTTGATGGCTTCCTAAGTATTTGTTATCATGCAATAAAAAAATAGATTTTTTTTTTAAAAAAATTTTAATATAATAAAACAGTAACATTTAAATTTATTTTACTTCTTTTTCTACATTTTCCACATTAAACGAAATTGAAAACACAATCAGTATCAGTAGTTTAATAATTTGGATAATTATAAAAAATAAATAAAACCAAGCATAGATTAATGAGTTTAATACTTTATCTTTACTTATAAAATATGGAAACAATTAAATGAGAGTAGCTAATAAATATATTATTGATATGACAGGTGTGAAGTCATCATTAATTAAATCAGCAGATTAATTTTGGGGTGAAAATGGTGAAAAGTGATAATACATGGATTACGTTCAATAGAATAAAATATATGGCAAAATATTTTGAATAGCCACAAGATAGAAAGGTTTGAGTCCTACTATCTCACTAGATTCCCAAAGAGTAGTATAAATGATTGTGACTGGAGATTTTGTTTAAGTAATGAAAAATGATAAATGAGGAATCATGCTGGTTTGGTCATTGTACAGATAATCAAAAATCATATGCCCAAGTAAACAACTAGAGTAAAAACAAAAACTAGATAGTGGAAGGAAAAAGTGATGCATGACATAATGCAGGACAGATTAATGGGAAAGAATGAAACTTGATACATGAAATGTTAGAGATATTATAGGGATTATAAAAAAAAAAAGGTTGCTAGTTTGAACTGGAAAGAATTAACAACATATTTTCAGTTTTACAGAAACAAAAAACACGTAGAGTGGAGATTACAAATAGTGGATAGTCATTTTGTTATATTGTCTGGGAAGGATGGAAAATTCAGTGGGTATGTAAATGCACAAAAGGTGTAATGGGAAGGATAAAAGATATGATCTAGATGTGGGCTTGTGAATATGCATAAAATATAATTGATCATTTGTAGAATGAGATCCAGTACATAAAAGAATTGTAATGGTTCATATCAAGGCATCAATAGATCTGGTAATCATATAATTTTATTCACCTAAGACAGTATCAATAAATAAAGATATACAGCAGTTCCATGAAATATTTCAGTCATTATATCAGACATAAGATCAATAAAAGCATGACTATTATCCAAGATGATATGAATGTTGCAAATGATTTACTTATTATAAAGTTTCATTAACATAAAAAGATATACATGGATGTCAACAGATAAATTTAAATTCAAAAGATATTCATGAACTGATATAGATATAAATTATTAGCTTTTGATAGCAAATATAAAGATGAAATTACATAATATCAGTGTAATATAGACAATTGTGCCATATATATGTATATATTTAAATTTTAAAGATAAATACACAAGTTTATTTAGTAATATGGAAAGCCAAATCAGTACTATGCCAGTCGACATAATCTGGAAAAATGGAGCAACTGTGATTTGCAGGCCTAGAAAAGTTCCATTTGCACTACAAACTAAATTGGAACAAAGTGTTAAATGATTTAATTAGCAAGAGAGGGGTCGAGGCTGGTCAAGAATGCCGATTGGGCCACTCTGATTGTAGTGATATCTAAACCAAACAGACAAATCCACATTTGTGGGGATTACTGCACTACAGAGTCAGTATCCAGTGCCTAATGTCAGAGAAATATTAGCCAATATGAAAAAGTTTAAGTTATTTTATAAAATCGATCTGAGATCGGTGTTTCATCAGATTCCAGTTTCTAAACACACCTCTGAATTGTTAATTATTATTATCCACAAGAGATTGTTTAACTACAATCTTCTGCTATTTGGAATTACCATCACATTTTAATAATTTCTAATTCTGAAGAGAAATTATGTGAGCAACTTTTCAAAGTTTGTGATAAATTAGCTACTTTTGGGATCGGTGTTTCATCAGATTCCAGTTTCTAAACACACCTCTGAATTGTTAATTATTATTATCCACAAGAGATTGTTTAACTACAATAGTCTGCTATTTGGAATAATTTCTAATTCTGAAGAGAAATTACGTGAGCAACTTTTCAAAGTTTGTGATAAATTAGCTACTTTTGGGACTAGAATAAACCTAGAAAAAATATATCTGGATGACGACTGAAATAAAGTTTTTGGGCAGACCTGACCCCAGAAAATTGCAGTTGTAAAGGAAGCCCCAAGACCCAAAAATATATAAGAACTACAGGCTTTTCTGGGCATTTTGAAACTTTTCTAAGGGAAAAAACACATATAGCATGGCCATTGTATAATTTGTTAAGAAAGGGCCAAAACTGCCATTGCTATCAAATCCAAGAAAAGGCATTTAGTATTACAGAGGAATTGCTGACAACAGCCTCGAACTGATATTAACAACTGATGCATCAAATTTCGAGGTTGGAGTGGTTTTTTAAGTCATACAGTGGCTGAGGGTGAGACCAATAGTCTTTGCTTCTAGAATATTAACCAAAGCATAGCTAAACTACAGACAGTTAGATGAAGAGACATTGGCTATTATTTTTGCAGTGAAAAAATCTCACCAATATTTGTGGGGTTGGCCATTCAAGATCTTTACTAATCACAAGCCACTGTTAGGAATATTAGCCAAAAATAAAACCACACTCGGCACTTGAGTCCTAGAATGTTACTTTAGTTAAATTTATTAGCAGGTTATGATTTTGAGTTAAATTTGAAAAAAGGAAATGATATTAAACATGCAGATGTGCTGCCAAAAATCACAATTAAATCAGCGCCACAGAAAAGGGATCCACCCATTAACTACACAGACAACTTGAATAATGTAGTATTAAACAGTAGAAAGGTAGCAGGATGGGCAAAATCTAAGCATGGGTACTTGTTAATAGAATGGATCAGCAAAGGCTGACTCAGAAGTTGGCCTGAGGTATTTCAAAAGCTATATAGGACATAAGAGAATAACTGTCTATAAGTAAGGGATAAGAGAATAACTGTCTATAAGTAAGGGATATGTATTAATGGACAATAGAGTATTAATATCTAGTAGTGGTAATCACCAAGTTCTGCAACTTATTCATCAGGGTCTTCCTGGTATTGTATGGGCTGTAGCACTTGTATGAAGTTATGTTTGGTGGCCCAAAATTAATTCTGAGATAGAACAATTCATGAAAATGTACAAGAATTTCCAAGTGAATGCAAACTGTAGTCAAAAAGGCTTAGAGCCATATTTACTTCAACCATGCCAGACTGTTCCATGGCTACATTTTTTAGTAGTAATCAATTTGTATTCAAAGTGGACCGAATATAGAATTGTAAGAAATATGAGCACGGAAGAAACAATTGGAAAACTAAGAAAATCTTTGTTTTTCATGGTTTCTCCAAAACTGTAGTATCAGACAATGGAAACAGTTTTATATCCACTAAATTTGAGAATTTCATGAAGGAATTGGGAATTAAACATATAGTCACACCACCATGTCACCCCAAGTCCAATGGCATTGAAGAAAAGGGAGTATAAATGCTACAAAAGAAAGGTACTGCAAATATATAAGAAACATCAGCACAGTACACTGATGAGTAGTATGGAAAAATCTCCAGCTGAGATAATATTGGATTTCACAGATTCAAAATTTTCCAAGTAATGAAAACTATAGCACAGAATTGCAGTACCCAGAGGAAGAAAAAGTCTGGGTAAGAGATGTTCCCAGAAAATACTGGATGAAGGGTATAATCAAAGAACAGCTGTCAAAACAGATAATAGTAGTCAAGACTGAAACAGGGAAAATCATGTGAAAACATGTAAATCATATCAAACATAGGGAAGAAGAAATTGAGTGAATCAGAAGTATATAGTACTGAACATTCAAAATTATATAAAGGAGTCAGACTTACCAGAAGTAAATGAAGATAACACAGCAGACAAAGACATGACTGTTGAAAAAAAACCCCACATAGATCTCAAAGAACCAAGAAGGAACTAAATTATCTGAAAGACTATGTGATACTTCAAAAATTTATAATTTTGAAATGAAGGAGGTGTGATATAGACAATTGTACTATATATATGTATATATACAGAACTTAAAGAAATAAGGTAATTAGAGATAAAGTAATGATAAGTGTTACCAGATTATAAAATGATTAATTTAAAGATAAAGAACCAAGAACATATCACATTATGGTGAAATACATAAAAACTTGGAGATAAGAGAAGGATGCACCTTTTTACACATATATGCATTGCATCACAGATCATGCTTTCAGAAGACACAAAGTGAAAGAGTATAAGAATGATTATGGAGAACCTAGTGAACTTTACCACTGAAGGTACCAAAGTGGATCCAGGGACTATATAAGTCACATCAGCTTTATTATAATTTGTTTATGCCTCATTAGCCATGCAAGTTATAAGTAATAATATTGATAAGTAATATATATTAAGCACTATTAGATAAATCTTAATATTGTATAACTTGGTTTCCAAATTACTTTTTGTTCTGTTGGTCTGACCACTTTTATCCCCGATTGTAGGATTTGTAATGAGTGTACATAGCAATCAGGTAGAGCAATGTTAAAGTACTGTATGTAGATGACATAGTTGGTGATAGATTATTGGAATATGATGCAGGCTAATAAATCACTTTGATTGCCTAACTGAGTATAGTGATATAGAAAGACAAAAAAAACAGTTAAAAAGCAACATGGAAAATGAAAGAAAAATAATGATAATTGATTGGTTAATAGAGAAAACAATGAAAATGATTGATGAAAAAGAAGGATCCAGGATTGTGAGTCTTTAAAATAAGTAGATATAAAATAAGAAGTACAGAAGAGAGTGAAGAGGGACAAACAAGTTATAAATAATTAATGGACAGGACTTCAGGAAGAAAGTAACTATTCTAAGAAATGTTTCACATCATGAAAAAACTTACAAAGAAGTTTATATCAAGATTAGTTATGATCAAAAATAAAACTGGCAGATTATTAACAGATCCAGAAAATTTATTATCAGTTGAAAGTAATGCAATGGTATTTGATATATTAGTTATAGAATATAAATCATTACTATTAAAAATAAAGTAGTAAGAATCAAATCAAGAACTTCACTAATTCACACAATATTGAATAGAGTAATGTTAGAATTATTCAAGAAAGAAGAATGTTCAGTTCCAGATGGTTTATATAGATTGATTTTGGCTGCATGAGAGAGTGAAAATTGACTTGACACCCAGATTGCATTATCAGTATTTGTGTCGATACACACAAAAAACCCTTTGGACATTATTACAAGTCTCTAGCTTTAATTTCATGCACCAGTAAGTTATTAGTGAGGATAGTATTAGATAGAATGCAGGAAAAAAATACAAGTGAAAATTGACACAGAAATTGACAGATTGTAAACACAATGAGGTGAACTAAAGATCAGACAATTAATCTAAACAATATTCTTACAGGAATTTCAACAGCCACTTTATGTCTGTTTTATAGAGTATCAGAAGACTGTTGGTTTTGCATGTCATGACAAGATTCAGATAGCAATGCTAAATATTGGCTACCGTTCACATTGCCAAGAATTGTCTTTCTTATATGGAAGATAAAAAGTCAGTTTCAAGTGGGTAAAGTGGTTAGATAGTGCTTTGTGTTGTCACTACACATTCAATATTGCAGAAGAAATAGCAGTCAAAGATTTTGAATGCAATATGGGATTCTGTATTGTAGGAATATGAATATGCAATTTGTAATATGCAGGTGATGAAGTTCTGATGGCAGCAGCAGAAAAAGATTTACAGAATCTTGTAAATCAATTGGTAAAATCAGAAATAGCTAAGGCTAATAACAAGGGTAATATGATTAACAGTGGAGAGTATTCAGCTGGAATGGGTTTCAGAGCTTGTTTAGCTAATCTTCAGAATAAATTAAGATGGAGAATTCCATGCTGCAATAAAAGCATAATTATAGTCGGCATAAAGGACATTTACAAAATTAATATCAATATGGAAAAACAGTATAAATATGTAAACAAATACAATTCTGATGAAGTTCTTTATACTGAGTGGCACTACTGCATGGAGAGTTTTTGCCTCTGTTTTAACAGCTTGGGCAAGCATAAAAAATGATGATCATGTGATGTTTAGTGGTTCAATATATGAATACAAAGTATGGACAATGAGAAAATAGAAGAGAACAATACCTGATGATTTTAAAATGACATTGGCAAAGATGCATGGAATATCTTGAATGAATGGGATTTAATGAATGCAGGTGTACAAAGACTATTAACTATTAGAGGAAATAAAGTGAAAAAAGCTATATTATTTTGGATGTGTAGTGAAACAGGCAAAATACTGGAAAAGGATGTCATAATTGAAAATGTGAATGGATTACATAGAAATTGTCTTCTAATTAATGTTCAATAAAAGGTATACTTTGTCTCCACTAAAGAGGATAACAAGAAAACCCACACTAATTATTCTAATAAATAAATCGTTCCTTTCATTGTTCTTTTAAAAATAGAGCTAAAAAGAGCTTTACCTTGCTGTGAGTTATTTAAGAATGATTATCATTATCATTATACTGTACATGAAGATTTTTTTTAAAGAAAATAAACACAATATCTTTCATTAATGATCTAAATGTTTAAGAAAGTATTTACTTTGGCAAATATATATACTTACTTCTATAGTTATTATTGGATGAAGTTCTTCATATTCAATTTTAACAGCTTTTGCAGCTCTTTGTGCTGTCACTTGATCTTTGGCCACTATGCCTCCAATAAGATGACCAATACATGATACCTAATTTTTAAAAAAGTTAAACAACTTTAATATAACAATCAATTTCACAAACCAAATATTTTTTTTTATGTTTAACCTAATTCCATAATAACTCTTTTATTTGTCAACTTCTTTTTTTAGAATTAGGCATAACTAACAAATGTGTTCACATGAGTATAAAATATTATATAAGTGCTCTTTGTAATTTCATGTAATATAGAATGCAGTCTCCTGAGCTCAAGGCCTGTATATCATGATTTAGTGATATAACTTCCAATGTTCAAACTTTTTATGAACTTCTGAGCAATAACCCATCAATATTTATTATATGAATTACAAAGAAAATAAAAAACAGAGTGAAAATTAAAATAAAATTAGTTAAAAAAATTACACCCTAAAAATATACTAGAATTTCTTGATTTAAATATACTTGGGAGAGAATTTAAGTGCACGATTTGTAATAGAATAAAATTAGAATTTAATCATGTCACAAATAATATACCAATAATATAATAGACTTGGTCACAGACTGATGCACATTTTCTAACAGAATCCAAGCAAAATATAAACAAATAATAATAGCCAAATTATGATCAGTATATCATATTGGATATTATTTCTAACAATATCAAAAAAATACAATCATATGTTAGATATAAATAATGTGATAAGTAATCATCAGAATCTGTAAATATCAAGGCTAAATAAAATGTCATCTGCTGATCATTATCTTCAGCAGGCCTAAATAAATCAGTATCACCATTAGTAAATGGCAATAATGACACATCAAATTTCATATAGCATGCACAATGCCTTACTTATAACTGTATATTTGTTATGAAAATATTCTCAGATTATTGAATTGATATTATGAGCATATCATCATCACCATCAACAACCATTATCAATTCACTGTAGCATGAAGATCTTTCTAAGTTCAATCTATCTCCGTTCTTTAGCTTCTCTTTTCCACATCACCCCTGCATACTTTATTTCATCTATCCATCTCACATGTGGTCTCTTTCTGGGTCTTTTACAATATCTTGGAATCCAGTTTAAGATTTCAATTGTTCATCTATTATCATCTCTTCTAGAAATATGTCCAGGCCCAACTCCAGTATTTTAATTTTTTCACTGAGGTCAATAACACCTGTTTGTTCTCTTACCCATATATTGCATTTTTGATCTCTTCTTGTTACTCCTAACATGCATCTCTCCATACTTCTTTGAGCATATATCAGTGCTGAAATGAGTGCCATCTGATGTGAGGAGTAAACTAGCAATAAATAAACTAGTAATCATAACATAATAAATAAACGTGTTCAGACTTTAAAGATGAACATCAGCCCTTTTACGTCATCCATTTTTTAAAAGAATTATTATATACACATTCATATATCAAATTTAGTTATCACCAAGTATTAGTTTCTTGTATAATGAAACAGACTACTAAATATATGTGTGTAATAATAAAGATTAAGTACTTAATCTAGGATTAAATAATTTCACTATAATAGTTTTTGAAACAAGGATTAATGTTTATTAGTTGATTAGTAGTAATGCTAATTAAAACAATATAAAAATGAAATTAAAAGTCTGACATAAATATTCCCCATAGTACAGATAGACCCTTTTTAATTCTGCTTTATTTAAAAATATCACTTTTTTTTTTAAATAAAAAACCTTTATTAACACAATAAATATTTACAATTTATACAAGTAATTAAACAAATAATAAATATGTTACAGTTTTGTATACCAAACCCCAAAGAATTTGATATATTCCACTATTAAGACAAAAAGTCTGCAGGCAATTAACTAGTTATCCTAAACTCAAGGAGATTAACTTGTATCACTGCAGAAAGAAGTTTGCTATTAACTGAAAAGAGACCCTTTGATTCCTCTTGGAGGCCTTAAAGGAACCGAGCAGGACAAATTCCTAATGGTCACTCCATACGTTCTTGTCATTGCAGCTGTTATTACGATGTGATTATTCATATAGTATATGAACATGGATGGGCTGCTCACCAACACGCATTAGCCAGCATGGTGAGTTTATTGGCTTTTTACCTCTGAGTTTAAGATCAAGAAACACCATGGTCTTTCTTCTCAGTGCCTGATAAGGCAGAATGAATGTTTGTGTAAATGATAAATATTTTTTCAATACATATATACAATTATGACAGACAAAAATAAAGCACGGCCCTTATTCCCAGGAGGCTGTAAAGTTACCAACCAAGGCAGCGGTTGGTGGCCGAAGGCGGAGGGTGCTAAGAATCCCCTGATTGCGGACCCAGGCTGCCATTTGATGATGACTTTTTATTTAGGTACTTACAACTGCAGATCACTTTCAAGTGAAGGAATATTGCAAGAATTAGAAGAAGAACTGTCTTATATTAAATGGGACATTATTGGACTTTGTGAAGTTAGAAGAAAAGTAGAAGAAACAATTGATTTAAAAAGTGGACATAAACTCTATTATAAAGGCACACATATTGGAAATACAAGTGGAGTAGGATTCATTATAAATAAAAAGTGGAAGAACAATATTGTGGAGATTGATGGTGTATCGGACAGAGTGGCAAGATTAGTTATACAACTTAATAGCAGATACCAAATGCAGATAATTCAGGTTTATGCCCCAACAAGTTCTCATAGTGATGAAGTAGTAGAAGATTTTTATATGGATGTACAAAAGGCTTTTGATCAGAGTAAACAACATTTTAAAATTGTTATGGAAGACTTTAATGCTAGAATTGGTAGACAAATGAAAGATGAAATTGCTGTAGGTAATTTTGGTTATGGTAATAGAAATGAGAGAGAACATAGACTTGTGGAGTTTGCAGAAAAAGAAAAACTTTATATTATGAATTCATTTTTTGAGAAAAATGTTAAAAGGAAATGGACATGGAAGCATCCAAATGAAGGTACAGCAGAATTGGATTATATTTTGACTAACAGAAAATACATATTTCAAGATTGCAATGTTTTTAATAAATTTAACACAGAAAGTGATCATCGATTAGTAAGGTGTAAGTTACGTGTTAATGTAAAACTAGAGAGACAAAAATTATTAAGAAAAACAATATTTACCGTTGATATTCCTAATCTTCAGAAACATTCTAATGAATTTAAATTAGAACTTACAAATAGGTTTCAAGTGTTAGGAGATTTTGAACATGATTCAGATTTGAATGAAATTAATATGAAAATAACTGATACACTTTTAAAAACTTAGCTGGTAGAAAAAAGCAGCAATTGACTAACAAAATTTCTACTGAGACTAGAGAATTTATGAAGAAAAGAAGGAATATGAAGATATACAAAAATGATGTATTAAAAAGAATTGAATATCTCGAATTTTGTAAAATGGTACGGAAAAGAGTTGAAAATGATATAAGAAAGTATATCTGTGAAATAGCAAGGAAAGCTGTAGAAGAAAATAAAAGTCTCAAAAATGTTAAACAACATTTTGGTATTGGTAGGAAATTTATATCTGCAATAAGAAAAAAAGATGGAATTATTACTAAAAAGAGAGATGACATCATGAAATTGGTAGAAGATTTTTATCAAGAATTATATAGTAATAAAGAACAAGTACCTCCTATATCTATTACATCTTCCGAATTGCCCAGAATTTTAAATGAAGAAGTGAGACATGCAATTAGGTGTATGAAGAAAGGAAAGGCTCCAGGAAATGATGGAATTATAATTGATATATTAAAAGAAGCAGGTGAAGAAATAGAAACAATTTTAGCAAATTTATATACCAAATGTCTAAATGATAAAGATGTACCGGAAGATTGGAAAACTGCAGTAATAATATTAATATTTAAAAAAGGTGATAAAGAAGATATTAGAAATTACAGACCTATCAGCCTTTTATCAGTTTTATATAAAATTTTTACCAAGATAATTACAACTCGTCTACAGAGAACTTTGGATTTCCACCAACCAAGAGAACAAGCTGGATTTAAAAGTGGTTTTAGTACAATAGATCATATCCAGGTATTGAGAGAAGTCATAGAAAGGACAAACGAATATGAGTTGTCATTATGTTTTGGATTTGTAGATTATGAAAAGGCATTCGATTCTATACACATTTCTTCAGTGATTAAAGCATTGGATCATCAAGGTATAGATCCAGGATATTGTCATATTTTAAAGAATATTTATAAAAATGCAACAGCAACAATTAGATTACATAATGATACTGAAAAAATCAACATTGAGAAAGGTGTAAGACAAGGTGACTCCATATCTCCAAAACTCTTTACAGCAGTGCTGCAAGAAGTATTTTGTGGATTAAAATGGGAAACTAAAGGAGTGAAAGTAAATGGAGAGTATTTAAGTCATTTAGATTTTACAGATGATGTAGTTGTTTTTGCAAATAATGCTTCAGAGCTGCAGGAAATGTTGCAGGAGTTAGCAGATGGAAGTAGAAAAGTAGGACTAAAGATAAATGTTAAAAAGACTAAAGTAATGTTTAATTGATTTGCTCAAAATATGAAAATAAAGATTGATTATGAAGAATTAGAAGAAGTTAACAGTTACAAATACCTTGGTCAGATTATTAATACAGATGGAAACATAATGGAGGAAATTAATCATAGAATTAAACTTGGTTGGAGTGCTTTTAGTAGAAATAATGTGATACTAAAAGGAAATATGCCTATGTGTTTGAAAAGGATGGTTTTTAACAAATGTGTTTTACCAGTTCTTACTTATGGATCTGAGACTTGGACACTTAATAGAAGAGCAATACAGAGACTTCAGACCACTCAAAGGAGTATGGAGAGATGTATGTTGGGAGTAACAAGAAGAGATCGAAAACGCAATGTATGGGTAAGACAACAAACAGGTGTTAGTGACCTTATTGAAAAAATTAAAAGATTGAAATGGAGTTGGACTGGACATATTGCTAGAAGAGATGATAATAGATGGACAACGAAATTTTAAACTGGATTCCAAGAGATTGTAAAAGACCCAGAAAGAGACCACATGTGAGATGGATGGATGAAATAAGAAAATGTGCAGGGGTGTTGTGGAGAAGAGAAGCTAAAGATCGGAGAAGATGCATTAAACTTGAAGAGACCTTCATCCTGCAGTGGATTGATAATGGTTGATGATGATGACTAGAAGGAGATTCTAATATCAGATTTTAATACTTCAATAAATTGAAAAAAAAGGATATACAAAAATAAGCTGCCATAAATATATCATTTATATGCATGCACAAACACACATGCTTCTGATGATATAAAAACATTCCATTTATTAATAGTTACTCTCTTTAAATAAGTCAAATTATTTTAACAGTAAATAAATGGGATATAAACTTTTTTGATATGTATATACATTTCACAATAAATAAAAATTTAATCCATGGCTAAATTATTTCCACTTAAACTTATAAGGTGAAATTCATTTACATTTTAGGATTGTTATTCGCCTTTCAACATAAAAAACATCTGGACCATTTTTTAAAAATATAAAACAATTCAAAGAATTATACTCAACTCAGTTCTTATCCTCTGGAGCTTTTAAATGTGTCAGTTTTTTTATTCTGTTGTGACTTTCATTGATCAGTTATTTTTGCTTTACAAACTCGCAAACTTGAAGTTTTTTCAATTTTATTTCCATTAATCCTTTCTTTAGCCTTGATCAGTTAAATTAATTTTTTCAGAATTGTTTATCTGAATCTTTACAGAAAGAGCAAGTATTCTTTCTTTAGTAATAACTAAATCAATTTTTTTTTCCTTAGAAGATATATTACTATACATTATATTAATAACTGCATTTTGCAATAGCTAATTTTTTAAAACAGGCAAAACTAGCTAATTTTTTCCATCTAAATTTTTATGTATATATCCAATAGATTTCGTTTGTAGACAATATGTGTATAGGTGTCAGCACATTTTTGTGCTGTTTTTTTTTTTTTTTACGTATGTACAACAGACTGCATTAGATTTGTCTTGAATAACGAGAGACAAGATAAATGCTTATGACCCTCAATTCTGATTTAGCTTCTATAGTATCTGAATTTCATGTAAGCCAAGAAGAAATCACTGAATATATTATATTGGCCATGGATCACAGCAAAGATTGAATTATCTCAAACTTGACAAGTATGAAGGCTATCGCCATGGATCACAGCAAAGATTGAATTATCTCAAACTTGACAAGTATGAAGGCTATCTATCTATGGCATTTTTTTTCTTGACTCTACAAACCTTTTATTTAAACTCACATGTGTTCATAGGAGATACTAGGGAAGGTGCAAAATGATAAGCAAATAAATTGAAGTTAAATATTTTTCCTTGTTAATAAAACTAAAATTATAACTGTAATAAAATAGTTATTTCACTATTCATTAAAATGACATAGCTTCAGAAATACTTTCGTAATTATTTTTTTATTCATAATCTATTTTAAATATAAAATATATTGAAACAAGCTTTAATAATTGCATATTTTTTAATATCTTTGTTTATATAGAGGTCAAACTCTCCATGCACTAGCACCATTCACTGTAAGCCAGAGTAATCAATGGATGCCAGAAGGTTTGAGCAAAAAATCCCCATCTAGTGCTTACTATATCACCAGACTAGTTTCTGGCTTGTGGCCTTCATCAGTGAGGAGCCTTGGATCTGAGAGCACTGCACCTCAAACCTGCCTAATAGGATATTGGTGGCTATGGTTATTAAAGAACCAAAGATACCAAAATGTATAAGTACTGAACTGAGTTTAGAACTATATGACTATATAAGCTAATGAGCTTGGATTGAAAATATTATTGTGTTTTCAATTTAAGACTCATAGTTTTGTAGTTAAGTAGAGATAAAAGGTAGTTGCTGGAGGGTTGCATTAAATCCTAAGATCTAGGTGCAGTGCTCTCAGATCCAAGGCTCCTCACTAATGAAGGTCACAAGCCAAAAACTAGTCTGGGGATATTGGATGAGTAGGCAATAGATGGGGATTTTATGCACAAGCCTTATGGAATCCATTGATTATTCTGGCTTGCACTGAGTGGCAATACTGTATGGAGAGTTTTGCCTGTTTTTATATTTATTCTTATTTATTTTTGAATGTAGAATGACCATTTTAATTTACTTAACATATATATATATATATATATATATATATATATATATATATATATATATATAATATATATATATATATATATTAGCTAGCATTATGCCTTGTTTCTATTTAAATGTAATTCTAACAATTTTGTCAAACCTATAAATGAATAACAGCTTTACCAAATATGTAACACTGATAATATAAACCAAGAAATAAACAAGTCTGAAGACATTACTATGACAATTCATAAGCTAGATCTCTGAAGAATCATTTTAAATTAACTTGCAAATAATGTTCCTTTCTTATATCATTTCTGATCTTATTTGAAGGTTCATTTAAAATATTTCTTTAAAAATCTGGATTGAAAAATTATCATAGTAATATTTTTAGATTCGGTTGTTCTGTGAATAGATTTATAATAAATACATATATATCAAATACAAAACAGCTTCACAACATTAACCTTATACTATACAAAGGTAGATAATTTTCTATCTCATTTTATAATTTTACACATCTTGGCAAATATTATAAATGTGCAATTAAATATGTAATTAATAACAACATGTGCAGAGAATGTATGTAATTCTAATAAATTTCAATACTTTCTTGTAGAAATGAGTTAACTATTGATACATGCTATTCAATGTAAAAAACATACAAATTTCTCACACATATATGCTTCAGATAGAATCTGTCTTTATGAAGTATGCTGTAATCATTTTAGAATAGCAATAATAACTTCTTGTATTAATAAATATTTTATAATTTATTTATTTTATAGTATTACTTTTATATACATATGATCAGAATTAATATAGCCAATTCAGTATCACAACATTACAATACATATAATGCAAGGTAGAGAATATGTCATTTTATAATTACACATATGTTGCTAAATATTATCAATTTGTTGTATTTATATGTTGGACTATTTCTATCATCTAATATAAGTATTGAATGTCTTTAGAAAAATTTAATTTTATTTAAATATACCAAATACATTCAACTGTTAGTAATAACATACAGGTTAGTATATGCATAATGTTTCAAGAGGTATTATTTTCCCCTCTTCGTATTAACAGTTAAATGTATTTGGAATATTTAAATAAAGTTAAACTTTTCTAAAGACATTCAATACTCATTAAATGATGGAAATAGTCCAACATATAAATATAACTAAAACACCATCATCACGAATCTTCAGGAAATCATTATCAATTTGTGCTTAAATATATAATTAATAATCAAAAACAAAAAAGTAATATGTGTTCTTTGTAATGATTAATAAGTTATTAATACTATTTTAATGTGGTTATACGATGTTTCAATTTCTATCTCATATGCCAAAGATAGATTCTGTCTAATAAATATATACAATGTTTAAATGCAAATATATTGATTATTCTGAACTCAATATATTTAGAAGGGATTTGAACCCAGATCCTCAAGCTCCCTACAACTCCATCCCACACAACTGACACACATGTATGGTCATGTGTGTCAGTTGTGTGAGATGGAGTGGATAGCTGTAGGGAGCTTGAAAGTCTGGGTTCAAATCCCTTCTAACACAAGCAAGCATAAGAAATAGTGGTCATGTAATGATATATACAGTATGAGAGACAAGTCCCCTTTTTAACACTCAGTAGTATTTATTAATATCAAAAGGAGAGTTAGATTGATTTTTCACAGTAGTGTTTAGTCCATGAATATATATTTCTTGCTCCAGAAGTAAAATATCTATGGAGTGGGGAAAAAAACTTTTGTTGACTAAATAAATTTTAGTAAATTTTATCTCACTGCATACACCAATGTAACAAAAGTTCTAAGATTTCTTTTCTCTTGTAAATTTTAATGATTGTTCAATGTAGGCATGTAAATATGTATGTATTAAAACTAAGTTATAATTAATCTTAGTAAAATTTATTATATTAGAACAAATTATATGAATAAATATTAAGCAATAGCTAATTTAAGCATGGCCATCATTTCCAATAGCATAAACCCCCAAGGATTATTTTGTAAACTTGCTATAATTTAAGATTTATTGACATAATTAGAACTAGTATAGTAGAGTTTATAAGGATTGACTTCAATTTCATTATGTGATTTTACATTGATATTATATAATGTCAATATTTTATGATAGAAGGCAGTATGCAATATGATTGGTCATTCTTTAGATGCAATATATTTTAGCATTTTATTTGAAGATGCATGTTAAGTTATAATGATGAGATTTGATGGTTAGAATATATCATAAATAAATTTAACTTTATAATGATAATAAAGTTCTAAGTAAAGTGTAAAAACAAATCTTATGTAGACTATCATAGTAATAGATAACTGGTAAAAAGCTTTAGATAGTTATAAGCATTAAAAATAAAAGAGAATAGAATCAAGTTATTTAAAATATAACAAAGATTAGGATTCCAAACAATTAAGTGTGCCAGAGAAATAATTATTCAGGTGATGAGCATATATTCTTGAGAATTACAAATAAAAGTGTACATAAAGTAAGTGGGTTAAAATTACCTCCTCTGTAGCAAATAATTCTTCATCTCTATTCAAGCCAAATAAATTTGTTCCTGGAATATCCTTATAGGATATAAAGCCAACAACACCATCCATTACCAAAGCAGGTTCTGGATCAACATTTAATAGTTTTGCATGGGCTTTACTGCTAACAACCATTGCAAGTACTACTTCATCTACAAAGAAATATAATATAATCAGAAAACATGAAACAAATTTAAACAAATATTGATCCAATTACAACATATTATACATAGTTAGCAAGCATTAGTTATATCCAAATCTTTGGTTATATAGAATGACTATATAAGTTCTGCATATGGCTATATACAAAATTTTTAAATTTTGTTTGCTTTTATTGTGATCTATAAAATTACTAAATAAACATTAACTCTTATGATGCTTGATTATAAGTCATTATATATTTAGTTTCATTTCATTTCTTCAAGTAAGATTTTTTATAATACATTGGCATCTCAAAATAATGACAGATTAAGGAGGATGCCTTTATTGCTAAGCAAATATTATTAAACTCCCCTTTCCATTCACGAATATATGACAACATAGTTATCTGTTACTACAATTATATATTAAATGTGCAAAAGAGCTAGATCTATAAATAATGATGCAATCATATTCTCTCAATATATTTTTTTACTTATAGCAAAGGACGAAAATAAATTTTAAAATAAATATATTGTCTTGTTCATTTAATTTAATCATTTCTAATTTGATCATTTAACATAAAACATTTATAAACAAGCATTAAATGTAGATGTATTATGTACATGGTATATAATATATTACAATTTTATAAAATTTAGAATATTGATAGATTTGTAAAACACATGAATGGCAAAAACAGATAAACAGAGGAATACTTCAAATAGAAATAAACATTCTTCATATTTCCTTATTTAGATGTGTGTGCTTCTGAAAATAACAACACTCTATAATTAAAAATGGAACTATTACAAGATAATGTGTATACTTATGTACTATAAAAAAAATTGTAATATGTATGTGAATACTGTAAAAGCTTATTTTTATTACTTTGATTTAGAATATTTTCATTTATAACTCAAATTCAATAAATTTTCCTCACTTACAATATAAGCTTGATAAACTTAGGTAATTGTTTTAAAAAATATGAATTTTTATTAGTTCATATTAAAATGTTACAAATGTATCACATATTAGTTATTAATATGTTCTAAAATGTCTGCTTGAGATGTCATTTTACCTATCTATAAGATTTGGAAGAAAAAAGGAACAAGAAAAAAAAAACATATTTGTCACATTGTAGTTTCAAATACATTAAAACAATTTTCTAAACAAATATATAATTTTATCTAATTACTTTAATAAATTTTCAGCATTAGCACTAACAGATGAAATGATCCTATTCCAAAAAGTTAACATTTTAATGTTAAAATGAATAAAAGTGTGCTTAAAACTAAATGGTTTATAGCAAATCAATCATTATTCCAATATTCAAATTTTAATTTTAAGCATATAGTGGCTTGACTTACAAAACTTTTTTTATTATTATTTTCTTACTCTATTTCAGGGGAATTCATTTTTAATGACTGCAGTAGTTTGGTAAATTAATATGCTAAGAAACAAATTTGTCAAGGTTTTTCTGTAACACATAAAATCTGTGATTTGTAAATCAAGTATATAGATTATCTTTTAATTCATCTACAAACTGTAGATAGCATTTAAGATATTGAGTCAGTTACTTTATTTATTTTACAACTGGAAATACTGTTAATGAAATGAATGTATGCATAGTTAGGTCAATGCTAATATTTAAAATATATCTAATATTTAGTGTTTGTAATAACATTATGAAGTTTTGTTTTTTGTTTTGCTTACAAGAACATAAGTAGAGATTTTTTTTATATATAATCTAAGGATGTCAGGGTGTTAAAGTGTTTGAGTGCATTTTAATAATGTTATGCTACATAACATTAAAAATGATAATTAATTGTTTTTTTGACAATAGATACTTTTTTTAACAAAATTACATAAAATTTATTAGGATATTTTATACATCTAAATTTATTGTATAACATATTTGCATATAATTACTATCATGGTTGCAGATTTTTCTAACTCTGAATAATTGGCTTAAAATGTTTCTAGTAATTGTAAAATTATTTATTACAATAAACCCATTTTTTAAAAAAAGTATTTACAATTATAAAATAAGAATAGTTCTTAATTCATACAGGCAAAAACATGTGATGATCAGATTTTCCACCATTAATTCTTACTTCCAATAGTAGATTGCCAAATATTAATAACATTTTATAAAATTAATATAATATCCTACCATCTTCAGATTATTTTAGAAAAAATTCACTGCTCCACCTATAGTGTGTACCAGAAACAAAATAATATATGTTGTGATTAACACCAAACGTAATGATCCTATAAATACTAAAAAAAGTAGATTGCTTTAATTATGTTAATACCATATATATATATTAATCTGAATCATGAATACAATTTCTAATAGTGTTTAGTAATCGTATCTACAACAATCACTAGAAATGAATTTCCCTTCCAAATAAACAAATAAACTTTTACAAATATATACAAAATTAAATCACTACATCAATAAGTATTAAATATGAGTATTGATATGATTGATTTGCAATAAGTCATTCAGATATAAATACATATTAATAGGGCATACTCACATTTATAAGAATGAATGTTTATTGTAGTGTACAAATGCAACAAAGTGCATCTTATTATTGTAGAAATGTGGGTGATTTCTCCCAAAAGGCTATTGGGTCAGACAGTTTGGGAGTTACCCAAAATAAAGTTTCTAAATCTAAACCAAAAAGTATTCAAGAATTTAAAAAAAAACGTTTACAACAGAATTTTACAAATTGAAAAATAATCATGATTTGAGAAGAAGACTTTACCAATTCATTCATTTAGGAAAAAGATGCCATTTTATACATATAATACTTTATTTCTTTATATGATGTGCAATTTATTTGAATGAAATATAATTATGTTAATAAAATAATAAATGGAATATAAATATGTTTATAAAATAATTAATAATAACTTTTAATAAAATAATTTTTGACCTCTGCTGAATAGTTCATGAATTATTGACAGGTTTATACAATTAAACAAGCAAAAGTATTTGAATTTAAACCTAGAGGTTTGAAAACTCAAGTCACTGACTTTTTCTATAGGGAAATGAGTGTAAAATACTGCTGCTGTATATCTATGTGCAGCCAAAATCTCTATTAGGATACCCAATAGCTACAAATTAGTCACATAATCTGATGGGTACAATCATGCTTGTATATATACTTGCAAGAAAATATATGAGTTGAATTAGTTACTGTGTTAAATCTAAATTATATGTTGGTCAGAGAAGACTGAATGCTACTTTGTTTAATGTAATACACTATGACCTTGATTAAAGAAATTATAAAGAAATATAAATATTATGTATTATAAATTAGGAATTAAAGAATCAGTATTTATATAGACTAGATCAATAACATTCAGTTGTAAAGTTCAGCTGAAATTATATATTGATTAGTTATTTATTTATAAAAAAAGGTAAATCATGATAATATTTGAGTTTTAAACATTAAATAATAAATCACTTTTATAAATATTTTTATTTAATGCTACATAATCATTATCAATTGCATACAAACATAAAATGGTTTACATTTACATCTATAATGCATTATTTTATTTCGTAAGTTTTCATATTAGCACCTCATCTGTTTAACTCACTCATATACAAAGTCATTATTTCTATGCTCTTATCAATGCTATCTTTAAAATTATTAATTACTACATTAGATAATACATTAGATGTTTTTTTTATATTAAGACATGATAAATTGTATAAAGATGATATGAATAAAAATATTAGAAATAATGCATATGCGATTCATAGGATATAATATTGAATGTTTAGCAAAGTGATAGAAAATTTTATATGATAGTTAAATAATCCTCAATAATAATAAAAATAAAAAATGGTTTTCAATACCTCATGATGCAAAATATAATAATAAAAGAAATTTGTTCTCAGTGTCATAATGCTGTATATAGTGTACCACCTAATTTTAAAGATGGCATTTTATAAAAAGCATAAAAATAATATAATACATAAAATCATAGGATATCATATACTACAACAAACTATAAATATTTTTAAAAAAAATTAACAATTTTTTATAGTTAAATGTAAAACTTTGATATTATACAAAAGTTTAATACTTATATGTATGTATATATTTATTTTACAGCCTGAAAATTTATCTTTTTGTTGAACAAATTTAGTCAATTATATCTGTGTATCTTTTATTATTTTAAAATATATCCATCAATATATATTTATAAAAATATTATTTAAAATACAATGTATTCCTAGGTGAATAAATAAATCACATGATTACCAGCTCTTATGCTAGCACATAGCTGTTATTAAACAGGCAAAACTCTCCATACAGTAGTGCCACCCTGTGCCAACCAAAGTAATCAGTAGATGCCAGATTCAATGGCTCCATTGATTACTCTGGTTGGCACAGGGTGGTATTACTGTATAGAGATTTTTGCCTGTTGAATAAATAAATAAATATATGTTTGACAAATCAAATCTTCCAAATATTTATCAGACATATATGTATGTAGTTCTTGTGTAATTATTTAAATTTTAAAAAATTAATAGTAAGTAATTAATAGGAAGTGATGTTTAATAAATTGCATATATAACACAATCCGGTCTCTTTTTTGTTTTATTTATATGTTCTTAGGAACAGACATCAAAAATAACAGTTTAGGATATAAAAGTAAATCGGTAATATGAGAGTTCATTTATTTGCATTCAGAGCTTAATTTCAAGAAGATTTCAGTTCACAAATGTTTTTAGCATACCAGACTGAGTTAGGCTTAAAGAGTATTTAAAAAAGAAAAGAATTCATAAATTTTAAAAATATTGCACCTCTCATAATATATTTTTTAAAATATAAAATTTAAGCTATAATAAAAGTAGACCTAACTAATAGCAGAATAGTCTAATAAGATATTAACAAACTGCGAAAACATAATGTATACATTAGAAAATTAATACAGTAAAACAATTTTTAAAAATAAGTAAATCAATAAATTTTTTAAAAAAAAATCATAAGCCGTTGTTTAATCTTTCTTCTTTTTATCAAGTTTAAATCGTTGAACTTTTTATCTTTGTCTAATTTATTGCATTATGATAAGAATATTTTTCATATTCAGTAAATCATATATTTATTTAAAGACATGTGTATATCCTATTTTGGTTATTTTTAATATATACTTTTCTGAAAAGCAACAAAAAAAGAAAATCGGCGAAATAAAACAATCAAAACAACATCACAGTAAATCATCACAAAACCGTAATATCACTTTTAAAACAATAAACTGTGAACTCAGAGATCAGGCAGCAGAATCAATCATATTTTTGCTTTATGATCACCTTATTTGACCAGATTAACAGGATCTTTACCTTCTAATCAGGGAATAGCAAGATGCTAATTTATGTACATATAATTGGATTATTAACTGTATTGTCTATGGGCTGGCGATTTTTTAAAAAAGGATTATTCTTGCTTAGATCAATCTTCAGATTAACTGTCTGAAAAAAATTTCTACTTTGACTTTAAACCCAGGTTATATCAATGGCATGTGTGGCATTAATCACTACATAATGAGACCTTAAAACACTATCCATAAAATAGAACAATAAAAATAATGTTACCATTTGTTTTAGAAATAATTTTGGACTACTAATACCAATTTTGTCAATTTTCAGCAGAAATTCCTAAGTCAGTAATATCATGAAAGGAATTTTTTCCTTAGTTTCATTTCTCAGATATCACATTGATTTTACTATGTAAAAGCATCCAACATCATTTTGAACATCTAATAATTTGTAATATTTTTATTTTCCTCTTTATTATTTTTTTTTTTTTTCACAAAAATTGTACTTTTCATAATAGGTGAACTAAAAATACATATATGTTAGTGTGTATATATAGTCCAATGGGATGAAAAGATATAAATATAGTTTAATGTTAGTCTAGAGATAATAAAAGTTTCCTATAAAAACCAATGAATAGGAGTTTCTATTATGCTTTGGATTTGTAGATTATAAGCATTTGATTCTATAAATATTTCTACAGTCATTAAAGCATTGGATCATCAAGATATTGATCCAGAATATTGTCATGTTCTGAAGAATATTTATCAAAATGCAATAACAATGATTAGATTATGCAATGATACTAGGAAGATTAACATTTAGAAGGGTGTTCAACAGAGAGTCTATACTTCCAAAACTTTACACAGTAGTTTTACAAAAAAAAATTTGTCAATTAAAATGGAAAGCTAAGGGAATAAAATTAAATGGACATTATTTAAGTTATCTAGATTTTGCAGTTGATGTAATTGTTTTTGCAAATAATGCTAACAGTATTAGAAAATGTTGCAAGAGTTATCAAATAAAAGTAAGAAAATAAAACAAAAGGTAAATGCTAAAAGGACTAAAGTAATGTTCAATGGATTTTTTCAAAATAAGAAAATAAAGATTTATAATGATGGGTTAGAAAAAGTTAACAACTACAAATACCTTGGTCAGATTATTAATACAGATAGAAAATAATGAATGAAAATAATCATAGCATTAAACTTAGATGGAGTATTTTTGGTAGAAATAATATAATATTAAAAGGAAATATGTTTCTGTTTGAAAAAAAGATTTTCAACAAATGTGTTATGGATCTGAGATTTGGACACTTAAAAAAAATAACACAGAGATTTCAGACCATTTAATAAAATTTGGAAAGATGTATGTTAAGAGTGACAAGAAGGAATCAAATATGAAATACATAAGTAAGAGAACAAACAGATGATAATGACAATCATTGAAAGAATTAAGAGACTGAAGTGGAGTTGAGTTGAACATATTGCTAGAAGATATGATAATAGATAGACAGTTAAAGTCTTAAACTGGATTCCAAGAAATTTTAAAATATCTAGATAGAGATTAATGGGATATCCAATGATGAAATAAGGAAGTAAGTTAAGATGTGGAAAAGAGCGGCTAGAGATCAGGGAAACTGAATTAAACTTGGGAAAACCTTTATCCTACAGTGGATTGATAATGATTAAAATAATGATGATGATTCCCATCACAACTCAAATTACTTGAATAGATTGGTTTATTTTTAAATCAACTAATAAGTATATATATAAAAAACAATCTTAAATTATATATTTAATAAATTCTGTCAATAAATGATGAGATCCAGGATTAAGAGATCATAAAATCATAGCATCATTAATAAAATAGAGAGAATATTAGATTAAAAGAACATTAATTAGATAGCTTTCATAACAAAATAATAATTAATAATACTAACAATATTAATATACATTCGAATTAATTGTTTACAAAATATTCATTCAAACATTTATCTATTACTTCAACAAAATAAATTATATTCATGAAATATTAATAAAAATGTATTTCCAAAAACAGACTTTCCTTAATTGCTAATCCAAATAATATTGGTTTTATCATTAAAATATATAAATTAATAGAAAATGGAAAGAAATTTTAATTAAAAATATATATTTTAGGAAGATTAAAAGATATTAATAAGTGATAATGGAATCAATGCTAAATATATAATTTTACTGATTTGGACCAACTGATGAGTGCTGATTCAGAAAGAAATATGTATCTTAGCAAATACTTATCTTTTTCACATGTGTGGTCATGTGTATCAGTAATATGAGATGGAATGAATAGCTAAAGGAGTTTGAAAGTCAGTGTTCAATTCCCTTATAATTAGAAAGATTATTTAATGGTCAGTTAAAATGTGATAAATCGAATATATTTAAGTATATCTTTTTATTTGGCTGCAGAAAGGAGTTTGCTATTAACTGAAAGGAGACCCTTTGATTCCTCTTGGAGGCTTTAAAGGAACCGAGCAGGGCAAATTCCTAATGTCCACTCCATACGTTCTTGTCGTTGCAGCTGTTATTACTATGTGATTATTCATATAGTATACGAACATGGATGGGCTGCTCACCAACACATATTAGTCAGCGTGATGAGTTTATTGGCTTTTTACCTCTGAGTTTAAGATCAAGAAACACCATGGTCTTTCTTCTCAGTGCCTGATAAGGCCGAATGAATGTTTGTGTAAATGATAAATATTTTTCAAATACCTATATACAATTATGACAGACAAAAATAAAGCATGGCCCTTATTCCCAGGAGGCTGTAAAGTCACCAACCAAGGCAGCGGTTGGTGGCCAAAGGCAGAGGGTGCTAAGAATCCCCTGATTGCAGACCCAGGCTGCCATTTGATGATGACTTTTTATTTAGGTACTTACAACTGCAGATCACTTTCAAGTGAAGGAAGATTGCAAGAATTAGAAGAACTGTCTTATATTAAATGGGACATTATTGGACTTTGTGAAGTTAGAAGAAAAGGTGAAGAAACAATTGATTTAAAAAGTGGATATATACTCTATTATAAAGGCACACATATTGAAAATACAAGTGGAGTAGGATTCATTATAAATAAAAAGTGGAAGAACAATATTGTGGAGATTGATGGTGTATCGGACAGAGTGGCGAGATTAGTTATAAAACTTAATAGCAGATACCAAATGCAGATAATTCAGGTTTATGCCCCAACAAGTTCTCATAGTGATGAAGTAGTAGAAGATTTTTATATGAATGTACAAAAGGCTTTTGATCAGAGTAAACAACATTTTAAAATTGTTATGGGAGACTTTAATGCTAGAATTGGTAGACAAATGAAAGATGAAATTGCTGTAGGTAATTTTGGTTATGGTAATAGAAATGAGAGAGGACATAGACTTGTGGAGTTTGCAGAAAAAGAAAAACTTTATATTATGAATTCATTTTTTGAGAAAAATGTTAAAAGGAAATGGACATGGAAACATCCAAATGAAGGTACAGCAGAATTGGATTATATTTTGACTAACAGAAAATACATATTTCAAGATTGTAATGTTCTTAATAAATTTAACACAGGAAGTGATCATCGATTAGTAAGGTGTAAGTTACGTGTTAATGTAAAACTAGAGAGACAAAAATTATTAAGAAAAACAATATTTACAGTTGATATTCCTAATCTTCAGAAACATTCTAATGAATTTAAATCAGAACTTACAAATAGGTTTCAAGTGTTAGGAGATTTTGAACATGATTCAGATTTGAATGAAATTAATATGAAAATAACTGATACACTTTTAAAAACTGCAACAAAGATAGCTGGTAGAAAAAAGCAGCAATTGACTAATAAAATTTCTACTGAGACTAGAGAATTTATCAAGAAAAGAAGGAATATGAAGATATACAAAAATGATGTATTAAAAAGAATTGAATATCTCGAATTTTGTAAAATGGTATGGAAAAGAGTTGAAAATGATATAAGAAAGTATAACTGTGAAATAGCAAGGAAAGCTGTAGAAGAAAATAAAAGTCTCAAAAATGTTAAACAACATTTTGGTATTGGTAGGAAATTTATATCTGCAATAAGAAAAAAAGATGGAATTATTACTAAAAAGAGAGATGACATCATAAAATTGGTAGAAGATTTTTATCAAGAATTATATAGTAATAAAGAACAAGTACCTCCTATATCTATTACATCTTCTGAATTGCCCAGAATTTTAAATGAAGAAGTGAGACATGCAATTAAATGTATGAAGAAAGGAAAGGCTCCAGGAAATGATGGAATTATAATTGATATATTAAAAGAAGCAGGTGAAGAAATAGAAACAATTTTAGCAAAGTTATATACCAAATGTCTAAATGATATAGATGTACCAGAAGATTGGAAGAATGCAGTAATAATATTAATATTTAAAAAAGGTGATAAAGAAGATATTAGAAATTACAGACCTATCAGCCTTTTATCAGTTTTATATAAAATTTTTACCAAGATAATTACAACTCGTCTACAGAGAACTTTGGATTTCCACCAACCAAGAAAACAAGCTGGATTTAAAAGTGGTTTTAGTACAATAGATCATATCCAGGTATTGAGAGAAGTCATACAGAGGACAAACGAACATGAGTTGTCATTATGTTTTGGATTTGTAGATTATGAAAAGGCATTCGATTCTATGCACATTTCTTCAGTGATTAAAGCATTGGATCATCAAGGTATAGATCCAGGATATTGTCATATTTTAATGAATATTTATAAAAATGCAACAGCAACAATTAGATTACATAATGATACTGGAAAAATCAATATTGAGAAAGGTGTAAGACAAGGTGACTCCATATCTCCAAAACTTTTTACAGCAGTGCTGCAAGAAGTATTTTGTGGATTAAAATGGGAAACTAAAGGAGTGAAAGTAAATGGAGAGTATTTAAGTCATTTAGATTTCGCAGATGATGTAGTTGTTTTTGCAAATAATGCTTCAGAGCTGCAGGAAATGTTGCAGGAGTTAGCAGATGAAAGTAGTAAAGTAGGACTAAAGATAAATGTTAAAAAGACTAAAGTAATGTTTAATCGATTTGCTCAAAATATAAAAATAAAGATTGATTATGAAGAATTAGAAGAAGTTAACAGTTACAAATACCTTGGTCAGATCATTAATACAGATGGAAACATAATGGAGGAAATTAATCATAGAATTAAACTTGGTTGGAGTGCTTTTGGTAGAAATAACTTGATACTAAAAGGAAATATGCCTATGTGTTTGAAAAGGATGTTTTTTAACAAATGTGTTTTACCAGTTCTTACTTATGGATCTGAGACTTGGACACTTAATAGAAGAGCAATACAGAGACTTCAGACCACTCAAAGGAGTATGGAGAGATGTATGTTGGGAGTAACAAGAAGAGATTGAAAACACAATGTATGGGTAAGACAACAAACAGGTGTTACTTTATTGAAAAAATTAAAAGATTGAAATGGAGTTGGGCTGGACATATTGCTAGAAGAGCTGATAATAGATGGACAATTGAAATTTTAAACTGGATTCCAAGAGATTGTAAAAGACCCAGAAAGAGACCACATGTGAGATGGATGGATGAAATAAGAAATGTGTAGGGGTGTTGTGGAGAAGAGAAGCTAAAGATTGGAGAAGATGGATTAAACTTGGAGAGACCTTCATCCTGCAGTGGATTGATAATGATTGATGATGATGATGATCTTTTTATTTATCTAGGTTTTTGTATATTAATATTATATTGGAAACAAAATTTTAAAAAGTAATAATATAGTTATTAATAATAAATTGAGGAGACACATTTATATATATTTTACTAAATATGTGTTCATTCATGCACTCATTGAAGCTATAAGAGTAAGAAAAAAAACTAATTAATGTATTTTTACATTTAAAATAAAGTAAATAAAAAATTTTCTGACTTTTGTACCTATTAAATATGCTCTAGGTAATTTTTTTTTCCAATAACAAAATTTTTTTTTTAATAATATATATAATTAAAACAGGCAAAACTCTCCATACAGTAGTACCATTCAGTGCAAGCCAGAGTAATCAATGGATGTCAGAAGGCTTGTGCATAAAATTTCCTATCTAGTGCCTACTCATCCAATATCCCCAGACTAGTTTTTAGTTTGTTGCTTTCATCAGTTTGGAGCCTTGGATCTGAGAGCATTGCACCTAGATCTTAGGATCTAATGCAACCTTCCAGCCACCAACTTTTATTTATATTTAACTACAAAACTATGAGAATAAAATTGAAAACACAATATTTTCAATCCAAGCTCATTAGCTTATATAGTCATATAGGTCTGTACTCAGTTCAGTACCCATACATTTTGGTGTCTTTGATTCTTTAATAATCATAGCCACCACTATCCTATTAGGCAGGATTGGTATTAAACCACTAAACATCACATGATCACCATTTCTTATGCTTGCTCATAACTATTATTAAAATAGGCAAAACTCTCCATACCATAGGCTTGCACTGAGTGGCACTACTGTATGGAGAGTTTTTCCTGTTTTAATAACATTTATAAGAAAGCATAAGAAATTGTGATTATGTGATGTTTAGTGGTTTAATATATATAATTATATGTAGTGTTCAAAGAAAAAAAAAACCTACCAGTGTATTGTAAAATTCATTTATAAATTTTATTTTTTATGTGTACTTATATATGGCACTGAGAAGGAAAAATGGTTGCTTGAATATCCTAAAATTTGAAAATTTTAATGGTTTTTTGCTTGCTTACATTTTTGCTAGTTAGTTTGTTTACATTTTTCTTTGGATAACATATAATTGATGTCATGTAGTTAAATACAACATTATTCAGGGCTTCACTGTAAAGAAGAAACAGTTTTAAATCACATGACAATAGCCCAAGCTTATCAATACCAGGAATCTTCAATGCGAGCTCAATTTAACATACATTCATAAATTTGAGTAGACTTTTAATAACTTCCCATTGCTTGTAATTTTAGACATTATGAATCATAAACTTTGTTAATTTTATGGATGGCAGTTCAACACAATTTAATTTACACTGGAAATGTCAATTCGCTAAGATTTTCATGCAGTTTGTAATTCATATTTGAGATGATGAGTACCTAAAAATAGTCATTAATCAATCATAAAGTAGCCAAAAAGCAATGTCATAAGAGTTCTATTTTAATCTTGCATGATTATTTATGCACCTTAAAATGTTTTTCAAGAAATAACTTAACAAAACAACAATAAAATTATCTATTATTAAAAATAAATTGTCATCATACCCTGTAATTAAATTATCTCAAGAATTTAAGAAACATTTAATTATCTAATTTTAGGAATTTTGTCAACATTATTAATTAACTTTAAGGCATAGATTTTACTTGAAAACATTTACAAAATATTTACATAAAAGCAATTAGAAATAAATGTGAGTGAATAAGTAGTTTACAACATGGTATAAGTAATATGATAATAGAATTTAAAGGCAAATGTTAATATTGCCATATCACAAATTAAATAAGAGGTTTATGTGAACAGGTATTAAAGTCATGTTTTCTAATTGCATGTGTAGATATGATTCACTTTAATCACTATAATTTTAAAATGAAGGCTATTTTTTGAAAGAAATGTATTTGAAGAGTGGTTTTTGAATTATGAATGACATTAGCAACAAAATGCTTTCACAAGATGGGGTTTCATATGTGATAAATCTTGAATATTTTTAATCTTGAACAGATCTGCTGTAAAACTACTGTGTCCGTCAAATACAAATTTATAAAATAAAAAAAATACTATATTTAAAAGCAAAAGATAAAAAGTATATAATACTCTGATAGATATAAAATGGATATTTCTGGAAATAGTGATAAAAGATATTAAAAAAAGATTATTATGATGATTTTATTATTAGATTATATAGAGAGTTCATGCCGCCAATAAATAATAAATGTCAATGTTAAGATAAAAATATTCACTTTAATGCTTTAAGTTTGTGAAATTATAATTTTATAAAACTAAAAGTTTTTAAAAACTTTTTGTTTGTGTTTTTTGGAATTTATATGCACTATTGAATAAATGAGACAACAAGAGAAAATATCCCTGGTCAATTTGCTAAATAAAATGCAATCAAACTATGAGCTGTTGTGTAACAAATTATCATAAGAGTTGATGAGAAAATTATAAAGAGCATTTATTATATAATTCCCAAACCATCATCTAACTCTATTAACTTTTAATAAGTACCTTCAATGGAGAAATCATTTACTGTAAGAAAATGAATAATTGATCATAATACTAATCATAAAGAAGCTGCATAATACTTCTTAAATTCAAAAAGAGATCATCAGACTACTGCTTCAGTTATTAGAACTTCCAAATGTTAAGATTGAATAGGAAAAAAATAAGTCATTATTCCTCTCAATAACTAAGGAACAAATTTATAGTATTCTTCAGTTGATTGTAAAATGTATTTTAGAAGAATAAAGCCTTGTGGGAAAATGAATATTTGGCTGAGAAATTATTGATAAAGCCATAACATTATCTTGTTGACTGAATCCATTATTAAAAAATGTTAAATACTGAATTAGCAGTTTCATTGGAAATACAATTTAAATATCTGAAAAGCATTGGAAACATCCAAGTCAACCACAAACTTTTTTCACCAAGGAGAGGAAATCCAAGAATATCCAATATAATGATTAAATATCAAACTTCAATACCTGCCTGGTACCAATAATTGAACAAATAGAAAGCATTTTACATACAATATTTCAAATACTGGTGAAATGTTAATTTTTTTCCCATTTTGTTTTGCTTAAAGGACTAAATAATAAATCTTAAGAGTTAAAATATTTAAAAAAGAGAATTATGAATCCCACTAAATATCTTACCGATGTTCTCTTAAATTTAATTTTGTTGAAAAGTATATTTAATATGTATCATATATATATAAAATTATTTTTTTCCTCTTTGTTTGTATTGGTAATTCAAATTTGCATATATTTGTTTATCTGCATAATGAAATGGTTTTTTTCTTCTTTATAGCCTAAAGCTGTGCAGCACTATGATTATGGCATGTTCCAAAATATGTCTGTAGGAATAAGGCATATAAAAATCCTGAAATCCTATTATTAACATCATATAACTATATCAATATTCTCTTTCTTTATACATGCTAATCTTAACTCTAACCTTCATCAAAAGTGCACTCAGCTTTAGGTTATAAAGAAGAAAGAAACCATTTTGTTACACAGATGAACACAGCAGCAGCACCCTTTGTATTTTGAGGTCTCTGGCACAAATATAGAGTGGGGCCCCCAGTAAATAAAAAAGTGAATAAATAAATAAAATCTTTAATTTTTAATACAAGAAATGAACATATACAACATTTATTCTTATCTAAATAGTAATACTTAACTTATAACATTAATATTAATATAAAAGAAAAGCAAAATTAATATAACTTTATTTTCCTTGCTTTAATTTCAGCAAATTTATCTATTATCTCACTTAAATTTAAGTCTTCACATAATTTATTTTCTATGGAAAGCAACATTAGGTTGGATAGTCTTTCTTGTGTTGTTGTGAATCTTTTATTTTAAGCTTCGAAAAGCTATGTTCAAACTCAGCAGTGGTTATTGGAATTGTTTACAAAATTCTTAAGATTATACTTAAATTGTGAAATGCATTTTCTGTTTGGTGAATTTTTTTAATGCATTCTAATGGATGCCAATCACATATACCTCCACAGAAATTGTTACAAAACACTTGATGTGTGAAAATGTTCAAATAACATGAGTGCAGATAAAATCAAGGGCTTATTTGTCAGTTACAGTTAAAAAACTGTTAATACAAAATGTTCTTGGATGACTGACTGTGCAACATGTCCCATCATTGAACATGGTGCTGATGAAAGCAGTGTTTCTATATGGGTCAGGTGGGTAGGTTTTTCCCACTATCATCACCACTACTTTTAGTTCAGCAGTGGCATGGAATTATTCAGTTACAAACTATCAGCCATTTGTCCATTTATGAAAATGTTCAAACTGAGAGACCTTTGGAAATTTGGTGAGCTTCGTTTCAAAAGTAAGCTTTAGTTTTATGTATAAAAACTTGCATCAAATGTCAGCCTCTCAGTGTATTTAATTAATGTGTAAGTGATATAATGTGTTGTTGATTAAAATAAGGTAACTCATGGAGCTCCACTAACCCTCAAGGCCAAGGGCATACGTCCGATTGATTGACTTTAGGAATGCTACTGGTAGTTAGTGTACCCATTTTTTAAATATATTTGGATGAATAGAATATATTTACATATGCATCTACACAGCTAAATATTAAATAATCACTATTCTAACCATTGATTTAATGAAATAGGTGGCAAATATAGTATGGTGGATATATTTACTTTTTACCCTTATGCTATATATACATAATTTCATAATCATTTATAATATTGTGATGTTAATATCCTTTTTCTATTTCACTAATGACTTTTTAGTAAATGTTGCTGTTATTCAAACTATGCTAGTAGCATTTTTTATTTGTATGAGAATATTCTACCCTTAATATACATTTATTATTATGAGATTATATCACTTATGTACTTCAATTGCTCGACACATTGTTAGTAAATATGATTACAATTATGGATATCATTGAGGTGAATTTAACATTTAGTAGTGTTCATAAAATCCAATCCTGGCAGAAACTGTGAGTTGGCATCCATGGAATAAATTTTAATTTATTTTTGAAATAAATGTTTTTTACCAGACAATCCATTTATGCACTGTTAAACAACAGTTATCCCAGATGATTGATGATATTAAAATTAATATTGATGTTCTTGATAATCAATCTCTTAGAACAAATTAGTGCACTGACATATGCAAGGTATACATGTAAAATTTTTGTATACACAATTCATACAATATATATATATATATAGCATTGGCTAGGTTCATGTATAATTTACTTATGATAACCAATCATCTATGTGCATATTTCAAACAATCAATCTGAAAGACAAAAATATTTAGTTTTATTTTTGCTGTTAGAATGGCATTACCACTAAGAATCTCCATATGCCATATTAAATAAAAAGTGATGGTTGCAGACAATGTACTAAGTGAATGATTGAAATTTAAGTATGTACCTGACCACTCTTTAAAGTATCAAATATGTAATAAAAACTAATAATAGTGATGAGATAATGATGGTTATTAAGATAAGCCAATGATAATACATATGATTATAAATAAGTATTATTCACAGGGGCATGTATATATGTATGTAGCTTGAATTAAATCAAATTATTGAAGTATGACCATTTATTAGAGTAGCCACTTTATAATAAATTAACGCTATAAGGAATTGTTATATAAAACTCAAACTCTCTATTCAATATGTATTGTTAACAAATACTAGATATACCAATATCATTCTTGTGTAACCATAAAACAGTCATTATCAATCATTTTGGACTTTTAATATGATTATTGGTAATGCCATAGAGCTTTCATGATAATGATGATGATAAATAGATGTCATCATTAAATCTAATCATTATAGTTGCTTATTGATAAACATCTTTTTAGAATATGATTTCATAAGTCTTCATCAGATATATATATAGACCCAAGAAATTATCAAATTTTAAAAAATATTTATCAATATGCAACTGTAAAGATTAAATTTAATGATAGTACTAACTTAATATCAATATAGATACAAAGCAATTACATTCTTCGATACAAAGCAATTACATTCTTCAAAACTTTTACAAGTTTTTATGGGAAGTATTTTGCAAATTAAATTCAGTAGAAAGAAGATAAAAATAACTGGAATGTCAAGCGTTGTTAGTCGACAGGTCAGCGCAGCCGCCTTGCAAGCAAGCAGTTGGTTGCAGACGGTTGTTGCAGGTTCGCCTCTCGGCCGATGCTATGACATATGAAAAAAAAAAAAAGAAAAAAAATGACTGGGATTATTTATGACATCTAAATTTTATATACGATGTTTTTTGTTGCAAATCATGTGTATGAGTTGTACAAAAAGTTGTCAGAGAGCAAATGTCTAATGGCTTTTCAAAAAGAAGAAAATAAAGATGAATTAGATAGAGTTAAACCATTATTATAATGAATAAAATTAACCATTGAATTATACTTAAATGCTATACTTTTAGTAGACTTTAAAAGAAAATATTTAAAAAAGATATATTTGTCAAGCGTTGGTGGCCCAGTGGTTAGCATAGCTACTTTCCAAGCAGCTGGCCCGGGTTCGCTTCCCGGTCAATGCATTTGATATATGAAAAAAAAAAAGATTTTTGATATAGGACTTTGAAAAGCAATAAATTGTCTATAGATCATAGAAATATGTACCCATATCATTAAATTAAAAAAGTGGAGTAGCTAAATGAAGTTGTGATGGACAGGTTGCTTAAAGAAATAATAGATAAACAACAGAAATCTTAAACAGCATCCCAAGATATTTCAAGAAATTTATTAAAAGGCTACAAAAAAGCATTAAAAAATTATTGGAGCTATAAATTATACGTATTGGAAAAAAAATTAGAATTTCCTTGATCCTTCTGTGGACTGATAAATGAAAATGATTACAATGGTACAAAGTTTATGATAATTGTTTGTGGATTGTGTTATAAACTTAGCCAACTTCATTACTGATTTACTATATTCTTTGATTTGGTCATTTGGAATGTAATTAATATATTGCTCAAATTTATTTTCACACTAGCTATAAAAATATTTACATATATTTTTTATAGAAATAAAAAATAGCCTGTTTTTAAAAAAAAAATAATGAATGAATTATCATTATTAAAAACTTTATGTAGAACCTAATCAGTTTTTGCTAATTATGTCTTAACTCATGTTTGAAAGTTAGATTAACTTATTCAACATAAGAAATATGAATGCTGAACAAATAAACTAATGTCACAGAAGAAATATTATCAAGTATTTTGAATTTAATTATTATATAAAAATTATATATGTATGTGCATAAAAAAACTTACATTTATATAAATAGTCCATAAATTTCTATACTTTGAGAATACAAGTTTGTACATGTATATTAAGGGATTCCACCTCTATTGTTAAAAGGGAATTGCCTTGACAACAGTTTGAAATTCTTGATTTTTATCTATATTGGAATTATCTAAGTGATGATTGGTTTCTAATGATTATATATATTAATATATACATTTGATCAGTAGTCAACTAGGCATGCTAAAATCATAGTAAAATTTAAAGCAACCTATATTAGTCCCTAATCTGCTCATTAATTTAAGAGCCCCAGACCCACTCATCCATCAATGCTTTCTTCCAATACTTGAAAAACGTTTCCTTTCCAACAATCCTTTTATCCAATTCAAACTTTTGCTAACTGGAGTATCTGCCTGACTAATTCCCAAATATATCTTATTAAATAATAACTTTAACTGCTTGTACATTGTAATTGGTTTAATATTAACTTTGAAAATAGTTTAATTTTAAGAACTCACACCTGCTTGTAATAAATACGTATTGCAAACAATATTATTTTAAAATATTTCCTTTCTTTTACAAATCTGGCTTGAAAAATCATATCCACTTTAAATAACTAAATATATTACAAAAACATTATTTAAGTAAACTATTTTTATTTACTAACATATTTTATTAATGCTATTTTAATATTTCATAAGAGATGAAGAGAAATATAACAAAATTCAAATCAGAAATTAAATTACATGAAGTCTTTGATTTTTTTACTTTCATTTTTATTATTAAAAAAAAAATTAATTAGATTATTGGATTCCTTTTATTAAAAAAGCAATGTTTTCTGTTTAATTCTTTTAACTTGATAAAGTAATGCTAATCTTTATCTCTTCAAATTAATATGTTCTTTTGTATAGAATATTAAGTATGAAATCATTACATTCATATATATATACAAAAGCCAAATATCCAATATAAAAAAAATATTTGTCCACAATTTTGTTATAGATATATACTTAATATAATAATTAAACTAAAGGAATATTATATTCTTATTTTTCTCCTTTTACTTTCTTTGCATTTTTTCATATATTCATATTGTAACCTAATAAATGAATTCAAAAGATATTACCATACCTGAGTAGTCCATAGAATGATCATAAGTAAAGGTTGATCAAATTATTAATAACCAATATTATATGGAAATCACGTGAAGTGAGTACACTAGTAATTCAATAAAATATAACTCAGGTATACAGGCAGTAGGTTTTATCCACCTTCATTCCTTGGTTTGATGTTAAGTGCATGTTTAAACAAATACTAAGTGAATATGGTCTAGCAGGGCGCCACTAGATTATCTGAATCTAGACACGGTTATATCTAATAACCTTTCACATGTACTGGGTTTGAATCCCTTTTTGGTACTTTATTTCTAATAAAAATGAGAGATTTTGCTTTTTGAGCCATATCACTATAAGCACTAATAGTTAGGTAAAAGTAAAACATCTTTAAACCAAAGCGGAGTATATTAGACATAAATCATTTCTCAGATCTTAGCATAACAAATGTGTTTCAATGTTTTTATAAGTTTACTAGCTCAGATTATATATAACTAATTTAGGATGGCAATTCACTCATCCTTGCATGAAATAGATGATGGGATGTGATTATAATAATACTAAGAGCTCACTAAATATTATAAAATCAATATTTATTTATGGCCTTTAAACAGTTAAACAGCTCATTAATTAAAACGTTGATGACGATGATGATGATGATAATAATAACAATAATGACAAGGGTTTCAACTACAGCTCTAGGACTAAGCCTAAACATAAAACTAATTTTTATAAAGAAATTCATAATTATTGCTTAATTTTAGCATATTTACTTATATCTTAAATAACTAATATTCAACCATTGATGATGATGAATAATCACACTTAACAAAGACTACACTTAATGAAATATATATGCCTCGTTTAATAAAACAAACTAATATTTATTACTACATTTCTAACATATACATAAAAATTTCTAGATAAATATGAAAATTGACATGAATAACAATAATAATAATTGGTTATATAACAATCCTCAGATTAATTTTAAGTTCTTCCCCCTTTCCCTTCAAATGTATTTTGTATTAAGTTGACGTCACATTAACCATGATTTTCACTCCATGAGAAAAGTATTTAAAAAAAAATATTATCTGCTCATTAGCACACATACTTTAAAATCCAACATGTAAATAGAATTAAAAAAAATGTTAGTAAAATTGAAAGAGCAAGTTTTTAGAAAAGAGTTTTAAATTATTTTCTCCCCCTCCCTTCCAAGCGCTGAAATCTATACTTAACTTGAAACAAAATAATCCAATATTCTAATACTACTCATTATTTCACATTCACTCCCAATTATACACATATAAAAATATTATTATGTATGTGCGTGTTTTATCCCATAATAACAAAATATTATTCAAAACCAAACTAATAATAATATATTAGTTAAAACTAAAATCATAATACCATAAAAAAAATTGTTTTACACATTAATATTGTAAAATTAATAAACAAATAATTTTCATACATTCAAGATCATTTATGAAGCTCAAAGTTATTATTAGTAAGACATTCTTGTTTTAATCGATCTGAATAGTCTTTAAAAGTTCTTTAAATAAAATATATCACTTTATTGCTAAAATGTTTATTAAGACTGATATCATAAAGAAAATAGATATAAAAAGTCATATTACCGATCTTTTGTTTGTGGCGAATTTTCAAGGGTTCAAACTTGTCTATATTTCTGCAGCTACTATGTGGGAACAATCTCTTTCTTGAGGTGTATAAATATTTAATGATGATGACTCTATTGAGGTTATTTGCTTTAGTGGACAATTTGGAAATCATTATATTAAATTTTCTTCTCTTCCTGTCAAGCATGTGGATGAAATACAGCAGTTGTTTTCCCATTTGTAAATTTTCTTGAGTTTAAAATCAGTTGTTGTAACAATTAATTGGACTTGATGATTAATATTTTATCAGTAGATTAATTCATCTTCTTTGAATGCAGGTGAATGCTTTCTTCCTTCTATTAAAAACATCTTATTTATCTGGTCAGTTGAAAGGTGTAGAATATTATTTTAGACACATCTTTTCTTTCCTATGTGATGTGCAGCTTCCTCCAGATGGTCCGGAACCGATGGGACACACATATAATTTTTCTAGCAAGCCATTTTTTTATATTTTCAGCATTCAATTGGATAGTTTAATAATCTAAATCAATCACAATAATCTTAATAATTCAAGACAGCTTTTTATATCCAATTTTTAACTAACTTAACCAATCAGAGATAGCATCACTTGCTATTTTTGGACAAATTTGTTTTAATTAGATCTCTAATTTATTTTCAACTATATTATTTTTCAACTGAAAAGTTTAATCCTTTTTCCAGACACTTTTGTTTTAAAAAAAATAGACTCAATTCTTATTTCCTTTCTTTTGTTTTTTTTTCTTTTTAACATCCAGGTAACACTTCAAATCTTTGAGCTTCCTTCTTTAGATCTTGAGATAAGACAATTTCAAAAATTATAGTTCTGACCCATTATAAGCTTCCAAAGTGAAAAACAATTATTTACAAAAATAAAATTGCTACAAAGATTGATATCTGATTAAACAGATTTCCTCTTTTAACAAACAATTGTACAAAAAAAATAATTTAACAGATTTAATACTTCCTTTTCTTTCAATATTTAGGAAATGTAAAATTTTGTATGTAATGTACACACATCCTTCATTCTTTCAAATCATTCATAAACTAACCTTAAATACTATAATTGCTAGCTTAGTAATTATAACCCAATTATTTAATTAAATCTGTAATTTTTAAATCCCAATTATAATTAAAGAAAAGCAAAATAAAAGCATAGAATAAAATATTAGAATTGATCAAGCATAGGTTAGTTTTAAAGAAAGTTAAAATGTTTAATATTTGAAATATAAAACAATTAAATAATTTACACATACATTGCCTATATGTATGCATTATAACTTTGCTTTTTAAAGAAAATTTAAATATTAAATATTTTAAATGTGTGTATTACCTTTCTATCAACACACAAACAAATAAAGCATATAATTGTTGACCCATTCTTTCTCTGTTTAAAGCTTTTAGAACTGGACCTTATAGGGTTTGAACTTGGATGCCCTACAGCTTCATTTATGATTATATAAAAATGTGATGATGATTTTTGGTTTACCTTTTCTACATGCACATTACTATAAATTTAGCTAGTGACTAAATTGTAATGGCACAATATATATTGCTTACAATAACATCTTCATATATACTTTAAGGCAAAAACCTTTTTTTTTAATGATTCCTTTATTTTTCTGACAGTTTCAACTGTCTTGCAGTTTTCATCAGAGTGATCTTTAAATTCCTACCTTTTAAAATAACTGATTTAAATGAGTTATTTTAAAAGGTAGGAATTTAAAGATCTCTCTGATGAAAACTGCAGGACAATCGAAACTATCAGAAAAATAAAGGAATCATTAAAAAAAGGTTTTTGCATTAAAGTGTATATGAAGGGGTTATTGTAAGCAATATATATATAATCAACCTAAATAAAATTGAAACAAATAACCAATTATATTTACAATTATTTAATTATCAACATGGCTTTTGTCTCTTATTGAGATCTTTTCAAGATGTATAAAGCTTGAAAAAGTCTTAATAAGAGCCAGGTTGATAATTAAATAATTATAAATATAATTACTTGTTTGTTTCACTTTTATTTAGATTGATTATTACATATACTATTATAAAAAGTGAGGGGGGTAGTAGCAATAATAGTACATTTATCATGGCGTTGTGTTACTGTAACTGTATTCATTTTACAAATAAAAATAAATACATGTCATTTGTTTTAATGTGTATTCGTAAATAAAATTTTATTATTGCCTACTTTTAATTTTAATCTTTACAACTCATTAAAAAAACTGTATCACAAATAAAAGACATTAAAAAATTATATAAAAAAATTATAATATTTTTATGATCGTAATTTAAATAAAATAAAATATTTTAATTTTGTTATTAAAAAACAAATAAAATACTTTGTATTTTATTAGCCTTAAGCTTCAATTCATTAGTTATCATCATCATCATTATCAACCATTATCAATCCACTGCAGGATGAAGGTCTCTCCAAGTTTAATCCATCTTCTCTGATCTTTAGCTTCTCTTCTCCACATCAGCCCTGCACACTTTCTTATTTCATCCATCCATCTCACATGTGGTCTCTTTCTGGGTCTTTTACAATCTCTTGGAATCCAGTTTAAAATTTCAATTGTCCATCTATTATCATCTCTTCTAGCAATATGTCCAGCCCAACTCCACTTCAATCTTTTAAATTTTTCAATGAGGTCAGTAACACCTGTTTGTTCTCTTACCCATACATTGCGTTTTCGATCTCTTCTTGTTATTCCCAACATACATCTCTCCATACTTCTTTGAGTGGTCTGAAGTCTCTGTATTTCTCTTCTATTGAGTGTCCAAGTCTCAGATCCATAAGTAAGAACTGGTAAAACACATTTGTTAAAAACCTTCCTTTTCAAACACATAGGCATATTTCCTTTTAGTATCAAGTTATTTCTACCAAAAGCACTCCAACCAAGTTTAATTCTATGATTAATTTCCTCCATTATGTTTCCATCTGTATTAATAATCTGACCAAGGTATTTGTAACTGTTAACTTCTTCTAATTCATCATAATCAATCTTTATTTTCATATTTTGAGCAAATCAATTAAACATTACTTTAGTCTTTTTAACATTTATCTATAGTCCTACTTTCCTACTTTCATCTGATAACTCCTGCAACATTTCCTGCAGCTCTGAAGCATTATTTGCAAAAACAACTACATCATCTTCGAAATCTAAATGACTTAAATAATCTCCATTTACTTTCACTCCTTTAGTTTCCCATTTTAAACCACAAAATACTTCTTGCAGCACTGCTGTAAAAAGTTTTGGAGATATGGAGTCACCTTGTCTTACACCTTTCTCAATGTTGACTTTCCCAGTATCATTATGTAATCTAATTGTTGCTGTTGCATTTTTATAAATATTCTTTAAAATATGACAATATCCTGGATCTATACCTTGATGATCCAATGCTTTAATCACTGAAGAAATGTTTATAGAATCAAATGCCTTTTCATAATCTACAAATCCAAAATGTAATGACATCTCATATTCATTTGTCCTTTCTATAACTTCTCTCAGTACCTGAATATGATCTACTGTACTAAAACCACTTTTAAATCCAGCTTGTTCTCTTGGTTGGTGGAAATCCAATGTTCCCTGTAGACGAGTTGTAATTATCTTGGTAAAAATTTTATATAAAACTGATAAAAGGCTGATGGGTCTGTAATTTCTAATATCTTCTTTATCACTTTTTTTAAATATTAATATTATTACTGCATTCTTCCAATCATCTGGTACATCTTTATCATTTGGTATATAACTTTGCTAAAATAATTTCTGTTTCTTCACCTGCTTCTTTTAATATATCAATTATGATTCCATCATTACCTGGAGCCTTTCCTTTCTTCATACATTTAATTGCATTTCTCACTTCTTCATTTAAAATTCTGGACAATTCGGAAGATGTAATAGATATAGGAGGTACTTGTTCTTTATTACTATATAATTCTTGATAAAAATTTTCTACCAATTTCATGATGTCATCTCTCTTTTTAGTAATAATTCCATCTTTTTTTCTTATTGCAGATATAAATTTCCTACCAATACCTTCTTAAGACTTTTATTTTCTTCTACAGCTTTTCTCGCTAGTTCACAGTTATACTTTCTTATATCATTTTCAACTCTTTTCCGCACCATTTTACAAAATTCGAGATATTCAATTCTTTTTAATGCATTATTTACTTTATTTGCATTTTCATTCGTGCTAAATCTTAATGTATTTAATTATATTTTAAATTATATGTAATCTCAGTTTATCTATTGAACAAAACTACGAATTTATTTTAATTCTTTTTAATTCCAACTTTAAATTACTTTATCAAATAAAAGCTTTGATATTTTTGTCTCCTATAAAGATTATAAATTTCTTATCTCTACATAAATACAACAATATCAGTTAAATATGTAGTGAATTCAAAAATAAATAAATAAATTTTATTTATTAATGTATTATCTTCTGAGATTTGCTAATGAGTAAATTTTTTAGTTATTTTAAAAAGTTTTATCAACAAAAAATATTGGTTATAAATAACTAAACCATTATCCTTGAACTAAAGAAAAGAATATTAAAGATATATATGCAATAAATATTGGTTTATGAAATTGGCAGCATAGATGAAAATTATCAGAAATTTTAAAAATCACAACGACTAAATAAAAAAAGAGAACATTTCAAATATAAATCATTATTTAAACAAAATTAAACAACATCCAGGCCTGTTGCAAGAAAGACTGAAAAATAATATCACCAAATAAAATTGTGAAATAGATATCTTCATTATATGCTAACAAATATGAGGGAGAAAGTATAAAAAATTAAAAATTAAATCAAACCCCAAAACGTTTTGTAAAGATTTGTCAGATAAAAAATTAATTGGAAATAAATATATGTATTTACAGGTACCATACATGTCTACCAAAAACATAGCATGAGTCTGAATCTGGTAAACCGAAGAATTGTTTTTGATTTCAAATAAACTTAACTTTTTTTTTTCAAGTAGCCAAATCATGGCAAATCCAATTATCAAAAATTTTTTAGTTAGTAAATACATATTAAGCTATTTTTAATTAAGATAAAATAAGGATAGAAAATAATAAATCTTCACTCCTGGCCTAAGTCCCCATTGTCATCCCTGATACAATAGATGACAATACTGTACAGAGATTCTGCAGAAGACTTTGCTTTGCAGTTAGGCATTTAAAGGCTGATTAATAATTTTTTTATATATACAAACAAACATATATATATATGTAGTATTTTGAGATTTACTCATTGCAACTGTTTAATGATATCTAAATAGCCCTCTAGTGACCGCACTTGACAATATTATAAAATTGTAATATTAAGAATGTCAATTTTTTCTTTTCATCTTTTAAGTAAAAAAACATTTTTATATTTATTGTTTCATCTAAAATATCAAATATAGTAATAATACCCATCGACAAAGATGAATGCTAATTTTAGGCAACTAATGGATACCATAGTCAGGGAATACTAGAATGCTTTCAGGTATGTGCTAAATACAAACAACCATTAATGTTGTCAATATTTGCAAGTTTGTTAAAATGACTCCACAAAGACTAATTTGTAAATTATTTTTATAGAATATTTCAAAGCTTATTACCTCATGAATATATCTCTTCAATGCTACATATTTAATAGCTTTTGTTTATTATGTTATTAAAATTATTAGAAGTATTATATATAAACTCTGTGCAGTTTGGCTCAATGATAAAGTGATGATCATAAGATTTAATAATTTTCTGCATCAATTTTTAACTACGAATAATAGAACAAAAATTGTAGTTTATCACCTGAATAAAACTACTGAAGTAGATCTACTATGTCAATGTTCAAATGTCACCTATCTTTCTGAGAAACTAATCATATGATTATTATATATAATCAAAAATAAAAGTGATATGCTTACATTTATTGTCTATATGGATAACACTAATCATTTTTAACTTTAAAGTACTGTCAAGTGCTGTCGCTAGAGGGCTATTCCATTATAGTTGAACAGTTGCAATGAGTTGATCTTAAAATGTTTCTTATAAAACATATAACATAGTAAAGTTTTATTTATTACATATGTAAATATATATGCATATATACACACACTTCTGAGCTGATAGATAGTTGCAATGAGTTGATTTTAAAATGTTACATATAAAACATTTAGCACTGTAAAGTCCTATTTATTACATATATATATATATATTATAACAGGTATGTTATATGGCACACAATAATATAGTATGTGTGCACAAATATATATAAAGTTAAAAGGAAAAGTAAAAATAAACATAGACAAAAAATTTTAGTAGATATTTTCTACCTTCCTGGAATAATAAGCATAGTAAAAGATTAAATAATTCTGAATTTAAAATAAAAGTTGATTATAAATTAAACATTTAAAAAGATCTAATAAATATTTTATTGAATTCTGATTTTGAAATGAGCATGTTTTCTGATAATTGTAAAAATGGCTATTATCATTTTGAGAGTTTTTAATTAATTAATTGGAAAATTTCTATTTATGTAGAAGTTGTTGTATACCACACTGTGATAAAAATTTCAAAGTTGCTTTCAAAAGAATTAAAACTGCTTTTAATCAAGATAAGAATTAGACAGAAAAACACTGTTTTCAATTAAGGTATATTTATCATCTCAGATGACTATTATAGAAGGGCTGATAAAAGTATTAGTTTAGTTGGCTTTAATATTTTTGAGAAGCAGTAGGCCAAATTGGTCAGCTGCAAAATCTAGTTATAATATTTGGTTGCAGCTTGTTGTATTTGGCAGCAATTAACTAGCCAGAGAGATGGCTGGCAGAATTATACAGAGAACTTCCATGAAGATGTAAAAATTCAAGGAAAGAAAAAGGACAAGTCCAGCTGCAGTCTACTAATTTTACTATGTTGGAATTTTGAATCATGAAGCCTGATCCACTTCTGTATTCACTAGTCTGCTTAAATGTGGACAAAACAGCTGGTTCACTGGAACAATCCTGGATAGAAGGGAGATCAGTGGAGACCAATTTACCTGGACTCTACCTATCTCGATGATGACAATTGACCAGTCTTTCCCTCACAAGGAAGTTGTTAGATGTATGCTGCTGTGTATACATGCAAGGAGCAACAGACAAATACATCATGTCACATACAAATAAAATGAGTTGTTTTAAGTAATTCATTTTTAAAAATGATATCATAAAAGTGATATATATATAATATAGAATGATTTTGTTTAAAGTCATTTGTTGAGAAAATAAAATGACATTTTGAGACTTATATATAATTAAAAGCAACCTGTGATTATGAGACACATATGGAAGAATATTATTTCAAAATCTATTTTTTCAAAAATAACACAAGTATAATTTGGACTGAATGAAATGATTGAATTCATTGATGAAAACAAATATTTTAAGATTAATTTAAAGATAATTTTACAAGCATAATAATTAATTAAGAGAAACCTTATAAAAAAACTTTTATAACCTGTCAAAAAGTTGATTTTATTTTTTTTTTTAAAAAGGAATGAAAAAAAACCTTTATTATTAAAGTAGTAAAATTTGTGTACTGTATATTCAAAAAAGAATTAATTATGGTAATAATTTTATTTTGATAAATTCAAATATAGTAGATGAATTTCATTTATATGTTAAATCAATTGTACTAAACATACATGCACTAGCATAGGTATTTATATTATAAAAAAATATACAACTTAAAATTTTTAATCATTTACTGGATTATATGATGATTGAAATATAAATCAATTGTACTGCACATATCTGTGCATATATCATGGAGTGTCAAATAGCACAAATTTAATAATTTTTGTCATTATTTAATATCAATTGAAATATATTTTTTATATATTTAAAAATGCATGGTGTGTGCACATATATGTGTGTTATATGTTATACACCATATAGTAACTTAAATTTTGTATAGCATTGTAAATCAATATAATAAATTGAATATTGTAAATCATATATATGTAAATCACAATGTGATGATTTTTTTATTATTATATGTTAATCAAAATCAGAAGGTTTCTAATTGTGGAGCCATATTCTAAAGACTTTAATATCATTTTTATTGTTGTTCATAAATTTGTATTCAATTATTAAAAATTGTATTGCATCATCTCTTGATCACTGTAACAGAGCTTGTGTTCTTTTGAGTTAGATTTGTGCATAATGGTCTGATATATAAATGGAGATGTATTTTAGTATTTTTTGGCATCCAGTGATGATAAATCATCATTATCCTGGTTGGTGCATAAGATTATATTCTTTAAACCCATGCATTACATTTTATTTTAGTCTTAGAAATAAAGTTAATAGTACTAAGTGGCCAGAGCATTGATGATGATCAGCATGTTTTAATATCCCAGCATTATTGTTTTTATGGATATATCTTCTGGTAGATGAGCATTTAGTTGGTGCATCTAAATTAATGTTTAAATAATTTTCCCAAGCTGACAAAGGCTAAATAGTTAGCCTGGTCTACAGAAGGCACATTTCAAATCCAGTCATCAGATTGACTGTTGATTTATATTTTGTATTGTTCAAATCCAGTCACCAGATTGATTGTTGATTTTATTCTGATTTACTTTATTATTAATTACTCATAATGATGTATACTGGCTTATCTCATTACTGATCCCTCACAGAGATTTTTGGTCTCATGCTCTCTTGAATATATAAAATTTCTTATATATTTTGTGGTAGTAAACATTACTTTAAACATTACTTAAATAGTATACTTTTTGTAAATTTCATTATTATTTGAAATATTTTATTTGATGATTTTGCCATCCCAGGTCTCTGACTTCCTAATACCCCCATCCTGTTACAATATATATGTATATATACACACACTTCTGGGCCAATAGATAGTTGCAATAAGATGCACTGAGATAAGAACACAATTTAAATATATATAATGACAAACTGTGAATAATATATGATGTAGAGAATCAGTTCACATGCCAGATATATATAATTCAATGATATATAAAAAATTATATTATATAATTCAATTATATTAAGATGAATAAATTAACAAACATTTTAAATAATTCAATCACATCTCATAATAATAGCAAAATAGGAACTGGATCTCTTATCATTAAGTACAATTCCCCATTAGGGATTTGGACTCTTTTTTTGAATGAAATTTACGTACTGTGTTCCATTAATTACTTTAATTTTATTTTATTTTTAAATTGACTAGATATCCTCTCAATACCTTTCTAAGCATTTCTCTATTTTGTAAAAATCAAATTAGTTTGAATTTAACTTTTCTGTTTTAAAAAGGATACTAAACTCTCCATACAATAGTGCCACAAAGTGTAAGCCTTCATAATCAATGGATGCAGGAAGGTTTGTACATAAAATCCCTATCTAGTGCCTACTCATCCAACATCCCAAACTAGTTTCCAGATTGTGGCTTTCATCAGTGAGCAGCCTAGGATTTGAAAGAACTGCACCTAGATTTTAGGATCTAATGCAACTCTCCAGCAGCCATCTTTTACCTATTTGGTTAACTATAAAGCTAGGAGCCCAAGATATAAATACCATAATGTTTCCAACCCAAGCTCATTTGCTTGTATAGTCATATAGATCTGAACTCAGTTCAGCATCTATACAATTTAGTGTCTTTAGTTTTTCAAAAACCACTGTAACCATTATTCTATGGCAGGATAGGTATAAAACCATCAAAACATCACATGATCACTTTTTCATATGCTTACACATGCTGTTAATAAAAGTACCAAACTCTTCATATAATAGTGCCACTAAGTGCAAGCCTTCATAATCAATGAATGAAGGATGGTTTGTGCATAAAATTCCTATTTAGAGCCTACTCATCCAACATTTGCAAACTAGTTTTTAGCTTGTGGCTTTCATCAAGGAGAAGTCTTGGATTTAAAAGTACATCTAGCAGTCACCTTTTACCTATTTGGTTAACTATAAATCTAGGAATTTAAAATGAAAACACCATAATGTTTCTAACCCAAGATTATTTGCATATATATTTATGTTTTAGTGATATCCCATACTGCTTTGTAACTCTAGATTTGGTTGTAAAAACATTTTCATCTTTTTCAAATGATAGCTTTTTTGTTTAAAAGAAATATAATAAAATTTGCTACAACTAATGGCAACAATAATAAGTAGCAAATTTATTTCACTGAAATTACTGATTATAAAGAAAGCAATCAACTAATTATAAAAAAGCTATCAACTGAATCCAGTTAAACAAAAGTAATTTTATTTCATTTTCTAACTATATTTTTGTTAAAAATAATTTTAATATTTATTATAAATAATACTTATAAAAAATGAAATTTGAAGTGATAATTATATAAAACAAATACACATCTTAGGAGCAATATGAGATACTGCTTTAGTCTGATTATTACTAATCTGTGTTGTGGTCATTGCAGGTAAGATAACTATTTAACATTTATAAATATAAAAAATTACAAATAAATTTTTTTAAAAATAATATTATTATAGTAAAGTAAATTATTTAAAATAATAGAAACACAATTCTAAAGTAAATTCAACTTTTAAGCACTTGCATGCTATTATAAAGTCAAAATTATAATTGCATAAGAAAAGTGGCTATTGTTGCGAATTAAATACTAGAGTAATTAAATTTTTAATTTAATTGCTTTATTATGTAACATCTTTACTATATTCTATTTAAAAAAAATGTAAAGCCACTTTTGGCCTTGAGGGTAGTGTTTGATATATAAAGCAATAATATGAAGGTAAAATATTTTTTTATTTATTCTTAATATATATATAAACCTTTATAAATGCCAAACAAACATAATTTAAAAGTATAAATATGTTTGTTTATTGCTTGACTGGTTTGATTTTCAATCTGTACCATTAAAGATTTTCCACTTTGGCAATAAGTCAATCACACTTCCTAATTCTTTGGGTATTCATAGGAATAAAATTTTAAATTTTTGTTTACAAATTTCTCTTCACTATTAATGATGCTTTTAACTTACAGCCTATGCCATTCATAAACATACCTTCCTCAATTAGTTTAATCATTTCCCTTATAAATAAACAATATTTAATAAATAATAAAAACATACTAAAATGTTTCACTTAATTACATAATGTGTAATAGTTCATCTCTGTGCACTTAGGAATATTGGATGTATGTCAATTATTTAGGAGTTTTAAAATAATAGAATTCAGTCTGTGAATACAATTATATTACTACCAATATTAATTTGATTTTATTGAGACATATTTACAAATGATATTTCATAAAAAAGATTTGTAAATCATCCATTAATAATAAATATAAATGAAGGAAGTGCAAAATATTATGGATAAACTTGTTTCAAATAAATGTCATATTTATTTATTTTAATATTCTATTCTATCTTTTTCAATATTTTTTTTATCATAAAAGAAAACTCATAGTTATTTTGTCTTCAACTGCTGTTTATAATCTTTTTATATTGCAAGACACAAAAATATTAAATCATCAGATATAAATAAATCCTGTAAATGGATTTGATATTTAATAATTTGAAAAGTAAACATGTAGCATAATTTAAAAGCAGTATCATTATAATCAAAAGATATTAAATCATTAGATAAACCATTGACTTAATGCCAATAGATATATGATACTCTGTTCACCAATAGTAAATCTCACTACATATTATAAATATCTCAATAAAAAGATATTAAATCATTATAAGATGTGTCATCTTAAAGACTAACCATTGACTTAATACCAATAGATATATGATAGTCCATTCACTAATAGTAAATCTCACTACATATTATAAACATCTCAATAAAAAGATATTAAATCATTATAAGATGTGTCATCTTAAAGACAAATCATTGACTTAATACCAATAGATATATGATACTCCCTTCACCAATAGTAAATCTCACTACATATTATAAACATCTCAATAAAAAGATATTAAATCATTATAAGATGTGTCATCTTAAAGACTAACCATTGACTTAATACCAATAGATATATGATACTCCATTCACCAATAGTAAATCTCACTACATATTATAAACATCTCAATAAAAAGATATTAAATCATTATAAGATGTGTCATCTTAAAGACTAACCATTGACTTAATACCAATAGATATATGATACTCCCTTCACCAATAGTAAATCTCACTACATATTATAAACATCTCAATAAAAAGATATTAAATCATTATAAGATGTGTCATCTTAAAGACAAATCATTGACTTAATACCAATAGATATATGATACTCCCTTCACCAATAGTAAATCTCACTACATATTATAAACATCTCAATAAAAAGATATTAAATCATTATAAGATGTGTCATCTTAAAGACAAATCATTGATTTAATACCAATAGATATGATACTCCCTTCACCAATAGTAAATCTCACTACATATTATAAACATCTCAATAAAAAGATATTAAATCATTATAAGATGTGTCATCTTAAAGACTAACCATTGACTTAATACCAATAGATATATGATACTCCATTCACCAATAGTAAATCTCACTACATATTATAAACATCTCAATAAAAAGATATTAAATCATTATAAGATGTGTCATCTTAAAGACAAATCATTGACTTAATACCAATAGATATATGATACTCCCTTCACCAATAGTAAATCTCACTACATATTATAAACATCTCAATAAAAAGATATTAAATCATTATAAGATGTGT